>OZ023317.1:48383678-48645769 GCA_964007375.1 Ophion obscuratus
GAGATTATAGACGAGAATGAGTGGTAGAGAAGAGAGAGAGAGAGGCACAGAGAAAGAGAGAGAGAGAGAAGAGAGACACGAAGACAGAGAGATAGAAGTACGGGAGAATTGAATAAGAGCTCTCGCGCAATGAGACCCAAATGTATTTAAACAAGGTCCACCACTGTATTCCAAACCTCGTGTTCATTTAGGCGTCTTACTCGTTCTTCCTCTCGCAAAGATGCAGATATTCTCTCAAAAACCCGAAGAAAAACCGTTTTCCAACGAAACTACGAGCGGGTATTGCGAAAAAGCGTCAAAAGTATAAACGAAAGCATGAAACCACTTTGAAAAATTACGATTACACGCATTGTAATTACTGAGATCGTAAACAGCCGCATATTCCAGTAATTCTATCGAACTACTCGAGGGGGGGATTCATAATGATTGTTCGATAACCTTCGATAACGAAATATTGCGATACGTGATTGATAAACTCATCGCGATATGGACCGCCATCGGCGGGAAAAAAAAACTTGTATATTACACGTGTTTACTCGTTGAGAGATAATGAAAAAGCCGCTTGTCATTAATTCGTTACGCGATTAACGGAAGACACGGTACGGAGTGAAACATATTATTTTTCGTTCATTCATTTGCCGGCGAGAGCCACCGGCGATCCCGTCGTCATCAATTTATCCGTGGCATTATGACAAACGATGAGAAAAACAAACGACCTGTACATGCGAAACGAGAAGCTCGCGAGTATATTAATCGCGCTTGGCTTATCATCGCGACGTGATTGCAGCCGTTGTACGCACGAGGCTTCTGTACCCACGTGTGCGATGTGTATCGTTCGTGCGATCGCGCGTACTACGGAGAGAAAAATAACGTAATAGAGAGAGAGAGAGAGAGAGAGAGAGAGAGAGAGAGAGAGAGAAATTACGACGAACAGCAGCTCGCCCTGAAAAGCACCGAGTATATTAACAGGCTACATCTACCTACGTGGATAAAAAAGTGCATTTTCTAAAAGTATTTTTATTCGATAGTATCACCTTTTAGCTATATTCCCTAAAAATTTAATTGAATTATTCAATGCAGTATAGCTAGCAGCATCATACTTCAAACTTTAAACGCGTATTTCTCGAAACACTGTTTTCAAAGTCGGTGGACATGATATCCCGAGAACCACTTGACGGATTGTCTCCAAATTTACAGGAAATACGATGAGAAACATTTCAAGTTCGTTGACGATCTTACTTTTTCAAAATCGATCTTCACTTTTTACCAGTTACGTGAAAATAACGACTTTTTTCCTAGACATTGTATGCTCGAGTTTCAATTCGTCGCCACATTGTTTAAGAAATTAATTTAGAAAATCGACGATCGTCAACGACTCGCATTTATTGTCAACTTGGATAACGCGTTTGGTTTTTAGATTTCGGATGGACGGTTTGAGCTGGAGAGTGTCCACCGCCAAACGTCGCGGTAAAAAATGTCATCATCTGCCGGCAGCCATGTTCTTGTTGTTTTTCTGTTTTTTTTTGTTAAAGGCTCTTAATATATGTACCTTTGCGTTAAAAAATGCGTTTCTTCTATACCAACCGTTTCCCAGAAAACAAATCGGAATTTGTCCTTTTTTCGGGCCTTTAGGTAGATGTGGCTACTTAATCGGAACATACGAGGGTGGGGTGAAAAGTTTCCGGCCTGACCAAGAGATGGTGCCACTAGGTCTAGTTTTGGAGCGGCGTCCTACAGTACCATTCCTATCGAGCTTGTATGTACAGTTTCAGCCCAATCGCTACATCAGTTTGGGTTTGAGAGCACGTTGCGCGAGACGCTTCCGTTGTTTTCGTAAAAATGGAAAAATTGGAAAAACGTGCTGTCATCAAATACTTCCATTTGAAAGGTTTTACACCAAAACAAATAAAAGAAGAGATGGATTCAGCACTAGGAGACTCCTTCCCATCATATCCAACTATTAAGCAGTGGGTTTCTGAATTTAAAATGGGTCGTGTGAGCACCTCTGACGAGCCTCGCTCAGGACGGCCCGTTGAAGTCACAACTTCAGAGATGATTGAAAAAATCCATAAAATAGTGTTGGAAGACCGCAGGTTGAAAGTGCATGAGATAGCTGAGACCTGTAGAATGTCAGCTGAACGTGTGCGAAATATTTTGCACAACCATTTGAACATGGAAAAGCTGTGTGCAAGGTGGGTGCCGCGTTTGCTAACGCTCGACCAAAAACTGTTTCGAAAAAACATTTCTACCGACAATTTGGCGCTGTATAGGCGTAATCCAAACGAATTTTTGCGTCGATTCATAACTGTTGATGAGACAAGGGTCCACCACTACACTCCTGAAAATAAAGAACAGTCAAAACAGTGGGTTGGAAAAGGGGAACCAACCCCAAAGAAGGCAAAAACAATTTTATCGGCAAACAAGTTTATGGCTACTGTTTTTTGGGATGTGAGAGAAATTATATACATTGATTACCTTGAAAAGGGTAAGACTATCACTGGTCAATACTACGCAGAGTTATTGCAACGTTTGAAGCACGAGGTGCAAATTAATCGACCTCATTTGGCGAAGAAAAAAGTTTTATTTTATCACGATAACGCACCAGCGCAATCGTCGATTGTTGCCATGTCCAAAATCCACGAATTGAAGTTTGAATTGATGCCGCATCCTCCCTACTCTCCAGACTTAGCCCCCAGCGACTATTACCTGTTTCCTAACCTCAAAAAATGGCTTGGCGAAAAAAGATTTAAGAGCAACGAAGAAGTTATCGAAGCTGTAAATCAGTATTTTGAGGAGCTTGACGAATCTACGTTTAAAACTGGTATAACTAAATTAGAACACCGTTATGAGAAATGTATCAGTGTTGATGGAGATTATGTTGAAAAATAAAGCAAAATTTTTTTTAAAATATCGTTTTTCTTGGTCAGGCCGGAAACTTTTCACCCCACCCTCGTACGTGGACGATTTATTTCAAACTTGGTACACACTTTCTACATATAAAATACCTCCCCCAACGGTTAGTTTGAGATTTTTTTTTACATTGAGGGGCTTTTCCACCCCCAAAATGGCGAAATTTTTCGTGAAAAATAGCACTTCATTTTAAATGACCACCAAAAATTTAGAAAGAGGGCTTGATGATACTTTGACTAAATTTTAATGGTACTTGATTTCAGATAATTTCTAGCTGAGATACAGTGAACACCGCAAATCGTGTTTTTCCGAAGGCCTTCTTGGAAAAGCTTTGTCACCGGCTTGTTTGTGGATATTTTCGCATGCAAATTTCACGGAATGTTCTTGAAACGACACTTAACAATGTACAAAACGTTTCAATAAATTTACTCTATCCATATAGATGAAAAAAAATCGCCAAAAAGTGTATTTTTTTTCACGCTGAAACCCCTACCCTCCCCTTAAGTATAGGCCACTTGACTTTATGCCGCTCCACCTATCTTAATCACTTGTGTTTACCTAGGCCTTTTTAGGTGCTTCTGAAATCCGCCACCCTCTGAAGTCTGTCGCCCCTAGTTGCCTGTATAGCCTATTGGCCAGGACTGGTATGCTTTGAAATTCGTTCGTTGCAGAGGCTGCTCGTAGCCAGGGTTGGGCATATTCGATTTTTTTTTATCATTCATGAATAATAACGAAAATTATTCGAAATTCGTTGCGAAAATGAATAAGGAATCCTACTGGATTCAGTATTCATTTCAAAATGAATAATGAACCCGACTGGATTCAGTATTCATTTTAAAATGAATAATGAATCCAACTGAATTCAGTATTCACTTCAACACAAGCAATGAATCCAACTCGATTCAGTATTCATTCCATATTCGGATATCATCACATTGAATGATCTGGAAAAATGGACAGTGGAATTGGGACAAATATAATGTCCCATTTCCACCACCACTTCTTCAGTTACTAGATACTAAGAGCGCGATTTCCCTTCGGTAAATATAATATGATCGGACGATAATGTTTCAATTGAATAAACATGTTTTCGGACATTTTTTCCAGATGATTCAATTTGATGATATCCGAATACGGAATGAATACTGAATCAAGTTGGATTCATTACTTGTGTTGAAATGAATACTGAATTCAGTTGGATTTATCATTCATTTTGGTATGAATACTGAATCCAACTGGATTCATTATTCATTTTGAAATGAATACTGAATCCAGTAGGGTTTATTATTCATTTTCGGAACGAATACTGAATCCAACTGGATTCATTATTCATTTTGAAATGAATACTGAATCCAGTAGGGTTTATTATTCATTTTCGGAACGAATACTGAATCCAACTGGATTCATTATTGATTCTCGGAACGAATACTGAATCGAGATGGATTCATTATCGGAAAAACATCAATATCCATCTGACATGTATTCGGTATTATTTTCCTACTCGAATACTAAAAGTATTCGAGTATGCCCATCTCTGATCGTAGCATGGCGAAGTTTGCACATCGTTCGAATGCAACGAAAATTCGGCTTTTATTCGGGATCGGGTTGAAATTCCGAACTTTGAATGCTCCGACGGTTTAAAATTCCGAATTTTAATGTTCCGAATTTCAAGATGGGGCCGGAATGAAATTCCGAACTTTGAATGATCAGAACACTCAAAACTTCGAAATAATGCTATCTCGAAAGATCAAAACTCCGAAGAATTTTACGCGAAAGACCAAAACTCCGAAAATCTGAACACCGTCAAAATAATTCGGCTATGGGAGTTTTAAAAGTTTCAAAATTTTCAATAAATCGAAGAATTATTTCAAGAATTTTTTTATTTATCAAGAAGTGATTTTGCGTCAATTTTGAAATTTGTCTAGACAATGTTATACGTTCTACATCATTTACAGTAAACTGTGTAGACCTTCGCTGGCATGATCTTAACATGTTTAAAATTCCTAATTTTGATGTTCCGAAATTGATCACTTCTTGATAAAAATATTGTTGAAAGAATTCGTCGATTTATTGAAAATTTTGAAACTTTTAAAACTTCCATAGCCGAATTATTTTGACGGTGTTCAGATTTTCGGAGTTTTGGTCTTTCGTGTAAAATTCTTTCGGAGTTTTAAGCGTTCTGATCATTCAAAGTTCGGAATTTCAAACCGGCTCCGTTTATTCTCTTATTCCTTCATTCTTATAATTATCCAAGAGCTTTTGGATGGAGACCAAGTTGGGGTTCTTCGATGAGGCTGCTGGAAAGTTCTCGAGGAACTGGACCGAGATTTCCCGGTGAAAATTTGGGGAATTGGAGAAAGTCGGTTTTCAGCGAATTCCGACGATGCAAACTGCAACGGTATCGACCGTGAGGTCTCTCAGCTTTTTAACTATAGACTATTGTCTATAGGATCGCGAAAAAACGTTCGAGAGAGTCAGCCGATATGGTATTAAAGTTTGCACTGCTACAATGCAAGGAAAATATTTATTTTTCGTATTCGCCATATTCTTTTGGAACATTTAGGCTACAAAAGTCATTGCAATATTCTTGATCATATTAGGGATCCATGATCCAATCTTGCACCAAAAAGAATTTAGGTAATAATGAAAATAAAGAGATAAAAAAAGAATGGAGAATTTTTGTTGTTTTCCAACGATGCAAACTTGAACGCCATCGAGATGTCTAGCAAGAAATTTGAGTAACTGAAGAAAAATTAATTTTTATTGCATTTCATTGCATTTCTCTTTGCAATGTTATCGATCGCGAGATCTTCCACTCGACATGTACCGGCACCATTTTTTTTTGGAGGATTGGGGGGGGGGGGGTCATTTGCTGTTTTTTCACCCTTTGACCCTACGTCCTAAGTGTCACGGTAATTAAGATACATTTTTTTTAATTATCCGAATTATTGCCTTTAAATCGTCATAACGTTTTTGTTCGTGGTTGTAATAGCACCGAATAAGTTTTGTTGTATTCTGCAATGTATTTTTTATTATAAATGGAGCATTATTTGATAGAATTCGTTTCAAGAAAATTACTCATGAGCTTCCAAAGTCTTAAAAATGCGCAATGTATTAAAAATGTCAACTTCTTAATGCATTATAGAAAAAAAAACCAAAAGCAGTTTTGAACTTAGCTTTGTCTAAAAGTTCTCTAGTTTATACCCTTTCCAACGGTATGCTACAAGTAATAGAAATCCTTGATTATGCGGTCAAAATAAAGAGAATAAGTTTTTTTTAATACTGAATTTAGGAGTCCAAATTTTCCATACATTTACACATTTTTAAGGCTGGAAGCTCAAGCTTCACTTTCGTGAAACCAATTGTATTAAATGATGATTTATTTATAATAAACATACGTTGCAGAATTCAACAAAAGTTATTTCGTGCCATTACGACCACAAATTAAAAAGTTATGACGATTTAAACGCGAAATTAGGGGTAATTAACAAAAAAAATTATATCTCAATGACCGTGACACTTAGGACATATGGTCAAAGGGTGAAAAAGTTAGCAAATGACCCCTCCAATGCCCAAAAAAATGTGTCAATCCATGCGCCAAACACCCTGTACATTGGGTTGAAAAAAGCTGCTAATTCGTGGAGCGATATTAAGGGGTTACCCCCACTTGTGATTTTGAAAAAATCGATTTATTTTTTATTGCATTTTTTTGAAGTATAAGTATCTGAGAATATGTCCTGAAATTTTCAAGTCGATCCGAACAAAATTCACTGAGATATGAGCGTTGAAAGAGAAGAATCCGTTGTGCAAACGACCGGAAATTGAAACTTTAAACGCGTTTTTCTCAAAATGGCATTTCTGAAGTCGGCGACCAAGATTACTCGAACACTAATGAACCGATCTTCTTGAAATTTTGCAGGCTTATTTAATACATAAAAATATAGTCTTTAATCGTTCGATTTTTTTTTGTCGAAAAAAATGGCCGTTTTATAGCCAAAAAACGGCCGTTTTTTTCGTTAAAATCGAACCATTAACTTTGACTGTCCGCCATTTTGTGAAAAATGAATGTTTTTCAAAATCCTTCGATTAAAGACTAGTTTATACTTATATTTGACTAAATCCATCCGCATTTTTTTTTTCAGATGATCCGCTTCGCCCCAATGTTGGTCACCGCAAACCGTGTACATAAAAACATTATTTCATTGACGGCCATTTGCCACTAAACAATGTAATATTTTTCAATAAAAAAATTACTAAAAGTTCTTCAAGATGTGTTCTTTAAGATGGTATATTGATCGATTCAAAAAGTTTTGTAGTTTACTTTAAAAAAAATCATGAAAAAGGCCTTTTTTTGCGCCTTTTTAACGCCTTTTATTAACGCCTTAATGATCGAAAATAGCTACCGGGTCTCAAGATCCCAGCGAATTTCCACGCGGTGAATTATTTTTCCCAAAATCGCTGGTGGTATGTTTATTTTTCCAAAGTGTCATCCTTTCAATTCGGCGTGGCGTTTCGCGTCATTTCCTCATGGGAAGTGCGTAAAAACTATTTTTACAGAATCGAGAACTCGATTGTCGCGCGGGTGTGTGTGTGTTTTTTTATTCGTCGCGACTGTCCGAGGCGGCTCGAAATATCAGGATTTTCAAGATCGACACGTTTTTTGTTTTCGCCTTTTTGTTTTTTTTTTTTTTTTTTTTTCGATGCCGTTCTTTTTTCGCCTCGATCGCTACGACACTTATGCGCAAGGTTGCACGATCGGCGAGTGATAAAACTCAGGATCGATCGTATCGTAAAATGACTTGATCGTCGTTGTCGCGTCGTTTCTATACGGTCTTTAATGTAGCTGAGAGCGAGACGCGATGCACTCGCGCGCCAATTAAAAGGCCACGAAGAATCTAACGAGCATTGTGCACATACGCGGTTTATCGTACGGACGCATCGATGCGGCTCGCGATCCTTCTCGGCCGGCGTAAAAAAAATATCGTAGAACAGTGTATATAATTATTTACGAGCTTTTTTTTCGTTCTCAACATCCGTTGTGTCGCTGCTATTTTCTTTCTGCATTACTATTCCATTATCTCGATCAAACGGATCGATCTCGATCAAACCGATCTATGACGTTGAAGTTTGCATCGTTGGAAAGCAACGATATTTTTGTTATTTATTTTTATTATCATTCGAAACCTTTTTTTTTTGTAACTCGAGGTCGTAAATATGTAACAAAAAAAACTTAAGGGGTCTTCTCATTTTAGACGCTAAAAAATGACGTTGAAGTTTGCTTCGTTGGAACGCAACGATATTTTTTCATCACTTTTCATTCCTTTATTTTCATCATTATACAAAAGCCTTTTTTGGGCACATTGAGCTCGCAAATTTCTCTTAGGAAAACGTAAAAATGTTTGAGTGATTTTTGCAACCTAAATCGACCGAATAAAATTTGTGCAACTGGAAAAAATTAATTTTCGTTGCGTTCCAACGATGCAAACTTCAACGTCATGCTAAAAAGGCTATTTTCATGAATTTTTTCGATAGGTTTATATTATAGATATTGTTATTAAAGTTGTTACACTTGATTAATACATGCCAAATTTTTTATTTATTTATTTATGTGAGCCAATCGAACTTTAAACGCGTTTTTCTCGAAGCAACGTTTTTCGACGGCTTGTTGATAAAATCTTCGAAACTACTGAACCAATCCTTATGAAATTTTAACCACATGTTCTTTACAACTATAACTATAGCGCATATCAGGGATTTTTTAAATTGTGATATTCACTATTTTCTTTGCCAAAAACGGTGAAAAAACACGTTTTTTTTTTCGTTTTTTCGAAAAATGACCGCCCCCTTTTATTTTTGCATATATAAAAAATCGTATTTATTTTTATTTTGGATTATCCATCTCCGAGATTTCATCAACAGAGCGCAGACCTACAGTTTTCATGACATTTTTTTGACTACCATTTTTGTCTACAAATAGCAACGTAAATGAATAAATTAAAAAATTTAATGTGTTTCAAAATTGTATTTATCAAGCGTAACAACTTTTATATCAATATCCACAATATAAACCTATAAAAAAAATCATGTAAATCGCCTTGTTTAGCATCTAAAGTGAGAAAATCCCTTGAGAACACTCGACTGATTTTCCTAGCCCAAATTGGCCGGAAAGCCAATGTTATCAATGAAGAAGAATTCACATTATCGTTGCGATCCATCGATGCAAACTTCAAGCCCATACCGGTCTCCCTTCCTTCTCAATGATCCATTGTCGTTTTTCCCTAACGTTGTACAACGATGCACTTACCGATCTCCGATGTTTACCCCCACGGCGATGCCTCGCGCGTACGAAACAGTGTGCCCCAATATCGCGATCGCGAAACAATCAGATCGACTCGGTACGACGGTTTTTCCCCTAGATCGGTTAATCCCTCGAATTTCGTTGGACGATCGTCAACGAGGCACAGTCCGGTACGATCGTCGATCCGACGAACATTCCAAATCCAGTGTGGAATTGAGCGAACGAAACAAAAAAAAAAAAAAACAAAAAACAAAAAAACTACAAAACTCACAGAAGAATCGAGTCACCGATCACTGCACGGTGGAAAGGCACCAAAATCCCTCCGCTTAGCACCTTTCTCCATTCACTCTGTTGCATCAATGAAACTACCGCGTCATTCAGTTCGGATACGAACTCGCGCGCACTCAATGTCCGAACACGAGTTCGACGATGTATTATCCCCGCACGAGAACGTTCGAAAATTGCGCGCCTTTTGCCGCTGACTCCAGATTACAGTACCGCAAGCGATTCGGCCACGAGCTTTCAAATATGTCGAGCTTTTTTGCAAAATCGTACACTGTGTGTCATCGGCTTTGGGGGCGTTCGTTTTGCTTTCGTTGTCGTTATTGTTCGAGAGGTGCAGAAACGTCAGGCGTACGGATAACGCGTAACACGAAGGAGGAGCTTTCGTCTCCTGCGAGGAGTTTGCGGAGATGACGAGGAAGATGTTGAAGGAGGGTTAAGCTCAGTGATGTTCGAGTCGAGGAACGACACTGACCGACGTTATCCAAGGATGCTCTGAGGAAGCTCGGGGCCAAGTGCCAGACCGATGCTTGAAATAACCGTTCGCCCACATCCCCCTCCGCCAACCCTCGACGTTCTTGCCCCACCTCCTCTTCAACATCACTATGTGGGCACACCGTTCACGTCGCGCCAACACGCATCGCACACACCATACAGCTTCGCTCTTCCTCGACACCCGGCTAAACTTTATCCCCACCCCCCCGTACACCCCAGCTCCCCCTCCCCACCCCCCCCTCCTGCAGCCTCTGTCGGCTTTATTGTCGTCGCTCAAAATGCATTTCTACTGTTGGGTGTGCGCAATTCCCTCGCCCATGGCAATGCCCGCTAGGAACATCTATCCGCTCCGTGGCCGCTTTCAAGTAACGCAATCACCGAGATGAATGCCAATTTTTTTTTGCCGCTTAAGGCGTTACCCCCACTTGTAGCGCAAAAAAGGCCTTTTTCGTGAATTTTTTTAAAGAAAACTACAAAACTTTTTTAATCGATCAATATACCATCCTAAAGAACACATCTTGAAGAACTTTCAGTAATTTTTTTATTGAAAAATATTACATTGTTTAGTGGCAAATGGCCGTCAATGAAATAATGTTTTTATATACACGGTTTGCGGTGGCCAACATTGCAGCGAAGTGGATCATCTGAAAAAAAAATGCGGATGGATTTAGTCAAATATAAGTATAAACTAGTCTTTAATCGAAGGATTTTAAAAAATATTCATTTTTCACAAAATGGCGGACAGTCAAAGTTGATGGTTCGATTTTAACGAAAAAAAAACGGCCGTTTTTTGGCTATAAAACGGCGATTTTTTTTTCGAAAAAAAAAAAAAAATCGAACGATTAAAGACTACATTTTTATGTATTGAATAAGCCTGCCAAATTTCAAGAAGATCGGTTCATTAGTGTTCGAGTAATCTTGGTCACCGACTTCAGAAATGCCATTTTGAGAAAAACGCGTTTAAAGTTTCAATTTCCGGTCGTTTACTCAACGGATTCTTCTCTTTCAACGCTCATATCTCAGTCAATTTTGTTCGAATCGACTTGAGATTTTCAGGACATATTCTTGGATACTTATATTTAAAAAAAATACAATAAAAAAATTGATTTTTTCAAAATCGCAAGTGGGGTTGGATGGAATTTTGGCGCTTTCTCGGAGGCGGACGGGTTTAATGGACATTTAATTTGTGGCTAGGTGCGCTGTTTCGAGTGCCACTTGGACGTATTGGCGAAAAATGAAAAAAAAAAAAAAAACGATGTTAAGTCTAGGCGATTCGGCGTGGGGTGATGCTAATTGCGCGGAATTACCCCAGTGGTTGGAGGAAGATCGGCTGCGAATGGATTTACGATTTCACGGTTTTTTAATCGCGTTGGAATTTATGTGGATTTGTAATGTTTATTTTTATTCGGGGAAAATTGAAAGTTCGATGTAGATCTTGTGAGAGAAGAAAAAAAAACAGTATTTTTTTTCGTCAATGCGAAATATATGGGCAAATGGGGATAAATTTTATTTTTGATGGATTTACGCTTTAGTTTATGCTCGGTGGCTCGATATTCTCATTAAGGCCGGAGCCTGAATTGAAAGTTTCGGAAAATCGTTTTTTTATTGCTTAAGGCAGGATTGTACTTTGAAACTTTGAAAAAAATATTTTTTTTTTTACATTTTTCGAAAGTAAATATGTTCAAGAATGTTCGGCCAAAATTTTATAAAGTTCCAAGCAGTCTAACTATCCTTTTTCGCCTTTAGAACGCACCTACCTGAGCGCGCTATTGTGACCCGCCCGGCGCGCGGCCCGGACCCACCAAAACTTTAAACGCGTTTTTCTCGAAACGACATTTTCAAGTACCGTGGTCGTGATAACTCAAAAAGTACTGAACCGATCCTTATGAAATTTGGAACACATATTCTATACGTGTGTACCAACCGACCTAACTACAATCAACTTAAAATTTTGATTAGAACTATTTTTTTATTGCAAAAAAAGACCCCAAAAAAACGCATTTTTTTTCGTATTTTAGCCGCCATTTTGTTAATTTTGCACGTATATAAAATATTCTAGTTAGGTCGGTTCCTGAAGACATACTGAACATGAAACTATTTGATTTTTTTGTTTCAGACCATTCGTCGGGAAGATTTCACGACCACGGCAACGGTACTGGCTTTTCGAGGCGTTGGCTTTAAACATATTTTACGTGTAAAAAAAATGAATAAAATACATTTAAAATTTTTTTTTATGTACTTAAAGAGTGTATTTATTGAACAGTTTAAACCCCATATCGATATCTTTAATAGTATTCTCAGAAAAAATTCACGAAAATAGCTTTTTTTTTCATGGTTTCAAAGTAGAATCCTGCCTTAAATCGATAGATAAAGTATCCGAGAATATGTTTACAGGGTTACAGAGGCCAATTGTAAATATTTTCGAAGATACAAGGCCAAGAACAGAGAAGCGATTGATATTTGATATTAATATTTCCTACTATTGAAAAGTTTGAAGCGCGTTTTCTCCAGTTTTCCATTTTCACGATTTTTCCATATTGAGGGGCGTGATAGAAAAAAAAACTAAACGACCCATTGAATGAAACTAACGTTTATTTTTGTCAGTACGAAAATCACTTGTAAGTGAATTTAAAAAGGCGTTGAAAAAGTATTTTTAAACCATTTTTATAGCACGGTAAAGTGTTTTTTAAACACATTTTTTATCGAACCTGAGCAAAGTTATAATTTCACGATTTTTTCAGCTTTTTGTTAATTTACCCAAAAGAGAAATATATGGAAATTGAACATTTTATTGGTTTATTTGGTTCAGTCAAGAATTACGAGCTGCATATTTCCCGCCGATTGGCTATACACTTCAAATATGCATGAAAAGATACCTCAATGTTTACTAGGCTCACTTGTTTTTTTTTCCTTTAAAAAAATCCCGAAAAAACGCGTTTTCCGACCTTCTAATTCAGGCTCCGGTCTTAAGGCGGGATATACATTTAGAGGGTAAAAAATTACTCAATATTGAGGGATTATTCAAACGCAGAAATAATTGTTCTACATTTATCAAACTGTAGGCACACTTTAAGGGGTTAGGCCACAGTAACGGGTATAAAATCATGTGCGAATTTAACATTTTTTTTCGCATGAAAAAGTGATTCATTCATAAAATTAATTACACATCTATTTCGTATGAATATTGAGCTGTTAGAAAACATATATATATATATTTTTTTTTTCGATGTACAAAATGGCCGACTACTAATATTTTCTTTTATCTTTTTTTAGGCGCTCCGCGGCGTGACATTTGGCATCCACAATTTTTGACCTAGAACAAAAAACAAAAATTCTCGTCAATCGACATTAGAATACCTAGAGAACTACGAACGAAATTAAAAACATATTGTTTTGTTAAAATGTTGTAGGTATTTGAATGAATGATGAAGGTATTTCAGTGAAAAATTTCGTATAAAACTGCTCATAAAATGATAATTTTTCGATTAATCAGAAATTCCGTACGCAGTTTTCTGCTAAATGCAATAAGGGCGGGATAAAGTATTTAAATTTTTTTTTCATTTTTTTTAAATTTTTTCAATGAATGCATAATATATCAAGAATATTGTGTTAAAATTTCAAGTCGATCGGAGTAAAATTGACGAAGTTATGAGTATTTGAGCGTCTATTGCTCCATGCCGTTCTCTTCTCTTCTGCGTTTTTCAAACCGTTTTTCTGAGATTTGTCATATTTGAAGTTCGTGTGCACGATAACTCAAAATTTACTGGACCAATCGCTTTGAAATTTTGCACAGTACTTCTTCACATAATTCACCAGGTATTGTCGAGAGCTTTTTTGTTTTTTTTTAATAATTACTAATTTTTCAACAACAAATTAGCCGATTTTTTTAGCGAAAATCGGGTTTTTCGCTCCCAAGTGCTACGAAAAATCGAAAAATCGAAAAAAAAAATCCTCCCGTCATTACCTCGAGAAACATCTCCTTTAACAAATGCATTTTGATTTTTTTATTTGAAATGATTCTGTTGCGAGTTATGGTGCACACCGCAAACCAACTTTTTTTCGAGGCGCCTCCGGGGTTTAATTTTCACTCGCTCAATTTTGAATATTTTACAATGCAAATTTAGGAGAATGTTGTTCAAATGTTACTTTATTATATGTAAATTTTTCAATAAACGAACACTATTCGTTACGCCAAAAAAAATCTTAAAAACATGCCTTTTTTTCGCCGAATTAACTTTACCCCGCCGAAAAGGAACATAACTTTTAAATTTGAAGTAAATCGAGTGAAAATTGTTAAAGTTATTTGTCACGCCAATTGGAAAAAAGCTGTTCCGAGAAAAGCGCGTTTAAAGCTTTACGTACTCCATGGCCGTACCAGAGGTGGGCGTACGTTATACGCTCAAAGTCGGTGAAAAAAAAATTCTTGTTATAAATCGAATAGTAACTTATTCTTATAATGATAAAGTACCGTTTTAGCGAGAAAAAAAAACGATTTTTTGAAAATTCTACTGTGGCCTTACCCCTTAATAGTATATTTAAGTTTACAAAATATTTCTTTTTAATTCATCTATCATTAAAATGGTGGAGCTGTGGCAGAGTGTTACAGCAAGGTCGCAAGTTGCGAATCGGCGAGCAATCTAGCTTCCCGAAGACTTTGATTTGCAATGAAAGTCAAAACCTTTGCAGTTAGAGCATGTATAGTTTCTATTCGACAGTAATTCAAATGAAGAAATTGCAAATTTCAGAGAATGGCTGAGACGCTAAAAAAGGATATTTTCATGATTTTTTTTGATAGGTTCATACTGTAGATATTGATATAAAAATTGTTGCACTTAAGGAGTGAGGTCTACTTGGAACGTTAAAAAAAAGCCTTTTTTCCGATTTTTTTTCGGCCAAACGATAAAATAATTTACAACAAAAGTTCTTCCGTTTAAAGGTTATATATTTAATGTAAACATTACAATTTTTTAAAAGAACTATGTTTTAAAATAAGCCGATACGTATCAATGGCCGAGGACGCTGCAAAAAAAAACAGGTTTTGCGGTGATCACTCTCACGCTGTGACGGATTATCTGAGACCAACAAAACAGGGGGGAATCTTTAGTTAATGATATAATGCTCCGGTTGAATGAAGGGTTTTGAAAAATTTCCATTTTTCACAAAATGGCGGACGTTGAAAGTCAAAAGTGTTGTTTGGACCAAAATTTCACTTGCAAAAATTGACTATAAAAAAAAATAATTGTCCAAAAAAAAAATCCTTCGTTCATCCGGAAGAAAACTATGTATAGAAGAAGTGATATAAATTTCAACCCGATCGGTAAAGCCGTTCTCGAGTTACATTGATCACCGACTTCGAAAACATGGTTTTGAGAAAAACGAGTTTAAAGTTTTGAGTACGATTTGCATGCAGCGTCCATGGAGTCCTTCAAAGTTATGTATTTCGGTGAATAATGGTCTGATTTACATTCAATTAGTCGGAAAATACTCGTAAGATATTATACTTTTAGAAAATGAAAAAAAATCGATTTTTTGAAAATTCTAACTAGACCTCCCTCTTTAATAAATACACTATCGAAATACATTTAAATGTTTTTTTATGTATTTACGTAACCCAAACAAACTTTAAACGCGTTTTCCTCCAACAACAGTGAAAAAAAACGCGCTTTTTTTTTTCAAAAAATGTCCGTCATTTTGTCATTTTTGCATATATCAAAAATCGTATGATATGGGCCATAGCCATTAACATACTAAATCTGAAACCGTTTGATTTTTTGTTTCAGACGATCCATCTCCGAGATTTCATCAACAGCGCAGACCTACAATTTATTTAGGACCTTTTTTAACTACCATTTTCGTCTATAAATAGTGACTTAAATAAATAATTGTTTTAAAATGTATTTCGGAAGTGTATTTATTAAGTGTAATAACTTTGTATCAATATCTATGATATAAACCTATCAAAAAATTCATGAAAATAGCCTTTTTTAGCGTCTAAAGTGAGGAGACCCCCTTAATGAGGAAAAGCTCAGTAAGACAGCGTTGATCTCTCGAAATTTCAAACGCGACCAAAAAAAAAAACACTTCTGGATTACAGAGTGACTGCACCTTTGAAAACTCTCATTTTGGACTGCACCTTTCAAAGCCCCATAGGCTGCTCTTGCCAGACTCGAGACGATGCTGCATTTGTCGGCGATACTTTGGCGTGACGTTCGACGCTTATATAGCTGACATAAACGTTAGGAAGTAGGAAACTTTTGCATTTTCTCTCTCTCTCTCTCTCTCTCTCTCTCTCTCTCTCTCTCTCTCTCTCTCTCTCTTTTGTACACAGCAACATTTTCGTCATTCACTTCCTTCCTTCCGCAAAACGACTTCCTTCAAGAATTATACTTGGCCTGGGCGAGCCGTGTTTTTGCGATTTCCTCTGCGCGTTTCCTCTCGTTACTCTATTTTCATCCAGGCTCTTATCCGGGGTTGTTACTCATAGCAAAAACGTCGCTACGTGCTGCACAATTTGGGACTCGACAGCCAAGATTCCTCACGGAGCAATGACGTTTTCGGCCCCTCGCGTTGAACGAAAAGTTGAAGGGCGCGCTTATTTTCTTTCGGCTATGGGAGAACCGATCGAGCGAGCAGTGTGAAAATCCCTCCGAGGTCTGGTCGAACTTTTGGGACGACTCAGGCTTTACCCTGGAGAGAAACATGTTTGTGACACGTGTCGTCGCTGCCGTACCCGCGACCACCTCGCCTACTATTTTCCAATCCCCTCTACAAATTCACTCGACGCTTGAATTCAACATTTTCTCGGCTTTTATTTTCAACTACACTCACTGCACGAAGAGTCTCTTGATTGTTTTTTTTTTTCGCGATGTGGAATCTTTGGAGGTAGAGTACTGCATTGATATAAAAAATCTCTTGATACTAACTACGCTGAAAAAAAAAATTAGTTCATCCATCTAAAATTCAGTTGGTTTAAGAAAATGTCTCTTTAAATACGTTCAACTTGATTTTTGGTTGGCATAAAACACGTTTTGTCAATCTAACTGATAGTTTTAGTGGTGTGAACTGTGGCTTATTTAGCATGTCTGGGCAACTGTTAAAACAACAATATTTCGAGACAACAAAATTCATTTTGTACATTCAACGATTTTGTTTTCTCAGTGTTGGCGCGTTTATTTGATATTTTTAAATTTAAATTAACGAGATTTTTTGTGGATTCAATTTTTATCCTATTGAATTCCATTATTGGAATTATTTATTATAAATATATTTATTTATTCAAATGAAATTTATTTAATATCGTACAATAACTAAATATTTTGTTTAAGGGGTCTTCTCACTGTAGACGCTAAAAAAAGAGGCTATTTTCATGATTTTATTTGATAGGTTCATATTATTCGAAGTACATTAAAAAAAGGTTCGAAATACATTTTAAAAAACGTTTCGGAATTCATTTTAAAAATACAGTTTCGAAATACAAAAAAAAAGTTTTTGTTGACAAAAACTTCGAAACTACTGAACTTTAAAAATTTCTGAAATTTAAAAACTACTGAATTTTAAAAATACAGTTTCGAAATACAAAAAAAAAGGTTTTTGTTGACAAAAACTTCGAAACTACTGAACCGATCCTCATGAAACTTTAGCCACATATTCTTTACAAATACAGCTATAGTGCATACCCATGATTTTTTTAAATTTTGATATTTACTATTTTTTTTTGCCAAAAACGGCGAGGAAAGCACGTTTTTGGTATTTTCGAAAAAAGTCCGCCTTTTTGTTATTTTTGGATTTTATTATTTTTGTTATTTTAATATACTGAATCGAAAACCCGTTTGATCTTTTTGTTTCGGATCATCCCTCTCTTTTTTTATTTTTCAACTACTTACGATTTTTGCGTCCCTGTTTCTGGTATTACAGTAATTACGTAAAAGTAAATATGAAAAAAAAAATACATTTTCAGGATTGTTTCTACAGACGTATTAGTCCTATATTGCTTCTTTTAAATTTTTTTTTTCACAGGCTCAATCGGAGTGCCGCGGCCACTTTACTTTTGCGGTCTGGCTATGACTATATGGGTCGGTCACTTGTTAGGGCGCGGTTACATTGGCGAGCTATTGACTGGTAGATAGTGCGCTCGTAAACTATCAGCCAATAGCGGTCATACTTATTTGTCAGCTACTAAGTAGAAGGCAGTGAGCTACGAAACAAGTATCTAGTGATTGGGGATCATACCTAGGAGTGTTGAAGTGTCGGATATTATCGGATACTAGCGAGTAACGCTAGACTACTACTCTCGAAGCTATATCTATAGACGTCAATCTGCGAGCGAATAGATCCTACGCTAGTCGAATTAGCTGAGCTGCAATTTCAGTAGTTCACAATGTGAACCAAAACCTAGTGAACTATTATACAGGGTGTTAGGAAGATCGATGCAAAGCCTTAAGGGGCTATATTAGTGTGAACGCTGAACATTTGGGGCATTTTTCGGGAATTTTTTTGAAGAAAAGTACTCAATTAAATGTTTCGGAAAATTAAGAATATATTTGGCTATATTTGACCTATATTACATAATTTTTTCATAGAAAAATATTGAGATCCAAGCGACTTATGCGCTGCCTTCGGAGGCGCCAAAAAAAAGTTCCTCCACTGCTGACATGATTCCGGCCGATTGAGTAGCTGAAACCGGAAAAGGAAAAAATGTCGTTAAACTGGAAGGTTAACCTGTACAATAACGTAGGATTTTCGAAAAATATCAAAATCTAACAAAATGGCGTAGTCATGAAAAAAAGTCTGTTTTCTTGCCTATAAAATGGTCGTTTTTTTCAATGCAAAATCGTAAATTTTCATCCAATCAAAAATATCCTACGTCATTGTAGAGTAAATATATTCAAGAGTACTCAGTTCAAATTTCAAGTCAATCGGATAATTGCTCTTTGAGTTACAATGTCAGCAAATTTGAAAAATCTCGTTTCGAGAAAAACGCGTTTAAAGATTTTTGCAAGATAAAATGATATTGATATAAATCATATAAATGATAATGATATTCTTGAGAGTATAAACTGTGAAAAAAGGCAGAAAAATCGATTTTTTGAAAGTATCACACTGGCATAGCTCTTTAAGGAGGTGATAGGTCACCTCGTCAAGAACATATCTAACCTAGGTTACCTTAGTCCGAAGTCTAAGGATGTCGAGTTATGATGGTAAGTATGATTTATGGAAAATTTCCCAAAATTAGGTACTAACTCGTTCACCTCTTATGTTGATGCAATCTTCATCTTAAGGGATTACCCCCACTTGCGATTTTGAAAAAATCGATTTATTTTTTATTGCATTTTTTTGAAGTATAAGTATCTGAGAATATGTCCTGAAAATTTCAAGTCGATCCGAACAAAATTGACTGAGATATGAGCGTTGAAAGAGAAGAATCCGTTGTGTAAACGACCGGAAATTGAAACTTTAAACGCGTTTTTCTCAAAATGGCATTTCTGAAGTCGGCGACCAAGATTACTCGAACACTAATGAACCGATCTTCTTGAAATTTTGCAGGCTTATTTAATACATAAAAATGTAGTCTTTAATCGTTCGATTTTTTTTTTTCGAAAAAAATGGCCGTTTTATAGCCAAAAAACGGTCGTTTTTTTTCGTTAAAATCGAACCATTAACTTTGACTGTCCGCCATTTTGTGAAAAATGAATATTTTTTAAAATCCTTCGATTAAAGACTAGTTTACACTTATATTTGACTAAATCCATCCGCATTTTTTTTTCAGATGATCCACTTCGCCGCAATGTTGGTCACCGCAAACCGTGTATATAAAAACATTATTTCATTGACGGCCATTTGCCACTAAACAATGTAATATTTTTCAATAAAAAAATTACTGAAAGTTCTTCAAGATGTGTTCTTTAAGATGGTATATTGATCGATTAAAAAAGTTTGGTAGTTTTTTTTTTTAAATTCATGAAAAAGGCCTTTTTTGTGCGCTACAAGTGGGGGTAACGCCTTAAATCGCATGAACATAAGAGGCATGTTTTTTTACAAGTTCCTAATTATTCAACACGACCCATTTAATGAGTTGTGTGGATACAGATGATTGTATTGGTGCTTGTCGATTGAATACCCATTAAGCTAAGACGCAAATAAGATTTTAATTACCAATTATTGTCTGTTAGAACATTATGAACGAGTTAGTACCTAATTTTGGGAAATTTTTCAAACATCATGCTTACCATGATACCTCGAAATCCTTAGACTTTGGACTGAGGTAACCTAGGTTAGACATGTTCCTAATGAGGTGACCTATCACCTCTTCAAGGCTTTGCATCGACCTTCCTAACAACCTGTATAGCCATTTTGCTCTAACCTCGTCAATTAAAATGCAGTTTAGCTCTTCTTCAACTATTAAATGGTTAATAGCTCGCAATGTGACCGCGCCCATATCAAAGTGACGCTGCTGGTCAACATTTTTTACCTCACCTCCTTACATTTCCGTGATCGCTTTTTCCACCGCTTGCCCTATGGAGCTTGGACTCCTGTACTTTAACCTCGTCAGTAGAATCGTTCGAGGGAAAATCGTGGTGAATTTATCAAGCGCAAGTGGCGAGGATTTGCGAAAGACGAAAATTCATGAAAAGTTACGAGGTCATTGTGGGTACCTATGTGGAAGACGGGCGTCTAAATATAAAAGTTTATGGGATACTCGTAAACTCTGGCTAACACGCACCAGCCTCACGTTCATCTTCCGAGTCTCACCCGCGGGGCCTTTTATATGTTCGGGATCTTCTTGATTTTCAACGATTTCTTCTTTCTCCTCTAGTTGTTTCCAATTCTCGTGTATATATTCGAATCTGCGTACTCGCAACATTTTGAACAAACACTCCCGACTCGTTTCGACGGATCGTTTCGTTGTGTGTGGTTTCAGATGGTGATGACGTTCATGATTCGTTCGATCTTACATTATTAGCGTCACATCTTTGGCAGAAATTGGGAGCTTATCGCGGTTTCAGATTCGCTCATATGTGGAATAGCCTTTCATTCGTTTTTCCTTTTTTTTTAAACTTCAGTAGGGCGATACCTTTAGGCGAGGAAAAATTGCTAATTTGCATGATTTTTTTTAAAAGGAAAGTTTTGCTCACCATTTTTAAGACTTATGGTATGTATTATTACTACTTTTGACTATTAGATGGTATTTGTTTTTTTTTAGAATTAATCTTCAAAAATGGCGAAGATATGGTACGGTCTCGTAAACGCGTTTCGGCGGATGTTAATAGACGGCGTGACATGTAAGGTCAGTGGGATTAATCTGGAAAAAAAATCAACCGAAAATGTTTCTTTTATTAACACTAATACACAGAATATGAACTAAGAATAAGTGAGAAATGTTGAAAATTCATTAAATGGTACGCTTTCGAAAGAAAAAAGATTGAATTTAAAAAAAAATGGCCACATTTTGCAATAAAAAATATCTTTTTTTTTATTTTCACCAACATTTCGGGTTATGTTATAGACTATAGAGTTAGAAAGATTTGTGCCAAATTTCATCGGAATCGGTTGATAACTTTATTAGCTATACGTCACGCCAGTTTTGAAAATGAAGTTTAGAGGACTATACCTCCAGTATTTTTAAAGGTTAATTTTAAGGGGCCAGTCCACTTTGGAGCCACGAAAATGCCTATTTTCGCGATTTTTTAAAAAGGATTTTACCAATAAATGAATATAAAAATTGTTGGGCTTCATAAATAAAGTGTTGAAATACATTTAAAAAAAATTAATTCATTTTTATTCATTTTTAAGTACATAAACTATAGTTTAACTTTACGCCCCAAAAATAGGTGGGCTAGGTAGCTCCATCACAACTCGGCAACGGCTTGTCTGAAACAAAAAAAATCAAAGTCTATTAGATTCAGTATGACACCGGCTACAAAATGTCCCTCGGATATAAAGTTTTATAAAAAAATAAAAAAATGGCAGATGAACAACGAAAAAAGTAAAAAAAAAAACGCGTTTTTCCGCAGTTTTTCGCAAAAAAAGAGTAAAAATCAAAAGTTTAAAACCGTCGAGGATCATCTTGTTGCGAATCATGTTTACAATATGTGGTTCAAATTTCAAGAGAATCGGTTTATTAGTTTTAGAGATACGATGGAGCTAGATTTTGAAAACGTTGTTTCGAGAAAAACGCGTTTGAAGTTTATACTATGAAAAACTCTTACCAAAACTCAATCGGCAATTCCTGCACCGTACAAAATCCCTTTTGATTGCTCGTAATCGTCGATTTTTTCAAGTCTTGCTTGCTTTCGAATTTTTTTAATTTTCAAAGGTGACTGGCGCCTTAAAAAAGTATTAAGGAATCTCAAAAATAATTAAGGAATCTTTCCTTTAACTCTTCGTTGACATCCTTATATTTGGCCACGATTTTGACACGCTGGATTCGCAATTCGACTCAGATGGTACTTCATCCACCTGCCATTCCCAACCCTTCGGCCGGTTTTATTGCAAAAAAAAATCAGGGATATATTTCGAACATTTTTAAATACGTCTGCACAGTTGAAATTCGGAAAATACAAAATAGGATTGTTGTGAAAAATGATTGAAAACTTTCCATTTTGAGATGGCCCAAATTTGAGCTCTATTTTTTCCTTTTCTCACCATCTTCTTTAAATAAATAAAAATTGTCGCGAAATCCGCAAGCGGTCAAAAAATATTTAGAGTTCACTCAAGCCTCCCAAAAATACAAGGTTTCTTAAAAAAAAAAACGATTTTTGTTTTCGTTTACTTCTCACCTATGAATGTTACGCTTTATCATTTTAAAATTTAGGTCGCAAAAGCTCTAGCCGGCCAATGAATATTTAGTGGTCGCTCAAGAGCTTCGAAATTTCCAATTGTCGAGAAGTGTCGAGAATTGGAAATTTCGAAGCTTTTGAGCAACCACCAAATATTTCATGACCGGCTCGAGCTTTTGCGAGGTTAATTTAAAAATTATAGAGTGTGAAATTCATGGGTGAAAAGTAAACGAAAAAAAATAGGGTGGTAAAAATCATGAAAATCAGCAAATTTTTTCCTCGTCTAAAGGTACTTCTCCCCTTAACTATCACATATCCTTCTTCGTTTTCTCAACTTCCTTGAAAACATTGGCGGAAAACATATTTCATGCACACGCGCGGAGCTCAGCACAGAGGAAGCCAAAAATTCTCGGCGTATTCTTGTGAAAGACGATCGCCAAGATTTTCGACCTGAAGAGAGACAAAGAGAGAGAGGGAGAGAGAGAGAGAGAGAGAGAGAGAGAGAGAGAGAGAGAGAGAGAGAGAGAATTTGCTCCTGAAGAGGGTGTACCCCTGAACGCGTTATTGTTTCACCGCGCACGATTTTGTTACGGGTTACATCTGGATTTTGACGCAACCGCGTGCGAGTTCGAACCTCGAGGGAGGGACCATTCGGTGGCGAAGCTTCGAATTTCATCCCTCGCCTTTCCTACCCGGTCACTTCCTCCTATTCTCATCAGTGTTTTTCCTCGGCTTTCAACGCTTGCGCAAAGTCGTCTACCGGCTTAACAACCGAAAAATCGAACTCCTTTGTTCTTGGTGGAAAAAATTCACTGTCGCTAATCGAGTCGGAAGTTCCCTCCTTGGAATAGAACATTTTTCTGGTAACTCGTTGACGACGTGAGACGCTGCCGGGAAGTAGGAATAATAATTCCGTCATCCCCGAGTTCTCCTTGGGCACGCGGGAACAGGGGAATTAGAATGAGAGAGAGAGAGAGAGAGAGAGAGAGAGAGAGAGAGAGAGAGGGGACGACGAGGAAATGCGTTCTTCTGAACTCCCCGGGCGTACAACACCCCCGCTGTCGCGCGTCTGTTGGTTTATTCACACTGTGACTCGTAAGTCAGCCAGCAAATGCTTTCGAATACGTAGTAGAACAGTCGTATAAGTTGTGAATGGTAGCTCCGTATATATACAAACACCCACACATGCACAAGCAAGCAAACTATATATATATATACATATATATATATATATATATATATATATATATATATATATATATATATATATATATATATATATATATATATATACACACATATATATATATGTGTGTGTGTATATACATATGTGTGTATATATGTATGTGTGTATATATATATATATATATATATATATATATATATATGTATATATATATATATGGACGTTCGATTTTAAGGACCGTCGTACAAAGTAAAAAATTCTTTCCATAATGAACTTTCATGTAAGTCCCAATGTCTTCAAAAGAACGTTTCAATAAATATGAGCATATTTATACGAAAGCCATTCCACAGACCACCCCCCCCAGAATCGATAATTCGTTAAGAAAAGGACCGTCTCAAAACAGTCAAATGAGATAGCCAATATTATGTAGATGTAACGTGTTCGCAATGTACTTTTTCCGTATACATATTGTACGGGTCAAAAATTTTCGATCACCGTGGATAATTGCTAAATTTTCTATCAATTTGGATGGTTGCAAAATCATATATATATACATGTGTGCATATATATACAAGGAGTTAGGAAGGTCGATGCAAAGCCCCAAGGGGGTGATAGGCTACCTCGTTAGGAACATATCTAACCTAGGGTACCTTAGTGCAAAGTCTAAGTATTTCGAGTATCATGGTAAGTATGGGTTTTGGAACATTTCCCAAAATTAGGCACTAACTCGTTTACCTCTTTTTTTCTTTCGATTTTTTTTTAAATACAATTAATATAAGAGGTATTTTTATTTTTTGACAAGTTTTTAATTATTCAACACGTCCCATTTAGTTAGTTGTGTGGATACAGATGATTATATCGGTGTTTGTCCATTGAATCCACATTAAACTAAGACGCAAATAAGTTTTTAGTTACCAATGACTGTCTGTTTGAATATTGTGAACGAGTTAGTACCTAATTTTGGGAAATATTCCAAAATTCATACTCACCATGATAAGTCGAAATCCTTAGACTTTGGACTAAGATAACCTAGGTTAAATTTTTTCCTTAGGAGGTGATGTATCACCCCCTTAAGACTTTGCATAAAATTTCCTAACACCCTGTATATACCATACTGAACAAAATTAAGTACCACCTTCCAATTCATTTCGCATGTTTATTTGCGTACTTTATTTCACACAGTACTGTATAGAATATGAGGTATTCCACGTGAATCCGGTGGACTTTTTCCCTGACCCCCGCCAATTCGTTTTATTTTTTTTTAATCTGATTCCATTGACTCTAAAAGACACCCTGATTTTTTTTTACATTTTTCGAAACAACACTTAGCCAAAAAAAAAACATTCTTCGAAAAAACGCCCCTATTTAAAAATCTGAAAAATTCCCAAAAAAACGCGTGATTATATGTAAACATTTTCAAGCTATCACCCGCAGTGGAAGTATGATTTTTTCCGTGCTTTCTGAGCGATTAACATTTAAAAAATCCGAAAAATTGACCGCCAACTATTCGAGCTCCATGATTGTGATTTGGTTATTCAAAAATGGTCAAAAAATGCATTGTGGTTATCAAGATATTGAAGTATCCGCCCGAAGTAAGCGGTTCTTGAATTCTTCGGACTTTTTAAAAACTTAACCGCTCAGAAAGCATAGCAAAAATCATACTTCCACTGTGGGTGGTAGCTTGAAAATGTTTACATATAATCAGGCATTTTTGGGAATTTTTTCAGATTTTTAAATTGGGGCGTCTTTTCGGGGAATTTTTTGTTTTTTGACTAAGGGTTGTTTCGAAAAATCTAAAGAAAATTCACGGTGTCTTTTAGAGTCAATGGAATCAAATTAAAAAAATTAATCGAATTAGCGGGGGTCAGGGAGAAAGTCCATCGGATTCACGTGGAATACCTCACACACACACACACACACACACACACACACACACACACACACACACACACACACACACACACACACACACACACACACACACACACACACACACACACACACACACACACACACACACACACACACACACACACACACACACACACACACACACACACACACACACACACACACACACACACACACACACACACACACACACACACACACACACACACACACACACACGCACGCACGCACGCACGCACGCACACATACGCACGCACACGCACACACACACACACACACACACACACATATATATATATATATATATATATATATATATATATATATATATATATATATATGCACCCACGCATGTATGCACCGTAGTAAACAAAAGTACGAAAATGACCAAGTCAAATAAATGGCAAGGCGCGTATGTTATTTTGTCCAGTGTATACGACAAAAGGCATAACTCATATACGGTTCAATATGTAAAGTGATTTGTCTGTGTCACACCCTTTTATTTACCCGAGGCCGATGTACATATGTATATATGTGCGTGTATATTAAGAGGAAGAGAGAGAGAGAGACAGAGAGAGAGAGAAAATGCGAGAGCGAGAAACTCCGGCGGAACATATGTATTTCGCACAAGTTTTTGGAAAGACAGTTTTCCTATTCATTCTGGTCGCGCAAACATATTCTCGTTTTCTCGTCGCGGCACCCTCGTAAAGTTTCCTTTCACCGGAAGAAGCCAAGAATTGTTTGCTTTCCGACCTCGAGTCCTTATGTGCGCAATTCAAGGGCTTACGACGTGTTTATTTGACGTCGGTGCTACCTGCAGCGTGAATTTACACGAGAACGAGCTTCCTCGGCAAATGCTCATAACTCACCGACGTTTTCCTCGCGTTCTTCAGTCTGACAATGAGCGGGCCTCGAACGAACCGTCGAACTCTCATCCAGATTATTAGATGCCATTTGCCCTATTGACCAGGCTAGTCGAGATGATTATGGAATCCGGTGCTGAAATTGTCGCTGGGATCCAATTGGATTCTTATACTTGTAACCACTCTCTGATAGGGATTTAATGGATAATCGCCTTGGATCCCTGTACTAAAACGTCGCGTTCGTACATTGGATTCTAATCCGGAGTTCTCAGTGGAAACCAATGTACGAATCCAGTTTGAATACCAAAGGCTTCCTGTAGTATCGAACAGAATCCGATCGGATTCTTGATGGATCCCATTACATTCTGTACATTGA
Organism: Ophion obscuratus; assembly: GCA_964007375.1. Classification (NCBI taxonomy): domain Eukaryota; kingdom Metazoa; phylum Arthropoda; class Insecta; order Hymenoptera; family Ichneumonidae; genus Ophion; species Ophion obscuratus. The sequence goes on from OZ023317.1 coordinate 48,410,776, forward strand.
ATTTTCTAGATGAAATGAGGGAGAGGCACGATATATCAAATACTTTTGTTTGAAATTGAAAAAAAAAGTGAACAATTGCTAAGGCCTTCAAATTTTACGATTTTATGATCACTATATCATAAATAAGATGCTAACAATTATTTGACACATTACATTTAAATATTTGGAGTTATATTTTATTTTATAAAAATGACAGAAATGATGGTTTTCAAAAAGGTTGCCTATAATCGGATATCCGATGTGAGGGCCCAAACTCCATTTTTCTCACATTTGATATTTTAAGGGACTATTTTTATATAAAATAACACAAAATGTTAATTATTTTAACTTTGTAATTATTATCAAACAATCAGTCTTGATGAGTAATTCTTTGATTAGGTGGGAACATTTTGGCACAAACGGATATCCAATATTGGGCTCAATTAAGTATCCTGGCTGAATATGAACAGTCATATTTTTGTACATATTGCTATTTTTGAGAACATTTTATATTTACTACACGGAGAAAACAGGGGCCTCGAAGTTTAGAATTAATACTATGCTTCTAAAAAAAATATCATTAAATATCAAAAAGTATTGAACGGAAGATAAAAATTGTAATTATGGTATAGTAATAATGAAGCAATTTTTATTTTAACCTACGATATGGCATGTAAACTGATACAAATAATACATTTTATTCGGCATATTGTGATTTTTTGTAGTATTCAAAAAAATATTTTGCCCACGTGATTGCAACAATTAGTTTTCAGTATTCTACAAAAAGTACGGTACAAAGAGTCATATTTTACTAATAAAGATTCATGTAATATAGTTTCAAATGCAATATGCACGCATTATTTTTACTATACGGTGTGAGAATCATTTTTAGACTTCTATGACAAGTCTTAGAATTCCGAACTGGCAGTAAACTGCTATACTTTTTTTAGCCCTATATATTAGAATTCTGGCAACCAGTGTTAGAATTCGAGGCCGTATTTTTCTCCGTGTAAGTAAAATATCAAAAATAACAAAAAAATAAATCATTTGGACTTGCCTGAAAAAAACAACACTTTTTGACGCAAAGAATATTTTTTTTCACACCGGCGAAAAGTAACGTCAGTTCACAGTTTTGCCATTTTTATTGCTAGGCAACCTAGGCGACGTTTTGGGACTAGTTATTGGTACATAAAATCAAAAACAGATGTCGCTGTAGGAAAACTCGCGATATTCGATTGTCCGATATTGAGCAACTGTCCGATATATGGTGCTTCTTCTCTATATACCAGGTGTGTAAGTATGAAACCGGAATTTGCCCATAGGTGGCGCTAGATGTCGATGCAGTTACCGACACATCACGTCAGCGGTGTCTTGTTATTGTATTGATATCCGACAAAGATTTCCAACTCACAATAACACGAGTTTCATTCAGTAGCATTAGTTTATTAGAGATAAACATGTCGAGTTTTGTGCCAACAAATTACGATTTGCCGACAGCACTACTTTTCTGTTTTCATCTGAAGAAAACCGCAGCCGAATCGCATCGAATGCTTGTGGAGGCGTTTGGTGAGCATGCTCTCGGTAAAACACAGTGTTTCGAGTGGTTCAAACGGTTCAAAAGTGGCGATTTTGACGTGAGGAACGAAGAACGTGGAAGACCACCGAAAAAGTTTGAAGACGCTGACCTGCAAGCCTTGTTGGACGAAGACGACGCTCAAACACAACAACAACTGGCGGATGTACCTACGGTAATGATATGATACTTTGTATCATATCATTACGATAAACGTGTTTTTTCTGTACAAAAATTCCGGTTTCATACTTACACACCTGGTAGATATACAAAATGAGTGGATCTTAAAGAAGTATAAATCTATCTTAAGGGGGCATCCCTTTCTGGAAACATAAAAAAATGTTTTTTTTTTTCGCATATTGTTATAGTGTGAACTTTCAAGAATATTTTAAGACCAAACGGACCCTGAAATTAAACAGAATTGGCGAAGTTACACGTATTTTAGTGGAACAGTGTGCGTCGGGTTTACCACAACCCGTCGGGATTGAACGCGATTATCTCGAAACTACATATCTCGACCTGGCAGAATTCATATCATGAGTAACTTTCACACCATTGACTTGAATTTGCACAGTTAGCGTTCAAACAGTAGTCATTTCCGGTTCACGGTCACATTTTTTAATTGGCTGAACCATTTGTTAATAACAATCACTTCAGCATGTTGTTTTTCAAGAGAAAAATGAGGTTTCCTTTGGAGAAGCTGTCATTCTTCGTTTTTTCCTAAATTTCGAAAAGTGGATCGTGAACCCATGGCCCGTTGGATATATTTGGAAAAAAATTTGTTTTCGCTTCAAATTCCATTTGAGCCTCATAGAGATCCCGCCGTTTCGGGCCTCACCGCTGGAGGACTGCGACACCAACTGCAGCACCACGAACACTATGAGAGATTTTCTTCCGAAGAAATTACATTGTAACCACAAACACATGTACAACATGCTGGGAAAAAATTAATTTATTCCACTCAATGTGTCATTAGAAAAAGAAGGAATCATTCTGACCCTTCAAATTGGGCTTCCAGAGAGGGATACCCCGTTTAAAAGGTTTAAATCACTTAAAAAAGTATATCTTAAAAATTGATGTGAATCACATCACCAAAAATCTACTGTAATTAAGGTTTGTTATTTATTTTACTGCACTTCGACATGATATCACTACACATATTACACGCTCACGAAGCGTACAGGTTATGTTCCAACAGGCCGAGTATTTTCTCATCCCTTTTCGTGTATTTTCGATTCGAATGTGATAAGATTTCTGAAACGGCGTTCATCGGGAACAGTGCAGAATCCAATTGGATCCCAATGTGGACTCCCTATGTGCGGTGTCCCTAACAAACATCGATACTCTATAAAGATGTGGGTGCATCTTGGGACTCCCCAACAAACTTGTGCACACGATCCCTAAAGGACATTTTTTTGGGAGATCCAAGAAATTCCGGTTGAAAAAAAGAAATAAAAATTTCAATATTCAAAAAAATTAATAAAAATAAAAAAAACAAATAAAAATTCCAATACTCAAAAAAATTAATAAAAATTTAAAAAAAATAACAATACCAATATTCAAACAAATAAATTAAAATAAAAAAAAACATAAAAATTCCAATATTCAAAAAAATAAATATAAATTAAAAAAAGAGATAAAAATTCGAATATTCAAAAAAATGAATTAAAATAAAAACAAAAATTCCAATATTCAAACACATAAATTAAAATTAAAAAAATTCTCAAATGACGTTAATTGAGAATTGGCGCGGAACCCACTTGGATTCCAACGTGAACTCCCCAAGTGCGGCGTCCCTAACAAATCCCCATAGGTAAGTCGTAGGGCCCGGAAACTCCCCAACAAATTTCTGCACGGAATGCGACCCAGCGTTTGTAGATGAGATCCGATCGAAAGTGATAGAACTAACAATGAAGCACCGGATTCGGAATAAAAATGGGAACGAGTCATCGAACTTCAAGGGATTCCATTGGCGATATGCGGTTGCGAAACAAGGGGGTGCAAGACTCGAGAAAATTGCCTCCCTTTTCCTGGTATTGAGAAAGGTCGTGATCCTCCGCGGGCTTTGGTAATGTTAAATAAAAAGTAAAATAAAATGAAATTTCTCTCGTGCGGAATCCGGCAATCGCCGTAAGAATCTCGTATCCGATAGGTCTTTATTCCACCGCACGGGCGTACGGTCGTTATCGAGTGGCTGTGCAATGCCTCGAGCGAGCTCGTGTCTCCCGTATGCATAGTATGTACTTGGACTTCGGCTTATAGCCGGGTATGAGAAATATCCGAGGATCCGAGAGTCCTGGGGAGCGCGAGGAAGAAACTTACAGGGAAGGGGACTGTGAAGAATATACCGTTGAGACGCGCGGCTTGCCGAGATGCGGTCCTCCGATATTGCGGTATGCGCATAATTCAAATCTCTTCTGCATATACGATCCTCGCATCTATGATGGTTAGAGTACAGGCGTCCAAACTTTATAGGGGAAGCGGTAGAAAGAACGTGCGCAAAAATGTAAAATGTTGGGATGTAAAGTCGAGAAATGTTAAAGTTAAAGATCAACATAGTAATAACCAGATCACGGAGTGAAAGTTACGGCGATACTCCAATTAAGGGGGGAAATCCCTTTAGACGCCCGGAAATGAGTCATTTTTCATGCCTTTTATCACCTCTATGTTGTTATAGGCTTCTCACTAAAACATTATTTGAAAATGTTATTATTCAACATAACATTATTAAACATAATAATGTTATGTTTAATATCAATTAATTTAATAATAACTTTATAATAAATAATTTTATAGTAACTTTATGTTAAATAATGTTATTGTTTAACATGAAGTTATTAAACATAACAGTATTTTAAAATAATGTTATGTTTCGCACCATAACATTATTTTTAAGGGAGACTTTGTCCTTGGAGTGTCATATTTCAGGTGTTTACATTTAATTTTTTTTAAAGGAAACGAGTAAAACTTTTTGAGTGCGGTTTTTTTTTTGCTTTTATTCATGATATACAGAGCGTTAAAATTTTTTTTTTTGAAACAAAAAACCAAAATGGTGGCCGTTGCAGCTCCGCGAAAACAGGTCCTCAAATCGCGGGAGGTAAACGGCTGACATCACTGCCCCCTTTTCGTTGATCTGAAACACAAATTCAAAGCATATTATCAATCTGTGACCCTTTGGTCATGGAATGACGGATGGGTTTTTCGTTTAGTACAAATTTTGGAAAATGGCGGCAATTAAAAAAAAATCGAATTTTCGCGTTTTTTTTTCGCATAAAAAGATAAATAACAAATGCAAAAATGTATCTATCAAAAAAACGATCCGTCATTCCGTGAAGACATATTTTCTGAGTATGCTCTCTAAATTTCAGGTCGATATGTTAATTACAGCGGTCAGGAGAATGTCAGCCATTTTTAAAAACGTGTTTTCGAGAAAAACGCGTTTAAAGTTTTGTAATGTGTTTACACAAATGTGTTAATAATTACCGCTAATCGGCAATGCCTGGTCCATAGAGGCATCCCTCCTCTTCTTCTAGCTGCTCATGTTGAGCCGCTAATATCTCCCGCTGCTCAATCCGGGACAAAGTCTCCCTTAAATGATGCGATTATTTATCACCTATATTGTTATAGGTTTCTCACTATAATATTATTGGAAGGATATAACTATAAAAATATAAATGATGTATAAAGTTTAAAATTAAGTAAGCTTTGTAATTAAATTTTCATATACTTTATCATTTTCTCGACACTTTTTACCCCAAATAAGTAATTTCTTTACGTGATAATCTTAAAACTTTAGGTATATCCTTCCGATAAATTTATAGTGAGAAACCCCTTAAAATTGAGCTTTCACATGAGCAGTTTTTCAAAAGACGCCTAAGCCATACTTTTTAACGCCGTCATTTTGTTTTGTTTAAAAAAGAATAGCTTTTTTTCAACACTTGAAAATTGTAATAAGACAATGTCAAAATATTAAAATGATGCGATTATTTTATCACTTTTTAAAAAATTCATGAAAAATGCCTCATTTTCGGACGTCTAAAGGGATTTCCCCCCTCAACCCTAACAAGATAAAAAAGAAGAAGAAGCAATGAAAGGAACAATTCATCTATAGAAATAATTCTGCAAGTGACCGCGATACTCCAATTAACGCGAATAAGGTAAAAATGAAAAAGAAGCAATGAACGGACTAATTCATCTATATAAATAATCCGGGAACTTCTTTTCGTAACGTCATTGCCGAATACTGGAAACGGGAGCACGAAAATCGTACTTGAAAAATAAAGGAAACAATTGCCAGATGCAAACAATTAGCATTGAGAATCGTACTGTTTAAAAAATATACATTATTTTGGAACATGAATCTGCCGATAATAAAAAGCACTAGAAAAGTATTCTAAATTCACATCATGGGTACATGGTTCGAAGTTTCGCTGAAATCATGAATAACTTTTGATTTTCATACACTCTTTATACATCACATTATACCCGTATCTGTTTTGCATACTTTAGGTTAATGTCGAAAACAAATTAAGGTTATTTCGCTGTAAAAATAATATACGCATATATAAATAACATGTGGGGCGCGATCCACACCAGCTCGACCGAATAGATATTTTTTACAATTTTGTGAATGATCAGGGGTAAAGCCACTCCAGCTCTTAAAAAAGGCTTTTTTAAGAATATTTTCAACGAGTACAATGAAAACATTTAAAAAATGAGTTTGAAAACTTTATTATACATAGTTTTTATTGTACAAACATTTTTTTAAAGTAATTTTCATATTCATAGTAGTGGCCTCAGAGCCCTAGACAGTAGGGAAACTCTCGTGCAAAGTGTTTCGCAGCCGAAATAACTTCTCTGGTAGTTTTCAACCTGGAAATGGAAACCAAAATTAAAAAAAAAATACAAAAACCTATGGAACTGGCTACGTAAATAGGAATATACCTTTATTAAGGGCGGGGTAAAGTATTTAAAATTTTTTTTCATTTTTGTTTAATTTTTTAAATAAATGCATAATATATCAAGAATATTGTGTTAAAATTTCAAGGCGATCGGAGTAAAATTAACGAAGTTATGAGTATTTCAGCGTCTATTGCTCCATGCCGTTCTCTTCTCTTCTGCGTTTTTCAAACCGTTTTTCTGAGACTTGTCATATTTGAAGTCCGTGTGCACGATAACTCAAAATCTACTGGACCAATCGCTTTGAAATTTTGCACAGTACTTCTTCACATAATTCACCAGGTATTGTCGAGAGCTTTTTTTTTTTTTTAATAATTACTAATTTTTCAACAACAAATTAGCCGATTTTTGACGTGACAAAGTCTTATAATTCGATGGAGCCGGCTGCACGCACGAAAAAGCATGACTCATCGCCGTTACCTCGCTCTGAGGCGTTCCATTTAAGGCTTGAAGTGTAAGCGAGAGCGCGGAACGAGCGACAAAGAGGTACAATCGGCCTCCGCGTTCGGCAGCGTTCGGCAGCGTTCGACATTTGTCTCTCTCCTACTTGAGTGATGGCTGCGAGCGACGAGCGACGAGCGATCAGCGATATCCAATGGCAACGTCACTCTCATAGAGCATTTCCGTCATACTCGAGCTCTCATTGGATATCGCTCATCGCTTGTCGCCCATCGCGCGCAGTGTGCAGAAGCCATGAGCGATGCGTCCGCGTGGACAGCTGCTATACAATAATACATGTACTTGTTTTCGTCAAGTATGAAGTGCAGTGAAAAGTGAATGTGGTGTGAATTGTTTATAGCAACGATAATTGCGGCGATAAAGGTAATGATTCTTTCGATATTAAATATATGTTCAGTGATATATTGTCGAATATTCGTGCTTTCATCATTAAAATAAATAGCATCGGTCCGCTAGTGCAGCGATTGTAGGTTATGCTATAATTGACAAAACTATAAGAATAAGTTAACAGAACTATTTCACGATGAGTAAAAATCAATTGCTTTACTATTCCATCGAAATAATTATCGAGCGTAGCTATGATTTCAAAAAATTAAAACATAAATGTTAAATCTTCCACATATCATAACAACGTGTCTGAAATGACAGGTTGGACCAGCCAGCCGTCAAAGGGAACAATTTTCTCCTATATCAAACACATTGCGGCGGGCTTTTTAAAAGCTAGAGTTACAAAAATTTTAATGATGTTTCCAATTTTTAAATTTTAAATTTAAGATTTATGAACAATAATTTAATCACAGTTTATTCTTATAATAAATTATTCAAAATTATTACTTTTTTACAACAAATTACAATTAAATTTGCAAAAATAATTAAGTAACTAATTGAACAACAACTTTTATTCAGTTCACTTGCTGAAAGAAATAATGTCAATACAAAATTTATTATTATAAAATAATAAAATCAAAAATTAAATTTTAACAGTCAAGTAGAAATTTAAACAATAAATTTTATTCAAGTATTTTGTAAATTTAAAATGATTTTCTGAACGAAGAATTTTATGAAAAAATAAAAGTTGTAAAACAATTGCTCAAACACATTCATACTTGTAAAAAATATGTACATTGTAAAAAAAATAAATAAAAATTGACATAATTGTATTTATGCGTACAAATAAATGTAACTTGATCAATTCAATTGTGATTTCCATTTACCTCCTTCTCTATATCCATACAAAATATCTATCAAACAAACAAAATTAAAATTTTCTTTTGAAAAATGAAACCATTCCATCAGTATTTTCTTATGACGTTGTCACGTTCAACTATCGTCAGTAAACCGACTTTACAGGCAACCGATTTTTTTTGTAAAATTGTATCCCACGAAAGGAATATCTACACTAATTTCTAGATTTTTGTCTCTTCTTTTTAAGAGTTATAATATTTCAAAAAATATCGATTTCGGAAGTTTTGGAAACGTTTAAACGCTGATAACTCCTGAACTGATTGAGATATCGACAAATGTCACTATATAGTTTTTTTTTCATTCTCGAGCATACTTTCGTTAAAAAATATGAAAAAATGATCAATTATCAATGTCAACGCTTTTTTTAGCGAAAATCGGGTTTTTGGCTCCCAAGTGCTACGAAAAATCGAAAAATCGAAAAAAAAAATCCTCCCGTCATTACCTCGAGAAACATCTCCTTTAACAAATGCATTTTGATTTTTTGTTTCAAATGAATCTGTTGCGAGTTATGGTGCACACCGCAAACCAACTTTTTTTCGAGGCGCCTCCGGGGTTTAATTTTCACTCGCTCAATTTTGAATATTTTGCAATGCAAATTTAGGAGAATGTTGTTCAAATGTTACTTTATTACATGTAAATTTTTCAATAAATGAACACTATTCCTTACGCCAAAAAAAATCTTAAAAACATGCCTTTTTTCGCTGAATTAACTTTACCCCGCCGTTAACAGAAGTAGTGCACATTTGACTGAAAACTTCAATTTATGAGCTAAAAATCACATGGGTATTTGTTTAGAAAAATAAGTTAATAACCAATCGCAATTCCTTAACTTTTTCCATGGAGAATGCATCTGAGAAGACATATTCAAAATTTCAAGCGAACCGATGCATATTTCGCTGAGTTACGTTTCCGACCATTAAAAAAAAACGTGGTTTCGAGAAAGACACGTGTGAAGTTTGAAGTAACATTTGGCAATAGAAATGTTCGATTCATCTTTCATCCGCGATGACAGCACCATACTTTTGGCCTCCCAAATTAACATTGTTCGGTTTCTTTTTTTTTGCTAAAAATTTGCAAATCCTCGCGTGGCTTTACCCCTTGAAGTGCGAAGTTTGGATTCCTGAACTCCATACTCGCCGTTAGTTGCCCAGAAGGCATAAAAAAGACAGCTCGAAAAGAGTTGACGAGCACGTCACTAGCAAACTAGCCTGTAGATACATTGCGACTATGGAGAGACAATCAGGTTTGTTTGCGTTAATTTTAGTTTTTTGGCGTTTAGGGGGAAGATACCTTTAGTCGAGGAAAAAAATGCTGATTTTCATGATTGTTCTTTCATTAACACGCATACACAGAATATGAACCAACTAAAAGTGAGAAATATTAAAAATCGATAAAATGGTACATTTTGAAACAAAAAGATTGAATTTTCTGAAAAAATGGTCACATTTAGCAATAAAAACATTTTTTTAAATTTTTATGAAGATTTAGGCTCACTATTCAGGCAAAGTGATAAAGGTTTATACCAAATTTCATCAGAAACGGTCGATTAGTTTTTTAACCATACGTCTCGCGAGTTTTGAAAATGCAGTTTAGAAGACCGTACCATACCACCGCCAATTTTGAAGATTAACACAATTTTAAAATACCATGTCACAGCCAAAAGTAATAATAAAACATACCCTGAGTCTCAAAAATGGTGAAGAAATCTTTCCTTAAAAAAAAACACGGAAATCAACAATTTTTTTCATCGCCTTAAGATATCTCCCCCCTTAAGCCAGAAGTTTTATGTCGCGATAATTGTTTGGAGATTACCTTGTTGAATTCAAAATTTCCGAACATTTTGGATGCCATGAGTTACGAACGATTTATTGTTGATTGTGGTGTACTAGTTTTGTATCAGGCAAGGTATTTGAGGGAAGTAAGAAGGTTTGAAATTTCAAAAATTGGCTTGTACTTATACCGAGGCCGCAAATGAATATGAAACATATCGTCTTTTTAGAGGTATTTATCAAAACATTATAAAACACGAAAATTCTTCGAGATTGCTTTCTTGGTCAACGATATTGACGGTTCAACCTATTAAGACCAACTATGTCAAATCCGGTTTCGCCATGATTCCACTCGAATGGTCGAAGATTTTAAGAAGTATCAGGTATCGTTTTTCTTCTTAGGCTTTTCTCTATTAATTTTAACCGAAAAATTGAAAATAAAAACACAATTAACAAAATGGCTTCTGGATAACGAAAAGTTTCGAAAAATTCGAGATATTTGTTACGATAAAAATGCAAAACAATTACTTTTTCAATCAGATATTAGGTATTGTCGATCCGTCATAGTACCTTACAGCTCCTGTTGAAATTTCAAGTTGATATTCTCAGCTGGTTTCGAGATATCGTGGTAAAACCGGAAACCGGTTTGACACTTGTCAATGTAACGGGTTACTCACGTTACCTTGACAATGTTACTATTATTACATAAAAAATTGAGTTCAAACTCGTTAAAAATAATAGCTCACAATGTGAAAAATATGGACATTCGACCGATGACATTTTTCATTAATTCGAGAGATGTAATCAGTGACATCTGTCAATTACAAAATCTGTCTAGGCGTCAATGCCCCACGATTTTCCGTACAGTGACATATCAGCACTATAACATTTCTGGGTTATTAATTTTCCGAAAGATGTCATTTTTCGAGGATGACGTTTCCTTATTCTGACAGCCTACCAAACAATCACCTATCAACAGCAAACATCGTTTTTTACGTAAATAAAAGGGGGCCGTTAACAAATTACATTATTTTTAAATGGGGTCTGGTAGTTGAATGACGGTAACGATAATTGGATTATGACCATAGGCAGGATATGATGATTTCGGGGGGGGGGGGGGGGGGGGTAAAAATCAGAAAAAATGATGACGTAATATATAAACGGCTGCAAAGCGTTATTTAAAAAAACGAGCTACCTTGTTGGCAAATATTCTGAATATTGGGAATTCCGTTACGTCCGCAATTGAGTTGTTAAAAAAATGTTCGATTTTTTAATTTAGAATTTATGTGCAGTGTTAAAAAAAAACAGAATGTCAAAAGGGTTTTTCTTTGAAATAATTCTGAAGATAATTATTAATTGTTTTACATCACGATAATTCAAACTGTAGATGTTGGCGCCAAAACGCCACGTTGTCGGCGCTGGCGCTTGTGACGTCACCGTTCGAACGCGGCAGAATAGGTTATGCATACGGCTTACATGCGAGTGCACACAAGTGTACAATTTGGTGTCATTTTACATCGGAAAACATATTGAGCATTTTTAAAAAGTCGAAAATTAGTTTAATTTTCGTGCAACGATGCGTGAAAGTGGATTTGCGAAAGCAAATTCGAGCAATTTGCCGACGGTGGATTTTAAGGTTAGGGGAGCCTTGATAAATTGTGTCACTTATGGTCGCTACGTATCCTAAGCATATTGGGAAAGACGTATTTAAAAATATATATATTTTACTACAGTTTATGTTATAACACGTTTACACTTTCATCTAAGTGGTCCTAACAGAAAAATGGGAGGACGATGATTTCGGGTTAACTTGTGCTGCATCGAACCACTGATTCCGACGTTTTACGTTTTGTGGCACATTCAGACATACCTTATTAGGGGTACTTTTCGTCATGTTTATGTAAAGAGGAATGAAACAAGCTTTTTACGATATTGTCGTTGCCATCGTTGACAGAAAACTCGTATTACACGAGTATTTCGTATATTTGCGTTCGAACGGTGACGTCACAGAGAGCTCGGGTAACTTCGGATGCTCTCGGCGCGTTTCAGCCGAGCCGCACAGAACGACAATTTAAAATCGTTGATAATTTTAGTTTTAAGGCTTTCACGGCTCTTTATGTAATGAGAAGAGTATGTGGCTTCCGGATGGAGGCCGTGTTGAGGATCAGCGTTGTGCCGACGTTTCGCAAACGTTACAGTCTGCATCATCAGGGCTGAGAGCTCCGATACTGAAGCTCTCGTGTCTCAGGTATTCCTTATATAGTTGCAGTCATCGTTCTGGATCGCTGCACCAGCCAATCAGATGTTTTAATTGATCAGCTGGTCAATTAAAAAACCGGGAGGACGGTGTGCCAAATAGGATTGACGTGATATCCTCCATCTCTGTTTAGATTGTCCGGATGTTTTCGGATTTCCAAGCCTTCTCGGTGTTTCCTGGAAAAATAGCTGTTTGATGGGGCCAGGCTTTGGGCTTTGTCGAACTGGATGGCATGACCAGTCTCCATCCAATGTTCGGCCAGCGCTGATTGTGTAATATGGCCATATTTGATACACCGTTGATGTTCTTTGACCCGTGTACTGATCTTCCTCCCGGTTTCTCCTATGTACACTTTACCGCATGAGCAGGGTATCTTGTATACTCCTGGTGCACTTAATGGTGGTCTTTGGTCTTTTGCACTCGGAATCACTTGTGCTAGTTTCTTCTGAGGTTTGAAGATGACTCGCACGTTATGTTTTCCAAGGACCCTCCCTATGCGATCGGTTATGCCCTGAAGGTATGGAAGGGAAGTTGTTGCGGTTATTTGTCCTTCATTCTCCCTATCAGGTGCTGTAACCGTTTTCGGATCAGCTATTTTTCTTTTTAGATTTTTGATCGTTCTTTCGATGTTGCCTGGCTTGTAGCCATTGTCTCCTAAAGCTTTTCGTAGGTGTTCTAGTTCAACCTCTAAGGAGTCTGGTTCGGAGATCGCTAGAGCTCTGTAGACCAGAGAGCTTATGACCGACTGTTTTTGGGAAGGGTGGTGATGGGACGTAGCATGGAGGTATCTATCCGTATGCGTTGGCTTCCGGTAAACTTTATGGCCCAAAGTGCCATCGCTTTTCCGTTGCACCAGTACATCCAGAAAAGGGATTTGATTTTCCTGTTCTATCTCCATGGTGAATTGAATATTGGGATGCTGGGAGTTGAGGAAGGTTAAGAAATGATTGAGGTTTTCTTTGCCGTGACTCCAAATGACGAAGGTGTCATCGACATATCGGAACCAGGTGGAGGGCTTGAGGGAAGCTTCTTGCAGAATTCTGTTCTCGAAGTTCTCCATAAAGATGTTGGCGATGATAGGAGAAATAGGGGATCCCATGGCTGCGCCTGAAGTTTGTTCATAAAATTGGGATTGAAATTGGAAATATGTAGAGTTTAGGCAATGTTCTATGAGGGGCAGTAGGTTAGGGGCAACTTTTTTGGAATTTTTAACTATGCTTAGGGTTTCATTGGTTGGGACGTTTGTAAACAGGGATACAACATCGAAACTCACTAAAATGTCTTCTGGTTGTACCTTGATAGTCTGGATCTTGTTCACAAAATCCCGAGAGTTTTGGATATGGGAGTTGTTGAGGCCTACGAGTTCCTGCAAAGGTTTGCAGAGAAAACGTGCCAAATGATATGTAGGACTGCCTATGTTGCTAACAATGGGCCTAAGTGGGATGTTGTTTTTGTGTATTTTTGGCAAACCGTAAAGCCTGGGTGGGAGGGATTCCTTGGGTGTTAGGGCTTTGGTTAGGTTTTCTGATAGACCAGCCTTCTTTAGAAGTGTTGTTGTTTTCTTTTCTACACTCGATGTGGGGTCACGTGATAATTTCTTGTACGTGTTGGTGTCCTCGAGCAGGTTCAAAATTTTACTGCAGTAGTCCGTTTTATCCATGATGACAGTTGCATTCCCTTTGTCAGCTGGTAGTATTAAGATGTCCTTGTTTTTCTTCAAATTGTGAAGAGCAAGGTGTTCTTCCTTCGTGATATTCTGCTGCGGAGGTTTTGCCTTGTGTAGAATATTGCTTATCCGTTTCCTGATGTCAGTGGGAGACGATAGATGGCCGTTTCCACCTGGCTGATGATTTCTCTGGTTGGAACGATGACTGCAACTATATAAGGAATACCTGAGACACGAGAGCTTCAGTATCGGAGCTCTCAGCCCTGATGATGCAGACTGTAACGTTTGCGAAACGTCGGCACAACGCTGATCCTCAACACGGCCTCCATCCGGAAGCCACATACTCTTCTCGTTGATAATTGTTGAAAAAAAAGGAAAATATTTTGCTTTAGAAACTGCACATGATCTTTACAATGAAAAAAAATCATTTAAGGTAGTCCTATCGCCAGGCTTCAATCCATGGGATTTTCATAATTTTTTTTGAGCTTCACTAAATATATTAACAATCGTCTCTGTAAAATTTCAGTCGTTTATCAACCTAATTACAGAGAAAATAAATATTAAAATTGCGTATTTTTGTGAAGGAATTCCGAGACGACATACGAAAACCCAATTTCCGGTCGCTACAAAAGTGTATATAATAGTGGGAATCCGTTAGATTCTTGAAAATAATCAGATTTACATACTCAACACATGTAGTAATGCAGTGTTCTCAGAAAAAATTACGCTTATTGACCTAATTTTTGTGTAATATCAAGTTTATTTTGAACTTCCGGTATTGGATTTATTACCCCCTATGGAAATTTATGTATGTAAAATATATGCAGAAAATATATGCTACATATATATATATCGGTTGCATATATAGTGACGAAAAATATAATAATACGTATATATTCAGTATATATGCACCGAATATATGACGCATATATGACCGATATGTTTTCGATATATTTTTCTGACCAAAAAAATATATGCTACGTATAAACACTACACATGATGCATATATGAGGCATATACGATGCATATATTTTCGGTATATTTTCAATCTATTTTTTTGTCAGAAAAACATATCAATAATGTATGCGTCATATATGACTCATATATGTGTCATTTACGCGTCATATATGACGCATACATTTTTGATACATATTCCTGACAAGAAATATATGCTGTGTATAAACACTATTACAGTTAAACTTAATAAAACTTAAAACTTAAACGTAAAAAACTTAACATACAGTTAAAGTACACTATTATATATAAACACTACATACAGATATGCTACGCATATCTGTATATATGTGGCATATGTGTACCATTTATGCAGTATATGTGTGGTATGTATGCAGTGTGTATGCAACATATATGCTAAATATATGTGGTATATATGTAGGGTAAATGCTACATATATCATTGATACGAGGGTGGGGTGAAAAGTTTCCGGCCTGACCAAGAGATGGTGCCACTAGGCCTAGTTTTGGAGCGGCGTCCTACAGTACCATTCCTACCGAGCTTGTATGTACAGTTTCAGCCCAATCGCTACGTTAGTTTGCGTTTGAGAGCACATTGCGCGAGACGCTTCCGTTGTTTTCGTAAAAAAGGAAAAATTGGAAAAACGTGCTGTCATCAAATACTTCCATTTGAAAGGTTTTACACCAAAACAAATAAAAGAAGAGATGGATTCAGCACTAGGAGACTCCTCCCCATCATATTCAACTATTAAGCAGTGGGTTTCTGAATTTAAAATGGGTCGTGTGAGCACCTCTGACGAGCCTCGCTCAGGACGGCCCGTTAAAGTCACAACTTCAGAGATGATTGACAAAATCCATAAAATAATGTTGGAGGACCGCAGGTTGAAAGTGCATGAGATAGCTGAGACCTGTAGGATGTCAGCTGAACGTGTGCAAAATATTTTGCACAACTATTTGAACATGGAAAAGCTGTGTGCAAGGTGGGTGCCGCGTTTGCTAACGCTCGACCCAAAAATTGCTTCGAAAAACCACTTCTACCGACAATTTGGCGCTGTATAGGAGTAATCCAAACGAGTTTTTGCGTCGATTCATGACTGTTGATGAGACATGGGTCCACCACTACACTCCTGAAAAAGATTTAAGAGCAACGAAGAAGTTATCGAAGCTGTAAATCAGTATTCTGAGGAGCTTGACGAATCTACGTTTAAAACTGGTATAACTAAATTAGAACATCCTTATGAGAAATGTATCAGTGTTGATGGAGATTATGTTGAAAAAGAAAGCAAAAAAAAAATTTTTAAACATCGTTTTTCTTGGTCAGGCCGGAAACTTTTCACCCCACCCTCGTATATGATACATTGATATACAGTAATACCACACATATACATCTCATATATAAAAACGTTACGAAAATTAGAATTTGGCACATATATGCAACATATATTTTCAATATATGGCAGACATTTCACATATATTACAATTATTAATAAAATAAATTTGCAGTATATTTTGGCGTATATAAATTTCCATGGGGGACCACTTGCTACGATGAAGAGACGTGACAGCAAGGCAACAGCTGACTGTCGTACTAACCTCACCTCACTCATTCGAATTTCCACACATATTTCATTTTTAACCGACACATTTCGCCGACACAAATTTTCCACGCTTTTTACCAGTCGTGGCCCGAATACAATGCTTTATATTTCCCGCACCTGACATTGTTTTGACAGATCGACGTTGAAAAGCATGGATGTCAACTCGCCTGGTTGAGTAAAAAGAGACGGAGATAGAACCAATATTTCCAAATATCAAACCTAGAAATATTCGTTAAACATTCGTTAAACAGTTTACACATGGAAAGTGTAGTTATTTCAATTTTTTTTTTGCATATGTTAAAAATACAAATTGTACAAGTCTCAAGTACGATCAGTGGTATGATTAGTGTGAAGCGATAGGTCTACCTTAATGACTCAATTTGGGACGTTCATCATGCATCGAGTTTTCGATCGCCATAGATCGCGATGATGCTCGAGGGTCCTCAACGTCAAAAGGGTTCACTAGGCCATCCATGTACGCGAGGTACAGCTCACGAGTTCGCACTTTCGCCGTGATGTGTGATCCACATGCAATACTAAATTGCGGAGAGACTATTGAATCAATGACGTTGGAATCGGCGTGCCAAGGACTCGGGGGGGCTGCGTAATCGCGGAATCAAATATTCTAAATAGTTTGATAGGTGGGGTTCGTCTAGAGGCCTATCATTGAATTTGACGATGCCTCAACGTTTCACCCGCACGGATAACATATTGACAACGCAGCTGGCGCGTATGTTTCGTGTTGCGCCGTCATGCGCCTCCTGAACATCAAATGACGTAACGATGTCATTGGATTGGCTCGAGCCCGATTATCGAGCCATAAAATCACGGGGATTATCCCCGCTCGTGATCTAACCAACTGAACGAGCTCGTTCACACCTCCAATCCCGCGTGCATTCTTCGCTGGGGATTAAATGATTACACGCTCTGATCGCACTGATCCGCTATGGGCACACGTTACGTGAGAGTATCCGATGCACCCGTGCCCTGAGAAGAAAAAAAACCAATTGCATTAAAAAAATACATTGGTTGACCTAAATGAATGTCTGAACACAGAGTTCCACCGATATACGACATTGTTACAATACCATAAAATATTGGGCATTGTGATTGATTTTAATAACATATTATTTTATTTGAAAATCTCTTCTATTGTCTCAATATTTCTATGATCCTTAAAATGAAATATAAAATGATAATCTATTGAAATCACTCTATATACAATCTGTAGATGTATCGATTAACTAATTAAACGAATGCTACAACATTTTTTTGTTTCGTACAAAAATATAATCAATAGAATGAATTTTTTCTTTACTATATCGAAACAAATGTGCTATTAGACGTAACATTTTCGTACTCCGCACAATATCAAAAGTAGTCGCATGGGATAGAGACAAATGTATATCACGATTGAAAAATTCACGATGGATTCGAAATAATGGTATTTATTGCCACAAAGTACACGTGTCATCGAAATAATTTTGAAAAAATATAGCTTGGTACGTCAAATCTGTGATTGCATTTCCAACTGAAAAATGTCGAGGATCTTACATCAATTTGCACGTACAAATCGAAAGTATTGAATCGATTGCTGTAATGTATTCAGTTCAATTATACACGTGTCATATTAATAGCATATTCTTTTACCTCAAATATATAATTATAACGAACACAGATATATTTTAGTCTGATTTTTAATCATAACAAGTATATACAGTTTTATTTAACGCGATTGTATACGAATAAATAAATAAATAAATGACTGCGTTTTAATCGCTTCGTCTATACGAAAGAATCAAAGTTTATTTCCGTATATTTTCTTAACCACTTCAGACATTCGCTCAAAATTTTTGAATCAAAATAAAATGCTAATATTTTAGCGTATAATGTACTTGAAAATCAATATCGGATATGGCAAAGACAACGAAATAATACATTTACTCGATAGAAATTTTGTTTGCATCAAACGAGCGAAATTCGATTTTTCTTGTGTATCAACAATTTTTTCTTGAACAATATTTGTGTTATGAACTGAAACGCTTTTTTTTGTTCGTTGCAGAAATTGCATTCAAAACTATACAATTTATGCGCGATAATTTTTTAGATAGATTCAACAATATATTGTTCTCGGCTATCAATATATCTATTTGAATGAAAATAGAAACTTTTAATTTTATCATGTTATTAAAGTCAATGGCGTTTTGTTTGGGCTAATAAATTCGATTATTTACACCAACAAGTTTACAATCGAATCAACGAAATTTCATTTAAGGGGTTAGGCCACAGTAAGGGGTATAAAATCATGTGCGAATTTAACTATTTTTTTGTATGAAAAAGTGATTCACTCATAAAATTAATTACCCATCTATTTAGCATGAACATAAAGCTGTTAGAATTTTTTTTTGTACAAAATGCCTGACTGCTAATATTTTCTTTTCTTACCTTTTTTTAGGCCATCCGCGGCGTGACATTTAGCAATTTTTTACCTAGAATAAAAAACAAACATTCTCGTCAATCTACATTACAATACCTGGAGAAGTACGTGCAGAATTTAAAAAATATTGTTTTATCCAAAAGTTGTAGGTATTTGAATTGAGTCGTGATTATTTGAATGAATTTTCAGTGAAAAATTTGATATTAAAATAATCATAAAATTAAAACTTTTCGATCAATCAGAAATTCCGTACGTACTTCGCTGCGAAATGCAATTAGGAACATAACATTTAAATTTGAAGTAAATCGAGTGAAAATTGTTGAAGTTATTTGTTTAAAAGCTGTTTCGAGAAAAACTCGTTCAAAGTTTTAGGTATTCTATGACCGTGCCAGTAACGTTATACGCTCAAAGTCAGTGAAAAAAAAAAAGTTTTGCTATAAATCGAATAGTAACTTATTCTTATGATGATAAAGTACCGTTTTAGCGAAAAAAGTCGATTTTTTGAAAATTCTACTGTGGCCTTACCCCTTAATAACACCAATGATATTGAATCAATCATTTTTTTCTGTATGTGATATCGATCGCCCTAGGGGTGAACGAGTGAGGCGTGAAACGAGAAATTTGATCCGTATATGACAGCGGTAAAGTTTTCTGTCGCTTTTTTGCTCCTAGGTCACATGTTTTCCCGAAGAGTCTTTTGGCGTTTTCTTGCTTTTTATACGAGCGGTAACTGCAAGTGTCCTTCCTGTGGATCCTAACGTCGAGCAAGAAAAGGGCCTAACTCGCGTCACTTTGCGCAGCTCGGAATCAACGGATCGTGCCCTTTCGTTCGATAGGATATTGCCATAGATGAAGACACTTATTTCCGGGTGCGGACAGGGACGCGTTATGGCTTGTTGTGACTACCGCGCGGGCTCCCTGTCGTCGGTGCGCTCCCAGTTTTCTCATGCCGAGGGGATACACATAACAATAATCCGAAAGAATAATAAGCCCGGGAAGTTTGTACAGAAGAAGGAGAGGAACAGGCCAAAGGCTAATTGTGCATTGGCTGGTGGCAAATACAAAGGGACTTGACCCACCGGATTACACGTGAACTCGTCCCGGCCATCGTAGCTGAGGACATGTGTGAAAAACTACTGGTCGTAATTCGAGGAAACAGGAATGAGTTATTCCTCAATTTCACATGAGATTTTTCTTCTTTTTTTTTCCGTGAGTTCCCAGTGTATGAAAGAGAGAACGAGAAAAAAAAACGCTGGTAAGAAAGAGAACACGATCTTCCGGCCTGGTGTTGGCGTTCGGGCTGCATCTGTACCGCTTCTCGTTTCACAGTTGGTTGTGAGAAATCTGGCATTAATATCTTGTTTTACGATAGGGCCTAGGCGCCCTTTGGCACCTTATTACTATTGCCCAGTATCGCGGAAAGTTCCGAATCGGGACCTGCATTGTGGCCGGACAAAAATGACTTATGCGTGCTGATATTCAATTGGGACGTTGGATGGGCTCACATCTTCTTTGTGCAATTCTATAGGGGCGTTGTTTCGTACGGGCCCTCGAAGGGTGGTCACACTTTCTCACTGGGGGCCCTTGAAGGCTTAAGGGGTTACCCCCACTTGCGATTTTGAAAAAATCGATTTTTTTTATTGCATTTTTTTGAAGTATAAGTATCTGAGAATATGTCCTGAAAATTTCAAGTCGAACCGAACAAAATTGACTGAGATATGAGCGTTGAAAGAGAAGAATCCGTTGTGTAAACGACCGGAAATTGAAACGTTAAACGCGTTTTTCTCAAAATGGCATTTCTGAAGTCGGTGACCAAGATTACTCGAACACTAATGAACCGATCTTTTTGAAATTTTGCAGGCTTATTTAATACATAAAAAGGTAGTCTTTAATCGTTCGATTTTTTTTTTTTCGTTAAAATCGAACCATTAACTTTGACCGTCCGCCATTTTGTGAAAAATGAATATTTTTTAAAATCCTTCGATTAAAGACTAGTTTATACTTATATTTGACTAAATCCATCCGCATTTTTTTTCAGATGATCCACTTCGCCGCAATGTTGGTCACCGCAAACCGTGTATATAAAAACATTATTTCATTGACGACCATTTGACACTAAACAATGTAATATTTTTCAATAAAAAAATTACTGAAAGTTCTTCAAGATGTGTTCTTTAAGATGGTATATTGATCGATTAAAAAAGTTTTGTAGTTTTCTTTAAAAAAATTCATGAAAAAGGCCTTTTTTTGCGCTACAAGTGGGGGTAACGCCTTAATAAGGTAGCCCTGTTACTAAGTTATTGAATTGTTACTTACGTTCGGGGAATCATTGGGCTTGGGGAAAATGGATACTGGTATGAGAATGATCCAAAAATATTTATTGTTCGTGTTATCGAATCTTAAGGGGTCTCCTCACTTTAGATGCTAACAAAGGCTATTTTGATGAATTTTTTTGATCGGTTTATATTATGGATATTGATATAAAAGTTGTTACACTTAAGGGGTTAGGCCACAGTAAGGCGTATAAAATTGTGTGCGAATTTAACAATTTTTTTTTTCGTATGAAAAAGTGATTCGCACATAAAATTAATTACACATCTATCTAGTATGAATATTAAGCTGTTAGAAAAAATATATACATTTTTTCGATGTACAAAATGGCCGATTACTAATATTTTCTTTTGTTATCTTTTTTTTAGGCGCTCCGCGGCGTGACATTTAGCATCTACAATTTTTTTACCTAGAACAAAAAACAAAAATTCTCGTCAATTTACATTACAATACCTAGAGAAGTACGTACGGAAATTAATAAATATTGTTTTATTTAGAAGTTGTAGGTAGTTGAACTTGAGAAATGAATTTTCAGTGAAAAATTTCATTATAACTGCTCATAAACTGCTCATAAAATGAAAAGTTTTCGTTTAATCAGAAATTCCGTACGTACTTCTCTGCGAAATGCAATTAGGAACATAACTTTTAAATTTGAAGTAAATCGAGTGAAAATTGTTGAAGTTATTTGTCACGCCAATTAGAAAAAAGCTGTTTCGAGAAGTTTCGAACAGTCGGCTATTTTGTACATCGAAAAAGAATGCATATGTTCTAACAGCTTGATATTCATACTAAATAGATGTGTAATTAATTTGATGAGTGAATGACTTTTTCATACGAAAAAAAATGTTAAATTCGCGCATGATTTTATACCCGTTACTGTGGCCTAACCCCTTAATAAATTCACTTTCGAAATATATTGAAAAAAAAATTTTTCGAGTTACTATTTATAGACGAAATTGGTAGTTAAAAAAATCATAATCATGAAAGTATAAACTTGCTATCCGGCACAAATGCAAACGCGAGTGGAAAACGTAACTCATCACCGCCTAGCCGAAAGCTAGTGAAGTGATGTTTCGAATCGCCATTAGCTAGCCGTCTTAGCGATTGGCTACCCAGCCCTGTAACGCTTTGTTCCTCTAGTGACTGAATACAAAAATTAGATGGTGACCAGATAGAAAGAAATGGATAAAGTTCCGAAAAGCCCATACCGCTTTTTTCCTTGAAATGTTGTATACTTGTGTATTTCGACTCGCTGAACACGAATATGATGATTAAAATCAGCGCAAATTTGATTTTCAAGATAAAAACTCAAAAGAACGGTTCTTTGTATTTTTTTTATTTTATTTTAACAAATGTTGATCGTAGAGGAAAATGTCTTCTACGAAAGTTGTAGCCCATCAAAAGACCGATAATTTATATTCTATACAAATTTTGTCTTAAATCATTATTTTCCAAGGAAATGGCATAATTCTCCAATAAGTATATTTTGCTAAACTCCATTAGTTTCGATATTATCTACTTACGCACTTTACTGCATATGGGCCCAAATAAACCGAAATAACACAAACACAAACAGCAATCAAAACAAACCGAACCAAACTCGGGTATGTTGAATCGCGGGTCGCGTAGAACACTAGGGTGGGTGGAGGTCATCGCGGATGGGTACGTAGAACATTGGGGTGGGTGCAGGGTTCTTCGGATGGGTGTGTAGAATAGCGGGGTGCGTAGAACACTGGGGTGGGATTGTTGGGCACCTTGGATGAGTGCGTGGAATCGTGGGGTTCGTAGAACACTGGGGTGGGCGGGGGGCACCTCGGATGGGTGCGTGGAATCGTGGGTTGCGTAGAACACTGAGGTGGGTTTATTGGGCACCTTTCATAACATCGAAACTAATAGAGTTTGGCAAAATATATTTACTGGAGTATTATCCCATTTTCTTGGAAAATAATAATTTAAGACAAAATTTGTATAGAACATAAATTATCACTCTTTTGATGGGCTACAACTTTTATAAAAGACATTTTCCTCTACGATCAACATTTGTTAAAATAAAATTAAAAAACTACGAAAACCCGTTTTTTCAGTGTTTATCTTGAAAATCAAATTTGCGCCAATTTTAATTATCATATTCGTGTTCAGCGAGTCAAAATACATAGGTATACAAAATTTCAAAGAAAAAAGCGGTATGGGCTTTTCGGGACTACACCCAAAGAAATATCTCACGGCTGTATTATATTTCTGACCTAGCCATGACCTACTTTTTTTCAGCTAGTGACTAGGAACAAAAAAAATAGGTGGCGATGAGATAAAAAAAAATTTGCGACTATATATCTATATTTTCGTGATTTTTTTTGCACATTATTTACATCATTGGACCCTTTTACGATATTCTTCGTTGTTTATTAATTGGGGTTACGCTATTTGCGCTGTAAATATATTAATGGTTTAATTTTTAATTATCTCAGACAAACGCTTACGCCGTGACGTGGTTTCGATCTCGGGACCTCTGGGTGATGAGTTGTGACGTTGTCCACTGGGCTAGTTCTACTTGTTTAATTTCTGAATTTTCTTATTGTCTACATATGTTACAATATACAATGGCAGATTATTGAAAAATGGGTGGATTAACAAATGTAAATAACATTATCGGATCAATGACTCAATTGCGTTCGCATTGAGAGCGATAATGGCCTAGAATTACATAACCTTGAATTGTATTTGTCCGATCATTTATTCCGGCTAGTGCGGCCGCAGTTGGGAAGTCTTGGCTAGGTCATCGCGAGATGCATACTTGAGAATTTTTCCATTCCCAACGTCACCTGTAACTCAAGTTGCTTAACCAACCATGAGCCAGTCGCTCGATGGAACTACACGTATTCACATAACCACACTTTGTCATTTGTGACTAAAATCGGCTGGGCAGTGACTAGCCAAGGGCTGGATAAGCAACATTCACAATATTACTAGCTCATGGCGAGCCAACCATTGGTCAGTTCGTATGACGTCAATTGGGCGAGCCAGTTACTAGGTCGTAACTCAGACAGGCTGGAACAATTTCTACTCGGGAAAATACGTATCTATTACTTTCTTATGCTCTACCTCATACATGAGTTTCAAGAAAATCGAAGAGCGGACACCAAAGTCATGTTCCGTGTACGAAGGATTCGCAATACCCCCGCGTGTAGGATTCTCATTCACCAAAATCTTTCTCTCCCGCTACCCCCCCCCCCATCTCTTCCTAATAATAATGATGCGCGAAAACCATTTTAGAAAATACGAACAGTACCCAGAATCCCTGATTACCCGTAAATGTTTGAGTTTGCTTGTTTGTTTATTCGAAGTTCGTCTATTTGTTCATCCATTTGTCCGTTCGCGCAAGTTTGTTTTTGCCGTTTATTTGTTTCACATCATCGTAAAGTTTATTTGTTTCTAAGCTTGTCTATCGGAATCGTAGCTAACATCGCCTAATGCTCGATAGCCTAAATCATATGCCACACTTAAGGGGGGAGATACCTTAAGGTGAGCGAAAAATGGCTGATTTTTATTATGTTTTTTTTTTAAGGAAAGCTTTCTTCATCATTTTTGAGACTTCGGGTATGTTTTATTATTACTATTGGCTGTTGGATGGTTTTTTAAAATTAATTTTTTTAAATTGCGGAGGTATGGCACAGTCTTATAAACGGGTTGAGGCGGATGTTTTCGGCGGGATTAATCTGAAAAAAAACCAACGAAGATTTTGCTTTCGTTCAAACTCATACACAGAATATGGACGAAGAAAAAGCGAGAAATGTTGCAAATCGATGCAATGGTCCTCTTAAGGCGAAAAGATTGAATTTTCCGATAAAAATTCTACATTTTGTAATAAGAAATACTCATTTTTTAATTTATAAAAAACATTTGGGGTCATGTTTTAGACGAAAAGGTTAAAAAAATGTATTTTTAGTTTTGTAAATGTAACGATTAGTTTTTGAGCTAAACGTCAAGTCAGTTTTGAAAATGCAGTTTAGAAGACCGTAC
The DNA here is from genome assembly GCA_964007375.1 of Ophion obscuratus. Lineage (NCBI taxonomy): Eukaryota > Metazoa > Arthropoda > Insecta > Hymenoptera > Ichneumonidae > Ophion > Ophion obscuratus. Next base: position 48,436,040 of record OZ023317.1, read on the forward strand.
CATACCTCTACCATTTTTGACGATTAATAAAATAAAACAAATACCACCTAACAGCCAAAAGTAATGATAAAACATAGTCTAAGTCTCGAAAACAGTGAAGAAATCTTTCCTTAAAATAAAAAATCATGAAAATCATGAAAAATTAAAGCTGTGCTTAAAGTAGGAATTCTCAAGTTATGATCGCGCAAACGTATAGACAGACCATTTCTTTTCCAAAATATCATTTTTCTCCATGCTTTCGTCAATATAAACGATTCGCAATAAAACATTTTTTTATAAAATAAGTTACACACAAAGCTCCTCTCACAGTTTCATTACATGTAGAGATAGAGATTGCATTGGGGTTGCCCTGCTTTCCGCCCCGGTCCGTGGCTCCCCTCAAAATGTCACTGGGTTCACACTGCTAATAAAAAATATTTAATTTAAATAGGATCTATTTAAATCAAATAGGTTTTATCCCTGGCTCACGGCCTACTACGGTCTTATTTGTTTTCAAAATATTTTTTTTATTTGTTTCAGCTATTCATTTTAAATATTGAATAAATAAAGGTTCGATTCAACTAAATCTCTATTTGCTTACAATGTACACTGTAAGTCTAAGTGTACTAGATACATAAAATATTTCATAAATCCAAAATAAATTGAAATACTTCATTGAGAGTTTTATCGAAAAACATAGTGTGTATATATATATATTAGACTGATTAAAAAAAAAAATTTTTTTCTGGATTCTCGTGCTATTGTTGGGCACTGATAAAACAAAATTTCTCTAAAAAGATGGGCGCGGTCACTCAATTTTTAGAGGTGGCTATCTCGACTTTTTTGTATTTGAATTTTTTTTAACAAACGTATTGCATTTAAGCATAGTCATGGCTTCGGATTACGGATAAAAATCACATCCAGCAGCTGTTTCGTAACAAAAATAAACTCTAACAATTTGAAAAGGGTGCAATATTCACAATTCAAATCCAGGTAGATCAATAATGCCGTCTATACTACTCTCGTTATTCATGTAGATTTATTTATCCGCATTAACATTTCGCACTTTTTACGAAAAATTAAATTATAAGCTTTTATTCATAAATCGTATATTTACATTTTCAAAATGCTACGCTTATATTATCTTCAAACTCATTTACATTTCTTCCCAGCCATTCTCAAGTTCGTTAACATTTTGGGCAAAACGAAAATGTGCAACGTTGAACAGTTTGTCCAAATCTCTCTTAAATTTACGCTCCTTCGATATTTGTGACGGCAAATTCTTTTTAACTCGATTTTTTAAAAGTTGTTTCCAGACTAGATGGAGTTTTATTGATTTCAAGATTGCGTTATTCAATCGACGCGTTGGAATTTCAGCACATTTCCATTGTTCGAAAATTTCTTTCATCGTTTCGTGTGCACTTCGACGTATGGTCAGTTTTTCTCTGTTATGCTTGTAAAAGAACAAACTCAAAACTTTTCCGATTTTTATCCGTAATCCGAAGCCATGACTATGTTTAAATGCAATACGTTCGTTAAAAAAAATTCAAATACAAAATAGTCTAGATAGCCACCTCTAAAAATTGAGTGACCGCGCCCATCTTTTTAGAGAAATTTTGTTTTATCAGTGCCCAACAATAGCACGAGAATCCAGAAAATTTTTTTTTTTTGAATCAGTCTAATATATATATATATATATATATATATATATATATATATATATATATATATATATATATATATAATTCCTCTCTACCCCCACACCTCTTTGATATGTGTATTACAATAAAGACAGACCATTCAATCAAATAGAAAAGTTGTTGACTCTACGAAAATGCTATATAATTTAAATGTGAAAAAATTAAATAGATCCATTTAGTGGATTCAACTAAATTGTTCCTTGAGCAGGTCAAACCGAATCACAGATTTATTAGGATTATGTAAAATATTTAGTTATTGGACGATACTGAGTATATTTTACTTTGAATAAATAAATATATTCAAAGTAAATAATGTCAATAATGGAATGCACCAGGAAAAATTTGATTCCATGAAAAATTTAGTTATTTCAAATAAACAAAAATCAAATAGACGCGATTAGTTCATATCAATAGCATTTTTCTGTCAGTGCAGGACCCCCTGGTGCCGCGGGTCGACAATAACGGCAAACTTGAACCGCGATCACATCCGATTTTGCGACCTCAGCGAACTCCTCTTAGCTCCACTCGTCTGATGAAACTCTTTTTACTTCTCCTTCCGTTCCTTCGTTCACCATGGTAATTCGATTGCCACGTTTCGCACACGCGGATCGATGAAGAATTCAACGCGTTAATTCGCATTTTCTCTCTCTCTTCCGCCGTCGTGCCCTCTTCCTGACTTCGTGCTCAGATAAAGATTTATCCAGTCATGCTACCACAGCCGGTGTGGGATTAGACGCCAGTGCGGTAGCTCCGCTAGGCAAGCTCTGTCGGCGCCGATGTTCTCGTATCCGCGTTCAACGAGGTACGTGGTGTTTCGAGCAGGCATGTAGTATTGGGGACGGGGCTCAGTGAATCGTACGAGCCATCGACACCACTCTCGTGATGCTTGCCTTCGGGTACTCGTGCCTATAGACATCCTATATATATGTATTTATGTATTTATGTATATTTATATGTATATATATACATACATACATATATATATATATATATATATATATATATATATATATATAGGTATATACATAGAGTGTATCTAGTTGATGGGAAAAGAGCGGTGGAGGAAGAATAAAAAAGAAAAGAAAAAAGAGCGGCGTCGAACCGTCACATCTTCGTGCGTGGCTTCCGGTCAATGCTTCCTTCCATCCTTAATCACGATTCTCCGAGCCTCCGCGTTCGGACGCACTTGTATATACATCTGTATCCTCTTCTACCTAACAAAATGGCGTTTTCCACATCAATTTACATTCTGAATGGTGCAGGCCACGCCATTTTTGGAAATTTTACTTTACAGTCTGGTGCTTGCGTTGATCCAATCTCGTGGGGAAACTCGATATTGAAAACTATCCTGATGGCTCGACGATTGCTCTGTCTAATTATTACTGTTAAGGCCTTAGGTCACAGTAACGGGTATAAAATCATGTGCGAATTTAACAATTTTTTTTTTCGTATGAAAAAGTGAATTACTCATAAAATTAATTACACATCTATTTAGTATGAATATCAAGCTGTTAGAAAATATGTATATATTTTTTTTCGATGCACAAAATGGCCGACTACTCGAAACTTCTCGAAACAGCTTTTTTCCAATTGGCGTGAGAAATAACTTCAACAATTTTCACTCGATTTACTTCAAATTTAAAAGTTATGTTCCTAATTGCATTTCGCAGAGAAGTACGTACAGAATTTCTGATTAATCGAAAACTTTTCATTTTATGAACAGTTATAATGAAATTTTTCACTGAAAATTCATTTCTTAAGTTCAAATACCTACAACTTTTGAATAAAACAATATTTTTTAAATTCCGTACGTACGTCTTTAGATATTCTAATGTAGATTGACGAAAATTTTTGGTTTTTGTTCTAGGTAAAAAATTATGGATGCTAAATGTCACCCCGCAGAGCACCTAAAAAAAAGATAACAAAAGAAAATATTAGTAGTCGGCCGTTTTGTACATCAAAAAAAAAATTTCTAACAGCTTGATATTCATACTAAATAGATGTGTAATTAATTGTATGAGTGAACCTTTTTTTCATTCGATTTTTTTTTAATTTGCACATGTTTTTATACCCGTTACAGTGGCCTAACCCCTTAATGAGAATAGGAAAAATGGTCGAAATTTACAGGGAATGTTGATGTGTATCGTTTTTCTAACAGTAATTAACAGTTACAATTACAGTAGACGATATCAGGATAGTTTTTGATGTCAAGTTTCCCTAAGATGCAAGAGTACGATTTCTGTGGGGTCACAGTTCGGTGGTGAATTTTGGATTATCAAGTTAAAATAATTTTTTTGAACAAGCTCTTATTAAAAGTTGTAAAAAGTAGAAAATAATTTTTTTTACCAAGTCACCAATATGTGTGTGGCGCTCAACTTTTCAAATGTTTAATACATTTAATCAATTCAGTTTCATTAACCGTATGTAATTTGGAACGATAGTAATTAGAGAAATTATTATCACGCGTTATACTTAGTTACAGGATTTTTATTTAAGAAATCTAAGGTTGTTTTACAGTTAATCAAATACAGTTCATATGTTAACGGATTTATGTAAATTAAAGATTGTATGTTACCATTTTGAGCGCCCCAAGCTTTTATTTATAGTCACATATAGGTGACTTGGTAAAAAAAAATATTTTCTATTTTTTACTACATTAAACGAAAGCTCGTTTTTTTTTAAATATTTGTTTACATATAAATTATTTTCGACTTTTTAATCTTCAATTGATTTTACTAGTTAGTTATAACTAGTAGTTTACTAGTTTACGAGTTTGTAGGTTAGGAACATGGAGTGCATGTAAAAAGTAACAAAGAATGTAACTGGAATTGAACTCTAAACAAATTGCGGCAAATGAACTTTTCACACACAAACACAGTCGGCTACGCATTTGTTTGTATGTATTAGTGAGATTTTATATGGATGATTAGATATCGCTAATTTTACATGAACATTTTATGGATATTTTTTAATTTCTTAATTTTAAGTTGAATTATACATAGTCTCATTTTATGGATATCTTTTAATTTTTTAATGTTAAGTTGAATCATACATTGTCACTTCGTAGATGCATGTTTACAAAATTTCAGAGCTCTAAATAGTCGGGAAGCGTGTGAAATATCGATTTTCCGATTTGCATCTCAAAGACAGACAAGTTATTTTTTTATTTAAAATTTTTTAAATAAAAAAGTTTGCGTTACGTCGCGATTTTAAAACTGCCAGAAATAGCAAAATTTCTGCATGTTTTTTTCATTGAAACCTCGAGTGTAATTTTACCGTGGACAGCTCACAGCTTTCTATACGCAATGTCATTTAAGGGGGAAAATCACTGTGAAAGAACTTGCACAGTAGCTGTCCCACATCCCCCGAGAAAAATTTGGAGGAATTTTTTTTTTAATAATTCTTGAAAGTACATGTATTGAAAAATATGTTCGGCAACATTTTTATTCAAAAGTTGGAAAATTGACGGAGTTATAGTCACTTTAGTGAGAACAGGTAGCGCGACCGGTTAGTTGCCTCAGTCCCTACAGCTGTAGCATCATTTACAATAGATAAAGTACAGGCTCTTATTATTTTGTGAACTATCACAAAGATGAAGAACCGTCATATCGCCCGCGACTAGATACTTCAATGTAAGCAGCAGTATTCTAGAAAAAACGTAACTTTATATCAAGAAACACGGAACGAAAACTTTGAATGCGTTTTTCTCGAAACTAGTTTTTTCGACCTTGTCCGAGCGAATACTTAAAAACTTATCAACCGATTTTTAATTTAAAAAAAAACATTTTTGTAATCGCCGTGACTAAGGGTGTAGGTATCAGCGTTTTTAACATTTGATAATTACTATTTTTAAAAATCACTTGAATACAGAAAAAGGGCCTTGAAAATAGAAAAAAATGTCCAAACTGTCGGCATTTTGTAAAAAAAAAAACCAAAATAAAAAAACGGCTACGCATAACAATAGCTACATTCGTATAGATATCGTTAAATTGTTGACTTTTAATTTACAGATAACCTCTCATGAAGATATCGATGGGACAATGAAGAGAATTTTTTTTGTCATAAAATGAAGGCATACATCTCGGTTAATTTTCAAGATTTTGTCGTAAACATTGGTATAAACCTAGATGAATATATACTTCATAAAATGAGTATAAACCCGATCCTTTCATAATTAGTGATGTCTATGAAAAAAATCGTAATTATTGACGACAAAGCACCCGTTACGTAACGGAATAGGGGGGGGGGGGTTCTGGCCAAGCGTTCCGTTCTTGTTACGTGTGGGGGGGGGGGGTCAAAATATGGCAAATTTTGCGTTACGTAATTTGTGTACGCCCCCTGAGAAGTTCGCAGATTGGCATGTTCGCTGAAGCTCATAAAATTTCCGAGATGGAAAAGGATAGCAATCTTTAGTCAACCTTCACAGTTCTTTTTTCGACAAATTCACTGCCTGCGACAGAAACTCGGACATCCTTTCAACGCACGATATTTTAAGGGACAAGACCGACATGGGAATTTACGTTTTGGAATTCTCGGCTCGTGTGAGTCTTCCACTGCACGTAGCGTTCTCCCCGAGAGTCCATCTGGACCGGGAGACGGGAATAATTATCACGAGCACCCTCGTGACAGAAAGACTCAATCTTCCGAGTGAAAATTGTCAACAAACCTGCGCTCTTTTCCTATGTAACTCTCACTTGCTGTTTCGCTCGCTCTACTCGATGGAATCTGTGACCGGAAGTCGTTTAACGCTCCATCACCTGCGAGCCCATTTTCGGCGTCCGGAAACTCGTTCCACGGTATTTTGAGGTCGTTATTCACGTTTCGAAGCTATTGGAGACCCGGAAGTTTAGTTTTATTTTCTTTCGCAACATCTTTTTTGGGATGTTTTTCACACATCATTGTTTCGTAACAATAATATTAACGAAAGTACGAGCACAAACACGGATAGAAGCCAGAAGTCTGTCGTCGGTGAAGGGGGGAACACCACTGTGACGGGCCGGAAAAAGGTAGTCTTTTTCGGATTTTTTGTTGTCTACTAGATTATTTTTTTGGAATTGAGAAAAAATGTATGTTATTAAGCATACATTGAACATATTGGGGCTACATTTTTATATTTTTTTTATTAACATAGTTGTTTAGATATAACAGAGTTTCGTAGAAAAAATTTGGTCCAATAGCCGGATCGATACGTCGATAATGGTTGGTCTGAAAAATAAAAATAAAAAAGGTTTATAATCTACATAAATGTAAGTCTAGTTGTACATAGCAATTTTTCGAGAAAAAAAATTAAAAGATCACAAAATGGTGGGTGTTAAAAAAGTTCTTATATTCGGGGTCTCAAAAAATATTGATTAAAAAAACGGTTATATACAATGTTAGTTACTCCAATTACGGAAATTATGCTTGATTAAAATTAAAAATCGGACAATTGTAGCTAGAGTTATGATTCGGCCAGGTCGAGAAAATTCGTTTCGAGAAAAACGCGATTGGAAGTTTAAGTATACGTAAAGCGTCTGTAACTTGGTAAATTTTCAATATTTTAATCCTTAGTAGTCACACTGAGCTAGAATCACGTTATAGTCATACTGGGTCCATGGGACCCAGGCGTTTTAAAATTGTTATAAATAATTAAATAATGTATTGAGCGACATGAAAAAAATAGTGAGATATAATTTGAACCTTGTTTAATACAAGGATATTGGTTAGAAATCAAAAATTAAATTTAAAATATGCAAAAAAATTATGCAAAAAAATGGTTTTATAATCTGGAAACAATGTACTTTGAAATAGCCATAACGGTTTCTGTGAACTTTTCAAAAAGTATATTTATTTCATCCAACGCAGGTGCCATTTAGAAGGAAAGAATGAAACGCTTACGCATGAAAAAAAATTTATGTTTTATTGGAAAAAAAAGTTGTACTGCGTCAAAATAATTTGTTTGGGTCCCGTGGACCCAGTGTGACTATTAAGGATTAACTTGAATTTTTTGTACATATTCTTGAATAGTTATACTTTGAGAAAATGGAAAAAATCGATTTTTTTACCCATCACAGTGGTGTCCCGCCTTAATGATAACACATGAATCGAAGTTTGTTGCAATAAATCGATCGGCCGCCATTTTTCAACACTTCAAAATTTGCAGCCGCGGCTACGACCAAAGCTTACATTTTTATCTCCTTTAAAAATTCGTTTTGTTTTGACTTTACATAACAGTTGGAGAAACTGCAATGAAACTATTTGACAAAAAACATCAAGCTCCGCGAATGTCTGTCCATTTTTCATATTACGAAAAAAAGCGAGAAATATCTGGAAAAAACGCAGGGGTCTTAAAAAAATCAACGAAGTAATTGCGTATAAAGGATTCCTTTTTATCGATTATTCATTCAATAATTATCAACTATTTTATTCACCCATGCAAACTATATTGCAAAGACTGTCTGGCATTATTGGTAATCGAGCTTCACCATGACTTCAACATTTCATCAGATTTTCATCGAACCCCGAAGTACTGAAATTCTGATCAAATCGAACCTGTGGCTGGAAATGAACGTACATGTAAATTTACCTAAAACAACGAAAAACTATAATAATTGTGTAAATAATATAAAAATAAATATATGAAAATCACCATAAAAATATAATACAACGAGACATTTGACATTTAAAAAAATGAGAATTATTTTTTGCATGAATTACGACCCGTTTAGGATGCAAATACACGATGAATTGGTATGGAAATAGCGTCAGAAAGGCAGTGAGAGGAGTCTCCGAGATTTCTTTGCAGTTACGGTATTATGTTGACAGAGGGTTTCACTCGTCTCATCTCGATGGATGAATACTACACACTGTCATTCCCGTGAGCGAGTGAATTCGCGACGTCGCCGTCGTCGTCGTCTCCACACGCGGTACCTGGAATCGCTGTTTAGTCTGTTCTTTTCAAGCTGCTTTAACTCCACTATATCGCGAGATGCACGGAGAGAGATAGAGAGAGAGCGAGAGAGAGAGAGAGGCCCCTCTGGGTCTTCCTCGAAGGAAAATATATTTCAATGCAAAAGAGTTAATAATAACTGCTGCATGCCGAGCTAAAGGTTCAGAAATGAGTTTCAGGGGAACTGAGGGTGTCGGCGGGTGAAGGCAGGTTCCACCATATTCAATGAAACGGAAACACCTAAGACGTTAAATCATTTAATTTGCCATTTCGCCATTTCCTTTCGAAAGGAGACCCAAATAATAGCTCTTCGTGCCATACTATTATCATAATATTCATAACCAAGATTAAAGGGGTATTGCTCTCTGAAAACTTAAAAAAATCGTTTTTTTTTGCATATTGTTATAGTGTGAACGTTCAAGAATATTTTAAGATCAACGGGACCCTGAAATTCTAAAAATTGACGAAGGTGCACGTAGTTTAGTGGAACAGTGTGCGTCGGATTAAGGCCTCAGGCCACGGTAACGGGTATTAAATCACGTGCGAATTTAACAATTTTTTTCGTATGAAAAGTGAGTCACTCATAAAATTAATTACACTTCTATTTGGTATGAATATCAAGCTGTTAGAAAATGTTACTTTTTTTCGATGTACAAAATGGCAGATTACTAATATTTTCTTTTATCTTTTTTTGAGGTGCTCCACAGCGTGACATTTAGCATCCACACCTATTGGGTTGGTACAAAAATCTTGCAACCCTTTTTTTTTTTCAATTAAAATATTTTTCCTAATAACGAAGTTCGAGAACATTCGATAATAGGAAATAGAAGAATGGTCTAGAACCTTCCATGCCGCAGGATATATAAGCGAGTCAGTTGTTCCGTGGAGTCAGTATGAGCAAAGATGGATCAACGTGCACTTCGAGCAATCGCATATTACGAATTCATGCAAGGACAATCTGCAAGAGCCGCAGCCCGTAATATGTGCAGTGCGTTCAAGGCTAATGTAGTTAATTATTCAACGGTCTCCCGTTGGTATCAGCGTTTTCATTCTGGCGATACATCTTTTGAAGACAAATCTAGGTCGGGCAGGTAATCGATTGTAGACGATGAAGAACTGCGAGCACTTATAAAGGCAAAGCCTAATATGTCGTCACGAGAATTAGCCAACAAACTCAACTTCAGTCATCCTACGACACTTCGACATTTACGAGAGATGGGATATAGGAAAGTTGTTTCGTCTTGGATACCGCACAATCTCAGCGAATTAAACAAAGCGACACCATGTGCGAATGTGCAAAAGCATGTCTATCTGTCTTTCACTCCTGCATGTTCTGCAAGGAAAGGATTTTCTTCAAGAAATAGTCACTGCCCAGGTAGGAATTGACGATGAAAAAAGGGCTCGCCAAGCTCGGAAACAAGGCTCACATTTTTTAATTCAGGCTCAGCACCAGCCTGATTTCAGGCCTAGCTGAACCTCTGAATGATAACGCGGTTTCAGACTCTTGCACACAGGCTTGACCAAAGGCTGGTAGAAAAGCCTGTACTGAGCCTGAAAAGACGAAACAACAAGGCCCAAAACGAGCCTTAATGAAGCCTTCACGATCATTCATGACCAGGCTTATCCCAAACTCTTCTCGAGGCTACATGAGGCCTGTTTTTAGTTTTCTATATTCCAGATTGGGGTAAATTTAATAAATTTGTAAAGAATGTTTATTGCGTCAAATTGATTTAGAAAATTAAGATAGAGGACGAAGTAAAATGTCAGTAGCGTAATTTTTTTTGCAGATACACAATCTCAAAATATTCTCGCATTTATTGCTATTTTTTTTCTTCATAAAAGTACAGAAAAAATATTGTTTGTAACTTTTTTTTTATCACAACCTGAAACAAGCCTGTATCCAGCCTTGATTTTTAGCCTTAAAATTCACCGGCTGAATAAAGCTTGAAATAACCCTGAGTTTAGGCTAAGCAGCCAGTCTTGGTTCCAGGCTGCTCCAAACGATGCAAAGAAACCTGGCCCAGGTCTGTCTCACTCAGGCTCGGTAAAACAAGGCTCGCACAAGCTTGTTTCCATCGTCAGCCTGTGGATTTCCTACCTGGGTGGGGATGAAAGCTGGGTGTTGTATGTTAATCACACGCGCAAGCGTCCGTGGCTACCGAAAGGGGAAAAACCAGAATCGACCCCTAAACGGCCCCGTGAAATGAAGAAAGTTTTACTCTGTTGGTGGGATTCTGAGGGCATGCTCTATTACGAATTTCTGCCAACCAATACCACAATACCGGCAGAGATTTATTCTGCACAACTGCAAAAGGTGGCTAAAATTATGAAACAAAAAAGGTGTAAAGGTCTTCAAGTTCAGCTTCTCCATGACAATGCTCGACCCCACGTCGCTAAGATGACACAAGAAACTATTTCGCAGCTAGGATGGGAAGTTCTACCACACCCACCGTGTTCACCAGACTTAGCACCTACCGACTGTCACATGTTTCGAGCTTTGAAGAACTATTTACGGGATAAAAAATTTGATCATCTGTCGGATCACAAAAATACATTGGACGACTTTCTTAATTTACGACCAAAAGAATTCTGGTCTGCGGGCGTGCAAAGTCTACCAGAGCATTGGGCAAGAGTTGTAGATGCAGAGGGAGCCTACGTTACTGAATAATCGTTTATTGTTAAAATAAAATATTTTTCTTTCTTATTCGTGTTGTGCGTTGCAAGATTTTTGCACCAACCCAATATTTACCTAGAACAAAAAACAAAAATTCTCGTCAATCTACATTAGAATATCTAGAGAAGTACGTACGGAATTTAAAAAATATTGCTTTATTCAAAAGTTGTAGGTATTGGAACTTAAGAAATGAATTTTCAGTGAAAAATTTCGTTATGACTGCTCATAAACTGCTCATAGAATGAAAAGTTTTCGATTAATCAAAAATTTCGTACGTACTTCTCTGCGAAATGCAATTAGAAACATAAATTTTGAATTTGAAGTAAATCGAGTGAAAATTGTTGACGTTATTTGTCACGCTGATTGGAAAAATGCTGTTTCGAGAAGTTTTTTACATCGAAAATAAAAATATATACATATTTTCTAACAGCTTGATATTCATACTAAATAGATGTGTAATTCATTTTATGCGTGAATCACTTTTTCATACGAAAAAGAATTGTTAAATTTGCACATGATATTATACCCGTTACTGTGATCTAAAGCCTTAAGGACGATTCGCGTGTTACGAAAGCGGACATCAAAGCACAAGTTACGAAAGCGGACATCAAACCCAAACAAACCCAAACAAACGAGACCCGAACTGCCCGTAGATTGCATATGTTAGGTATGCAACACGATCTCGATTATGAGGAATGACACTTATATGGTGCCGAAATCGCTGACTAGCGGTAAGACGACAATATCTTACAAGATCGTGTAACATATGTGCCAAAACATTGTACGAGGTTATCTTAAAACTACATATCTTGACACGGCGGGATTGATATCTTGAGTAACTTACACACTATTGACTTCAATTTGCACAGTTAGCGTTCAAACAGTAGTCATTTTCGGTTCACGATCACATTTTTTAATTGGACGAACCATTCGATAATAACAATGACTTCAGCATGCTGTTTTTCAAGAAAAAAATAGGGTTTTCTTTATAGAAGCTGTCATTTTTCGTATTTTTCGAAATTTCGAAAAGTGGATCCGTGAACCCATAGCCAGCTGAATATATTTGAAGACATTTTTATTTTATTTTCATTTTAGATTACATTTGAGCCTGGTAGAGATCCTGCCGTTTCGGGCCTCGCCGCTGGAGGACTGCAACGCCAACTGCAGCACAACGAACACTTTGAAAGATTTTCTTCCGAAAAAATTACATTGTAACCACAAACAAGTGTACAACATGCTGGGAAAAAATCAATTTATTTCAACCAATGTGTTACTGGAAAAAAATTCATCATTCTGACCCTTCAAATTTGGCTTCCAGACAGACCCCGTTAAAATCGATGATAGTGTACACGCGGTTGGAGCTGGCCCAATACTTGGATGGGTGACCGCATTGTCGCGCAAACAAACAATAGCAAAAAACACCCGTTATACCAGGAACACACCCTTGGCGCTTTTCGTACAATGCCTCCTTTTTGTCTCTCCTCTCCATCGATGTTCACTGACAATAGCATTTTTCTATCGCGCACCCGCAGCAGTTGCATTTGAAATGATAAAATTTATTGCATTGCATTTGAGAATGCAAAATTTATTACCCACGCTTACGTCGAATCGCGTACTTCTTTTATCCGACCGATCGTAACATTTTTTAATGAGAATTGCAAATGAAACTGAGTGAAATGGAAAATTGAGGGAAAAAAGTCCAAATAGAATAAAATTAATAAATGCTACTATTATGGCTGACGAGAAGGGTTGTTGATTGCGCGGACCGCGCGCACGCAATTACGCCGTCACGGATGGTGCCCTTTTCGCGAAGGCCACGCGTGTCCATGCACCTGCCCATTCCAGTGCATTCGTATATATATATATATATATATATACACAGAGACACACAATCAGAGGGCTCTTCCTCTTGTAATAGAAGATTGTGGTACAAGGCGTTACGCGCGTGTTGCTCGCTCACCCTCGTCCTTACGTACATAGATGCCCTATTATAGTACCCGTAATATATACTAAAGTACAGCGAACGTACTTGTATGCATATAAGGCGAGGTAAACTACGATCGAACATTTGTGCATTATCTTACGAGGGAACGCGTCTAATATTGCGTTCCGCCTATGGTTACGCACATACACTCATATATATATATATATATATATATATATATATATATATATTTATACATATATATTTATACACGATGGTACCGAGCCGTACAGTCGGGATTTCTTTAAAGTTCAAAGGCGCCCCCCACCGCCGGAAGAAATACACATAATAAGACTCAAGGCAAAACACCTCAAGAGAACCAGGCTACTTTATTCGTGGTGCCAAAAAAATGAATTTCGTTCTCTCATAGGATCTGAACATTTTTATATACTCTTATTGAATGGGACAGGCATATTTTTTTCAATTTTTAATGTTTATTGGTGCATCCTCTGATGATTTTATCCCCTTAATGTTTACTCCTTATTTATCACTTCGGAAATTTTACTTGCATGGAGACGCAGTACTGGTCCACTTCTACTCTATAAATGGCCATTCCCTGGCATAAGTGTCGGTTCAATAATGTACCATTGTTGAAATGATATCCTCGGCCCAATACTGGCTACCGATATCTTACCTGCTGTCGTGAAACAGGTCCGCCGATAGTGTCAAGGTTGGTCCGAGTTACAGGTTACAGCTAATATTATACCAGCGTTGGTCCCGACGATTGTGCTAAGGTCGGCCCAAGTTTCAGCCAATATTGTGCCAGCGTTGGTATCAAAACAGACCCGAAGCTTATGCCAACGTTGGCCCAAATGTTAGTCAATATCGTACCAGGTTCGATCCGATCCGGTCCGGTCCGATCGTGTTAGTTTCATTTCGTAACACGAATATTGTTGATTCGAGTGAACAAGAAAAATTGAATTTCGCTCGTTTGATTCAGATAAAATTTCTATTGAGTAAATATGTTATTTAATTTTTTTCACCATATACGATATTGATTTTCAAGTACATTATTCGTTAAAATATTAATATTTTATTTTGATTCAAAAATATGAAGCAAATGTCTGAATTGGTTAAAAAATTATGCGAAAATAAAATTTCTTTCTTGCGCATTTGGTTGAAAAAATTCCACCAAATCATGGCCGAGCTCCAGCGAAATTATAGGTGTGAGGCAACCCGTAGTTCTCGGAGTAACCGCTAGAAGCCGCACGCGCGCTCATTTCTCGTAAGCGTAGCGTGAACCGAAAATCTACTTTAGGGCATGTACAAGGTCAACCTAACCTCACCAATTTTTCAACCCTATTTTCTCACAGATGGTTGAATTTTTTAGGAAAATCAAAGCATTAGGCTCTGGACAATTCCCTGACGCAGAGCTTGATGATTTCCTTTTGCCCTAAATATTATTTATCTCTGAGAAATCTCTTTTCGAAAATTTCAGCTATCTCTCTCGCACTCATATGTCACGTGGTACATCTTCCACTTCGCCTACTTATCAGTTGAATATCTGATATTTTCTCCATGGATATTCCATTGTATATCTGATATTCTCTCAACTATTATCGTGGATCATTCTAATGCTCACTTTTTATTTAAGATTTAAAACAAATTGAAAACCCTACGTCTCGTGGCATATTCGTTTCCATGTAGTAAAGAAATAATTCATTCTATTGATTATATTTTTGTACGAAATAAATGTTTTTTATAGCAACCGCTTAAGGGGTTACCCCCACTTGCGATTTTGAAAAAATCGATTTTTTTATTGCATTTTTTTGAAGTATAAGTATCTGAGAATATGTCCTGAAAATTTCAAGTCGATTCGAATAAAATTGACTGAGATATGAGCGTTGAAAGAGAAGAATCCGTTGTGTAAACGACCGGAAATTGAAACTAAACGCGTTTTTCTCAAATCGGCATTTCTGAAGTCGGTGAACAAGATTACTCGAACACTAATGAACCGATCTTCTTGAAATTTTGCAGGCTTATTTAATACATAAAAATGTAGTCTTTAATCGTTCGATTTTTTTTTTTCGAAAAAATGGCCGTTTTATAGCCAAAAAACGGCAGTTTTTTTTCGTTAAAATCGAACCATTAATTTTGACCGTCCGCCATTTTGTGAAAAATGAATATTTTTTAAAATCCTTCGATTAAAGACTAGTTTATACTTATATTTGACTAAATCCATCCGCATTTTTTTTTCAGATGATCCACTTCGCCGCAATGTTGGTCACCGCAAACCGTGTATATAAAAACATTATTTCATTGACGGCCATTTGCCACTAAACAATGTAATATTTTTCAATAAAAAAAATTACTGAAAGTTCTTCAAGATGTGTTCTTTAAGATGGTATATTGATCGATTAAAAAAGTTTTGTAGTTTTTTTTTTTAATTCATGAAAAAGGCCTTTTTTTGCGCTACAAGTGGGGGTAACGCCTTAATTATTTCATCCATACATCTACGGATTGCATATAGAATGATTTCAATAGAATATAATTTTATTTGAAGGATAATGTAGATATTCAGAGAACAGAAGAGATTTTCAAATAAAATCATATGTTATTTAAATCAATTACATTTTCAAATATTTTATAGTATTGTAACAATCTCATTTATCGGCGTTACTCCGTGATCAAACATTTATTTGAATCAACCAATATATTTTTTTTATTCAATTGGTTTTTTTTCTCAGTGTAGATATGACCGTAGGGCAATTAACGGCGAACAGTACTGGCCCATGGTCAGCTCCAGTATAGCCCAGCATTCCGCTCTCGGTCGTTAACCGGAACTGTCGCAACATTGGCGTTCTGCTGGATGCCGGGCTTCGAAAAGAGGATCGGTTGAGAAATAGCAGAACCATTGTTTCAACGTTGTGCCGATATTGGTTGCCGACAGTCGGTTAGCCTGTACTGGACCAGACATCGGCCGTATTGTTTGTATTGGCATTTTTTTCATGGGAAGGTATCGCATTCGCAGGAGGGCACAGGGAAATTCGGGAAAACTCGTGCCAATGAAGGCGGCTACATTCAACTGGGCTTTGGTTGTGTCGGAACCTATCCAAGTATTGGTCTACTATTAAGTGAGGACAAATGCAGAAACACTTTTGTTTTTACGATCGCGCACTTGTACAATTGATTTGCCGTGACTATACAGTTTTTAAAATTTATTTCATGCTCGGTGTGCGACACAAAACGATTTGCTGGATCGACGAACCGATTCGCCATCCCCACGTACGAACGAAAATGCCGAGAAGAAAAAGAGGCCCCAAATGACGATCGTCTCGCACTGGTCACGTTTCTTTTTTTGTCATTCATCCGCAGACACCCCGAAGTTTGGCGAGGGAGAAAAAAAATAACGTGAGAACCGCGGTCCATCGAGTTACGATTTTTTTTCCACCGTCCCCATGAGCAAAGAGATTTTCGAGCCCGGCCGCGTCCCCAATGCCATAAACGCGGAATAAAGAGAGGCCAAGGGACTGCGGGCCTCCATTCACCATCTGGATCGTGAACTCGCTCTCATTCTTCATCCCGACTGGATGATCTCGTTTTCGAGAATTCGATGGTCGCAACGACCGAACGAAAGGGCCCGGCCAAAGCGACGGAAAATACCACGTGGAACTCGACGATACGCCCTTTCGCTTGGCAGCTATCGGTACACGAAACCTACGTACACTTCGAGAATACTATTACAGAAGACAGATGTTCTTGAGACGCGCATTCAATGAGAGATTTCGAGTACTCTTTTTTTCCACAGAGCTCCCAATGCGGAGTCACTTGACGAGCCCAGTGATTTTGATTCCTTACGAAATCCAAAAGTTCCGAATTATCGCATTGTTGGGATATATAAGAGGATCAAGTATTAGGAGAGTGTGAACTGGGCATACGGATGACGAACCCTTTGATGTATAATCCATGGACGGGCAACCCATCTCCAATTTCAAAGATACTTTTTTATTTCCAGTGCTCGATACGAGGATATTCCAACCTTGACTGGATCTTGTCTGGAGCAGAATACCGTTTATGGAATGGAATATTAAAAAAAAAATAGCATGGTTTTCATGATTTTTTCAACCCTTCCTTGTCACACTGGGTCATTTTGACCCGGATGAATTTTTCATAAAATGCTCACTTCTTAAGGAGGTTGGAGCGTTAGCCACAATCCAAGGTTAAATTGAATAAAAATACATGTTGTTGTTTAGACTATACTGAGTCTTTACGAATTTTTTGAACTTTTTCCACCTCCAAACACCAGAGATAAAAAATAGTTTAATGTGTGTCATTTAACGTGCGGTTAGATGGGCAAGACTTTCACACTAAAGGTTATGTAAATTTTTTTGTCATTTAGCACCAAGATAAACCATTTCTAACAACGGATTAACGTAAACTGAATCTTTGTAAACATTTAGAAAAAAAGAATCCTCATCTTGCCCATCGTAAACCATGGGCCAATAAGCTCGTGATGTAGATATAAACAGGCATAATTATAAATTACTCAAAATTTCATTGTGAATTGTATAAAACATTCGTTGTCGTAGTTTTTTTTTCATAATAATCCTCGATAGTGTTATACTTTTTCAAGTTGGTAGTAACACAAAAGTTTTTCTACTTTACGTAACAAAAATATTAAAAGGCATAATTTTGCTCTCTAATGAAATATTTTTAAAAAAATCCCATATACAGAATGAATCTGTACCTCGTATGCATTTTTTCGAGGTTCATTGAAAAAAAAAAATTAATATACCGTCATTTGACTCAACTGAAGCGCTCCAACCTCCTTAAAGCTGAAAGTCTTCAATCATTTTTTACAACAATTCTATTTTATACTTTCCGAAATTTAATTATGCAGACATATCAAGAAATGTTTAAAGTGTACCTCGGATTTTTTTCAAGAAAAATCGACCTAAGGGTTGTTAAGGGCAGGTGCATGAAGTGGACTATCTTGGTCGAATTGACCCAGCGTGTCAAAGCTGTGGCCAAATATAATTGTGTTAAAGGGTTATATACAGTGAGGAGGTCGAAAAAGATCGATTTTTCAAGAATTTTCCTTGAGAATACCTTTAAATCTATTAACGTAAACATTTGTACATATATTATGGTAACTTCTAACTATATTTAAACATGTTTTATTTGTAAAAATAATTATTTTGGAAGCTGCCATAGCTGATATCCGGGACCACCTCTAAGAAAAGGCGTCTTGCGGTGAGCACGATATCTCTGGACTGGTTCATCTAAAATGAAAAAAAACTAAAAATATTTCGTTAATGTAATGGATTATCTTGTAATTGATGGATGGAATAAGCAAAATAATAAGTTTCGGCAAAATGGCGGCTTCTAAAAAAATCGATTGTTGACAAAAAATTAGGCCTTAAATTGTTTATAAAATGGAAAATATTTATCGGTGAGAAACAACATTCGATTAATTACTAAAAAATATACTTGAAAAGATTGTGTTAAAATGTGAGACTGAACGGTTCAGCCGTTTCCGAGAAATCTTGCTCACTGACTTTAAAAACACAGTTTTGAGAAAAACGCGTTTAAGGGAGACTTTCTCCCGGATTGAGCAGCGGGAGATGTTAGCGGCTCAACATGAGCAGCTAGAAGAAGAGGAGGGATGCCTCTATGGACCAGGCATTGCCGATTAGCGGTAATTATAAACACATTTGTGTAAACACATTACAAAACTTTAAGCGTTTTTCTCGAAAACACGTTTTCAAAAATGGCTGACATTCTCCTGACCGCTGTAATTAACATATCGACCTGAAACATGGAGAGCATACTCAGAAAATATGTCTTTACGGAATGACGGATCGTTTTTTCGATAGATACATTTTTGCATTTATTATTTATCTTTTTATGCGAAAAAAACGCGAAAATTCGATTTTTTTTAAATTGCCGCCATTACCCGAAATTTGTACTAAACGAAAAACCCATCCGTCATTCCATGACCAAAGGGTCACAGATTGATAATATGCTTTGAATTTGTGTTTCAGATCAACAAAGAGATGTCAGCCGTTTACCTCCCGCGATTTGAGGACCAGTTTTCGCGGAGCTGCAACGGCCGCCTTTTTGGTTTTGTTTCAAAAAAAATTTTTTTTAACGTTCTGTATATCATGAATAAAAGCAATAAAAAAAACCGCACTCAACAAGCTTTACTCGTTTCCTTTAAAAAAAATAAAATGTAAACACCTGAAATATGGCACTCCAAGGACAAAGTCTCCCTTAAAGTTTCAAAAGCACTTTCGAATGTTCTGATACGTCATTACAAATGTGCGTGTAACTTCGAGAATATTCGCCGGATTGACAAGAAATTTGCTGTGTGTGAAAAAAATAGATTTTTCGAAAATTTTAACTGTATATAAACCCTTAAGAAAGGCTTAAAGGAATGATTTCTACACCTCTTTTGAGACGCAGTGTGCGAAAACAATAGATGTTTCGAAAATTTTAACTGTATATGACCCCTTAAGAAAGGATTAAAGGAATGATATCTACACCTTTTTTGAGACTAAGTGTGTGTTTTATTACTACTTTTGGCTGTTGCATGGTATTGAAAGAAATCTCTAAAAAAGGCGGAGGTATGGCACGGTCTTATAAACGGGTTGCGGTGGATGTTGTCGGTAGGCGTAACACGTAGCTTCGGCGGGGTTCATCGGAAAAAAAAACCAATGAAGATCTTTCTTTCATTAACACTCATACGCAGAATATGAACCAAGAAAAAGTGAGGAATGTTGACAATGAAAGAAATGGTACGCTTTGAAACAAAAAGATTGAATTTTCCGAAAAATAGCTAGATTTTGCAAAAAAAATACTTTTTTTCTTAATTTTCAAAAACATTTAAGGGCATGTTTTAGACAATAAGGTTATGAAGACGTATACCAAATTTCATTAAAATCGGTCGATTAGTTTTTTAATTATACGTGACGCCAGTTTTGAAAATGCAGTTTAGAAAATAGTGCCATACCTCCGGCATTTTTAAAGACTAATAAAAGATAAAAATACCCTGTAGCAGCCAAAATTAGTAATAAAACATACCCTAAGTATAAATGGTGAAGACATTTTTCCATTAACAAAAATCATGATAAATCAGCAAACTTTTTTTCTCCCCTAAAGGTATCTTTTTAATATTCCCCCATTAATATTCATCAGAGTGTCTTTACGAGTAGAATCAAAATCAGAGTAGGTTTTTAATTTTTGTTCAAGCCTTGAAGGTCCGCAACGAAATGAAATAAAAAATGGAAAATAAGACAAATTCTAAAAGAAAAACCGGTTAACGTTGTTACGGCATAAAAATTCATAAGCAAAGCTACTTTCAAGCTGGCAGAGGATTATCTGCTGCTGCGACTTTTGCCTATGCCAAGAAGCTTGGGCCAACACTCGGGTGACCGTTTAGCCGCGCTCTGGCTGGCACGTCGACTAACGAGCGGAAGCCAACCTTAGCACGGTTCCGATGCTAGGGAAAAGAAGATCCATAAAATATAGCCACCTGCGTCTGCGCAGGTTTTTCGCAGTTTCCCTGAGCCCTCGTGCAAATGCGTTACAGTAGTGTATTTGGAAAACAAAAACTCTGGGTGTTCTTTCAGATTTTCGAAATAGTAAAATGACAAGTGGAAATAAACATCTAAAATATTATTCTTCTTATCCATTTTATTAGGGAGTTTCGGAACAATTGACTATATGTTACCATTTGATTAAAAATTCCAATCGATCGTCTACACCGTTTCTATAAAATGTATAATTGAGGAATTTTTTTTATCTAGGGAGATGCCTACGCTCTTGATAAAATAGAAATTTAATTAAAAAGGTTAACTTTCACTTTGAAGGAATTAAAGACAACTCACGCGTCTGATCCAACATGTTTGCAGAAGACCTTTTGAGTACTTCGGGGAGGCAACTCGAAGACGAAAGGTTCGATGGAAAATTTGTCAATGACGCACCAAAAGAAAAATTAATTTGGGCTTAATAGGTATTAGTGCCACAATTATATTTTTTTGTCTGGTATGGAAAAGAGGAATAAGTTTCACGAAATTGCATAATATTGTTCTCATATTTTTTCGTACAACTTTGTAGCCCTTTGCGGTCTGATCCCTTTCATCTTGTATTCCAAACTTGTTACTTTACTATTCCTAGTGAAATTCTCACAGCCCCCCCCCCCCCTTTACACGGACAGAAAAATTCTAATGATATTAACTAACCGCGTTTATTGGATTTTTTAAAATTGGAGTAGGCTAGTTTTTTCGTGAAATCAGATTTTTCCTATTGCAATCGGTTATCGGAATTATTTTTTTATATACATTTATTTACACAAATGAAAGTCTATTTGATATCGTTCAATAATTAAATACTTTATTTAATCCTAATAAATTTGTGATTTGGTTTAATTTGTTAAAACACCAATTTAGTTAAATCTACAAAACGGAGCTATTTGATTTTTTTAAATTAAAACGCTCTGAAATGCAGATTTGCGCCCGAAATAGTGTGAGAAAATATTTTAAATGTTATAAAAACCTGTCAAATCACTCATTACATTACGACAATTTCGTTTCCCTTAACATAATGACAATTAGACATCTCCCTATGTTAAGGAATCAAGACAGTGTAAAATTTTCAGAAAATCGATTTTGTTTGGCATTATCCGAAAGCATAGACGGTTATAAACATGGTCCTGGCATCGCCGATTGATCGTACGTAGACAATTTATATGAAAATTCCGCACTCGAAACTTTAAACCGCCGCTATTTTCTCTTTTTTTATTAAAAAAAAAACACAGTTATATAGGAAGATATCGGCTTTCATACTGATTAGTAATCTTTCTACAAATTTTGTTTCAGATAATATTTATGGCCACAACCGTGTACACCGTGAGGACTCCTTTTTGAAAGGCATTTTCAACCGTTCAAAAATGTAAAAAGATACAAAAAAATGTGTAAAAAATGTATTTAGTGTTCTTCATGGGTGCGTTGATTTGACATAGAAAAATCAGACTGATTAGCGTATTTTAACCATCGACAAAAAAATCGCGAAAATAAGCTATTTTGGGAACCGTTACACTGTGATTCCTTAAGTGGGTTTAAAAGCCAAAGAAGCATATTTTCTCTATTTAAAAAAAACATAAATTATTTTATTAAAAACGTTAAGCACATAAAAGAGTAACATTTCAACATTTCAACATATTTTTTAAAAAAATCATCCAAAAATTTGGAGAATTCAGCCGGTGGGACCTGGTTACCGGAGACCCCTCAAAAAAGTGTCCTCTTGGTGGTCAGGATAACTCATGATAGCTTTATCTGAAATTAAAGAAACCAATTAAAAAACCAGTCCGAGATTGAACGAAGGATTTTTGAAAAAGTTGAAATTTTAATTTTTGGCAGAGTCGTATGCAAAATAGTTCAATTTTTGGTACAATTTCCACTACGTATAGCCTTATCAAATTAGCTGTAATCGAAAAAAAACCTTCGATTAATCACTAGTGAATGCTATTTTGAAGAAATATGCCAAATTTCAATAAGATCGGTGCATTCGTTTCTGAGAAATCGTGTCTACCGACTTCAAAAATAGTGTTTCGAGAAAAATGCGATTACCTGCGTCGCTTCAAGCCGATCTTTTCGAACGGGGGCAATTCCCAAAGGCTCTTTCTCCTAGACTTTTACTCCGATTGACGTAAGGGGTTAAGCCACTCTGGAGGCCGAAAAAATAGGCTTTTTGGGAATTTTTTTCAGAAAAATTACAAATTAAATCGAGATTACAAAAAAGGGTGTTTATCATACATATCAGTGACTGTATACAACCATTTTTTAAGCGACTAATTTGAAAATGGCGGCTGTACAGCGCTTATCTCAAAACTGCATTTTTTAAGTTGGCCGGAAACATAACCATACAATTTGCAAGCGATTCACTTGAAATGTTGCACATATATCGAAAAAAACATTGTTTATGGAACTACGTAGGATTTTTGTTTTTATATTGCATAGTTCATTTGTTATTAACAATTATCTGACGATTTTTTAGGCAAATTTTTCACTTTCCAAAAAAATCGTCAGATAATTGTTAATAACAAATAAACTATGCAATATTTGAAAAAAATCCTATGTACTTCGATAGACAATGTATTTTTCAAGATATATTCAACCTTTCAAGTGAATATAGGTTGAGAATTATCTGAGTTATGTTTCCGGCCAACTTAAAAATGCAGTTTTGAGATAAACGCTTCACGGCCGCCATTTTGAAAATAATCGCTTTAAAAAAATTCTTGTATACAGTCATTGATATTTATGATAACCACCCTTTTTTGTAATCTCGATTTATTTTGTAGTTTTTCTGAAGAAAAAAATCTCCAAAAAGCCTATTTTTTCGGCCTCTACAGTGGCCTAAGGCCTTAACATTTTGGGAGAATATTCCAGACATATTTTACTATTAGATAACAAAATTTAAAAACATGAATTTTCCGAACATTTCAGTCCACGTAACCCCTTAAAAAGTGTATCTACGATAGTAAATTTTCTAAAAGCTGCGTAGACGATCGATTTAAAATTTAGAGGGTGCATTCAGCACACGACAAAGAATCGACTGCATAAATTTGATTCGAATAATAACATATCATCAATTGTCCCGAACATCACCCAAAATTACATTCCTAAATATTATAATCCAAAATCCCTATAATTCTATCAACAAACTCCATTCTGCCACTTCCATCTTTATTTTGTCGCTTTATTCGAGAGAATGTGGCACTTCGGCGAATCTAATCAGCAGTCGTCCTTCGCGTTCGCACGGCCGCGTTGGAGGTCTTCGGGAACTGCGTGCCCTTTCCGGAGGGGTCCCCTCGAAGGTTACGCGAAGGCCTTTGAGCGGATAAAATTTATATATCCTACCTCTTTCGTACAGATCGAAGTGCGTCGATCGAGATGCAACGGAGGAAGTTGCGAGCGTGCGCGGATTTCGAGATCCGAAATGGAAATTTCTTGTACATTTCGTAGAAAGGGCCAAGAACCCAAAAACTAATCGAGCAAGAGACAGGAGGGAGGGAGCTGTCCAAAATCACTGAAGGTGGCGCGACAAGAGTAGCGACAGGGAATAAGAAAAAAATAACCGATCTCGCCTCTCCCTTTTATCCCGTGTGCACACTCGGGAGGGTAGGATACTACTTTAGATTCCGGATAAGCGACCACGGCCCAACAACGGATGTACCCTCGCCTTCATCCTCTCTCGTCTCTCCTATATGTAGGTGTGTCTATATATATATATATATATATATATATATATATATATATATATATATATATATATATATATATATATATATATGTTCACACACAAATTTACCTTCTTTTCTCTCGTCATCGTGGACAATAGGCACGCGTCTCTCACGAAAAATTGACGTTTCGTTCTTCCTCCATAGTCCTACTACGTGGACTTGTGCCGAATTTAAAAGATCGTGCTTTTTCCTCCCAATCTTCGATATTACCTCTCGCTTCAAAATGGGTTCTATTTAATTATAAATTCGAGTTGCATTCTTCAGGATCCTCGCTGCAGTCA
Source organism: Ophion obscuratus (assembly GCA_964007375.1). Taxonomy (NCBI): domain Eukaryota; kingdom Metazoa; phylum Arthropoda; class Insecta; order Hymenoptera; family Ichneumonidae; genus Ophion; species Ophion obscuratus. The sequence continues at coordinate 48,460,828 of OZ023317.1, forward strand.
CACGTACCTACGAGGCTCCCACTTTCTGAACAGTCGTAAATCATAAAATTCAATGCGACTCAAAGATACAAAGTGGGTATAAGCTCCTTTGGGGTAAAGATGACGTGACACAATTATACGAAGGATTTTTACATTGCCTCGTACGAGAACCGCATTCGAATGAATATTATCGCGGTCCAATGAATATTAAGAGGGAAAAAAAAATTGCGTTTCCGAAAAAACGATCGGATATATGGTAAATACGACTTTGAAAGTAAAATTTTCGAAGGAGTTAGCCTCACTTTGTTGGTATAATAATATTATTTTAGAGAATGGAATTTGTGGGTTTTCGTTTTAGGAAGTTACGTTTAGGGTAATTTAGGTGTAAGTGGAGGGGTTAGTGTACGAGCAAAGGTTTGGCAAAATAAATGTTAAGTAAGTAAAATCCTGTTTAATTATTCTGTCTACTGCTAATTTTTTTTTTTGAAGGTTTCATGTTTCACATTGGGGTGATGTTATTTTGTAAAAGTATTGGTTACTTTTGTATTTCTTGAATAGTTCACGAACAGTGCTTTGTTATATGGTAAATAGGACTTTGAAAGTAAAATTTTCGGTGGAGTTAGCCTCACTTTGTTGGTATAATAATATTATTTTAGAGAATGGAATTTGTGGGTTTTCGTTTTAGGAAGTTACGTTTAGGGTAATTTAGGTGTAAGTGGAGGGGTTAGTGTACGAGCAAAGGTTTGGCAAAATAAATGTTAAGTAAGTAAAATCCTTTTTAATTATTCTGTCTACTGCTAATTTTTTTTGGAAGGTTTCATGTTTCACATTGGGGTGATGTTATTTTGTAAAAGTATTGGTTACTTTTGTATTTCTTGAATAGTTCACGAACAGTGCTTTGTTATAATCTCAAGATTTCGCATGTATTGTTTTTACTTGTTGACATTTTAGATGTGGCCTAATGTCCCGGGAGATTAGGAGAGATGGCCACGGACAGTCGGTGTATGATGGCCATAGTAATAGTTTTAATGTGTTGAAGTAATTAATTTTTTCGACATTTGTTTTAGATGCCTAATAAGTAAAAGAGAAAAGCAATTGCTCTACGAGGGAACTGTAGTCAAGAATCATCGAAAGCAGCTGTTAGTGCTGTAAAAAATGACGAATTGTCGGTTCGTCCGGCTGCCAGGACCTACGACATACCTAGGCAGACCTTAGCAAGATTATATAAGAAGAATGACGAAAAATATTGCGGAGAAAATTATTATGAAACTCGTATAATCGAAGACTGACTTCAATGGATGATCTGCCAATTTTTTGCACATACAAATTATCCCGAGTAGAAATTTCTTAGGGTTAGCCTGACCAGGATCAGGTCCCGATCGGGGTGTGATACGGGTAACACCTATTACGGACATCCTGATCCGGCCCCGATCGGGCCGGAAGTATTTAGGCCCTAAATCAGGCTATACTAGAATGGCCCTACTAAGGCCATCCCTCATAAGATTCTACTCAAGCTTTCCCCGATAGGGCCCTACCAAGGCTTGCCTTAATAGCCCCTACTAAGGCTTTACCTGATGAGGGCGTAAATAGGCTTGCCCTATAACTGCCTCAGCAGTCGCTAGATGCACATAACCTCTGATTTTCCAGATGGAAACTTTGATTTTACAGCATCGTAGCTTCGGAGTTCGATGCATTCCTGAATTCTATTTAAAAAAAGGTGCTATAGACTGTCACGACAAAAAAACATTATGCAACTGGTATGCGTGTTAGAAGATTTCGGCAGCTTAGTAAGGTGAAGAGAGAGAAAGAGGAATTGTTTATATATACATACATACATATATATATATATATATATATATATATATATATATATATATATATATATATATATATATATATATATATATATATAAAAGGTTAAGTTTCAAAAATCTATAGCATGTTATTCGATAAACCTCTTTAATTGTCACAATGATATTGACTAATTGATATACTTTATGTGATACAACAAATAATTATAGGAAATCATTTGGTCTCTTATGCCATGTCTGGGACCAAGATGTTGCAAGCTTTCGGTAGCATAGGAGCAGCGTGCCTAGCTTTGGGTAGGTAGGTACGAGGTTCGATGCCCATATAGGCGAAATATTTTCTTCGAACAAAAACATTTCAGCAGGTCAGGGAATGACGAATTATGATACAAAATCATTGTAGTGGAACTCCAAATTAAGTGGTTTCATTCCATTTTGGATTTTTGAAATATGATATGCATTTCTTTCTGATCAGGCAACCCGACAGGGGCTTGATCAGGCAACCTGATAGGGGCCTGATCAGGCAACCAGGTCAGGCCCATATGTGACAACGTTACATTTCCTAGTAGGGTCCTTTCAGGCTGCCTTATTAGTGCCCTACCAGGGCAGTCATGCAACCTGATCGGGCCCTGATTTGGGCCCCATCGAAATTTCTACGTGGGATACTGATTTCGATTATATGTGTTTTAGGTGCGGCCAAAAGAAAAAAACATCAAGCATCAAGACATAAAACCAAAGAGAAAACTGAGAGCATAATTCTGGGTAGCTGGCCATCTCACCTCTACTCCTATGGCCATCACACCCGGATACTCCGGGAGAGATAGCCAATCGTGATTTTAACAACATAGTAATGTTAAAGTTGCTCCGATAGGAGTTTGTTTTAATTTCGTAAATTATAACGATTTCGTAACGTATAAACCATATAAGAACAATGACGCAAAATGTTGCGGAGAAAATGATTATGAAACTCGTATCATCGAGGACTGGCTTAAGTGGATGGCGTGCTAATTTTGGGCACACAAAAATTATACTGATTTCGATTATATGCGTTCTAGATGTGGCCAAAAGAAAAACAATTAAGCATCAAAACATAAAACCAAAGAGAAAATTGAAAGCATAATGCTGGGTAACTGGCCATCTCACCTGTACTCCTATGGCCATCACATTCGGATACTCAGGGAGAGATAGCCAATCGTGATTTTTACAAAATAGTAATTTTAAAGTTGATCTGATAGGAGTTTATTTTAATTTCGTCAATTATCTTAAAGTTAAATGTTCAAAGGTTAATTACACAGGAAAACAAGTTAAGGGGGAGGCCTGCTTTAGAGGCTTCAAAAAATCGATTTTTTCGAGGATTTTTTTGGGAAGGAAAGAAATATTCGATTGAAACGAAACTTTCAGGTTTTATTGTTATATATTTCAGCAGTCTTCTCAAATTTTTTCATTAAAATATATGTCATATTATGCCTGGTACAAGCATTTCGCCGAGGCGCCTCGAGTGTGCATGTGTCGTGCGGCGGGAAAGATGCAGGTCGCAATTTCCATCTGAAACAAAAAACCCAAAAAAAAAATTATTTTCAATAGTATAGCTTCTAGTTAAACCAAGAAAATTCAACAAAAAGTGAGAAATTCAACAATTTTTCGCAAATTAAAAAAAAATTCATTTTTTTGGAAAAAAAAATTCACTTTAGATTGTTTAAAAAGTGGGTTAATCATAACTTTCTTAAGGTTTTTTAGGTTCAACTAGAAGCTATACTATTGAAAATAAAAATTTTTTTGGGTTTTTTGTTTCAGATGGAAATTGCGACCTGCATCTTTCCCGCCGCACGACACATGCACACTCTTCTTCGGGTCTTCTACCTTTAGACGCTAAAAAAGGCTGTTTTCATGGGTTGTTTTTATAGGTTTATATTATAGATAATGATATAAAAGTTGTTCGAACTTCATGAATATGCGTTAGAAAAACATTTTTTAAAAATTATTTATTTAAGTCACTATTTATAGACGTACAAAAACGTTGCTTCGAGAAAAACGCGTTCAAAGTTTGTTCGGCTTACATAAGTACATTTGAAAAAATGTTAAATGTATTTCGAAAGTATATTTATTAATATACTTTCGATTATATTAATCGAGTTTGTTTGGTTAAAATTTGGTTTGGTTGGTTAAAATAGGTTTGTATTTTATATCAATATATATAATACAAACCTACCAAAAAAATAATGAAAATAGCCTTTTTTTAGCGTCTAAAGCGAGAAGACCCCTTAAGAAAACCCTGCACTTTTATTAGGACGGATTCTTGAAAAATCCGTGGCCAACTACCTCGGACTAGTCCTAATATTTTTTTGAATTTCATTTCGATCTTTCATCTTCAGCAATCGCGGGCTTTCAGGAACCCAGTCCTTTGACTTTTTATGCGCGCTTGTTATTGCAATATTTCCAGTTTCCGAGGCATTCCATAGTGTGTTGCCCACGATATATCTTATGGACTAGAAAATTTTTCCCGGAATTTTCAAAAATTACTGTTCTGCCCGCCGTCACAAGATTCCGGAAAAAAAATTGCGATCCCATTAAACCTGTCGCCACGAAAGATGACACAAGAATAATCGAGATAGGGTGAAAAAAAAGAATTTATCTCGTCAATTTTGAGAAAAGAGCGGGTGAATTGAAAAAAAAAAAATTCTAGCCAAAACCTCCTTCGCTTCGGCAGTGCCAAGTTATCCGTAGATTTTTTTCGAAAAATTAACATTCACGAGACGTTGAACGTGGCGGATACAACGAACACCTACGTCTTTGTACAATCCTCGCCTCGTCCTTTTTCCTCTTCTCATCGCGTGTAAGCTTTTTCGATTGCCGAATTGAAAACGCCGCTCAATCAATTATTCGCAACGCTCGCTCGTTTCGTGAGCTTTTCGTCTTCGGAATCTCTCGTCGTCCAGGAAAAGAAAGATAATAAAAGAAAAGTTATCGCCGGAGCGATAAAAAATTATACGCAGTGTGGAAGTGTATTGGGTTAGACGCGATAAATATTTAATCGTACGATTTGAGCAGGAGTCTCGTTTACGATATAGGGGTTAAAAATATTATCGTTCAACTGTATAGAGTCGCGACAAGAATATATTTATTCCCAATTTGAGGCACGAATGATAAAAGGATATCGCGTCTCGGCGATTGTCATACGAATGGGCAATCGGCCAATCGCTGTACACTCGTTATTGCAGGAAGCTTTAACGGACACGTACTTATTCCTCTTCCTTCCCCCACCCGCGAAATCTCGTTACTGCAACGCTCGCTCTCTTGCTCGTCGGGACACTTTGCTAAAGTATACGCACAGCTTTCGCATCGTACACAATGATGTGCCTCATCGAAACAAACCGCAAGCCCTGTCCGGATACGTACGTTGCGTAATATTATAAATTCGCTTCGTTTCTGCGTTTCATTTTGCTCGGGTGAGAAGGAAGATACACATTCGTGATTTCGTTGCTCCCTGATGAGTATCAACTTTGACACTTGAACGAAAATGACAAGAAATTGAAATTTAGGCGGGACGAAAATAAAAAGAATACCCCGTGCAGAAATTTTGACCGGGATACCCTATGTCCGATTAAATCCCGATCAGGATTTGTCATGGATTCCCCAAAACCGGATCCCGGTTAGAATTCAACTTGCATCAGTATCGGCATATGTACGACGACGATGGCATCATTTTGAAAATTTTTGCGTCACGTGTATTTTCTGTATTACTATGGAATTCCTATTTATAGATAGGAATTTCTGTCTATAGATTCCTATCTATAAAATTCCTATCTATAGATAGGAATTACATAGTAATACCGAAAATACACGTGATGCCAAAATTTTCAAAATTATGCCATCGTAGTCGTACATATTCCGATACTGATGCAAGTTGGATTCTAACCGGGATACCGGTTTTGGGGAATAAGTCTCTGTTTATACCCACCGACATGTCGGTGGGTATAAACATGTATTTAAGACAAATTAAAATCAAATTCACAATGATTAGATTAAAATTTACACCAACCGTGAGTTCTTACGTATTTCGAGAGAAAACATTTCGTCGAGGCAAAGAAATTTTTGCAAAAAAAGTTGTGAGTTTCAAATATTACATTATAAATATGAAAAAAATCACAAAATGAGTTGTGAATTTCCTCATGTTGAAGAAAATAAAAATCGAATTCACGACAGTTATATTAAAATTTACACCACAAGTGTAAACGTATTTTCAGAGAAAACATTGTGTTGAAGCAAAGAAATGTTCGCACAAAAAGTTATGTGCAAAAATTTCTTTGCCTCGAGGCAATGTTTTCTCTCAAAATACGTACGAACTCACTTTTGGCGCAAATTTTAATCTAATCATTTTGAATTTGATTTTAATTTGTCTTAAATACGAAAAAATTCACAACTAATTTTGTGAATTTTTTTGTATTTATAATTTCTTGTGAATACATTTGCATTCACAGATTTTGATGTGATTTTTTTTTAATTCACATCAAAATCTCGAGATGAGGGCGATCTGCCATTTGAAACTTTGGACAATTTTTTTTTTGCTGATAGTTTAATGCACCAAAACTTTATAAATGTTATTTATTTTTATAATAAATTTAACATGTCATAATTCCATTTTTGACATTTTATTTCTGCCTGTATTCACCCGTGATCCTTCCCAGATTCCTCAATGATTCCATGGGGAATCTATTTAGAGTCATTAAAGGATCCGGTTCTGGATCCCTAATGGAATCCAGTTTACGGATCTTACATTTAGTCTTCGAATCTGATCCGATATCGGACTAGATCCCAACTGGGAGCCCGGGATACAAGTCAGAATCCAGCTGTATCCCTGCCAAAATTTCTGCACGGGACGCTTGCTTTATGTGGAAGCTCAATTTGAAGGGTCAGAATGATGAATTATTTTCTAGTAACACATTGGTTGGAATAAATTAATTTTTTCCCCGCATGTTGTACACGTGTTTGTGGTTACAATGTAATTTTTTCGGAAGAAAATCTTTCAAAGTGTTCGTCGTGCTGCAGTTGGCGTTGCAGGCCTCCAGCAGCGAGGCCCGAAACGGCGGGATCTCTACCAGGCTCAAATGTAATTTGAAACGAAAACAAACAAAAAATTTCAAATAAATTCAACTGGCTATGGGGGGGGGGGGGGGAGAAATTTTGAATTTTGTATGATCGGAACGCTGAAAACTCTGAAAGAATACTACCCCGAAAGATCAAAACTCCGGAAGTATTTTACACGAAAGACGAAAACTCCGGAAATCTAAACACCGGCAAAATAATTCGGCTATGGAAGTTTTAAAATCGTCAAAATTTTCAATAATTCGGAGAATTATTGCAAGAATTTTTTTTTATTAAGAAGTGATTTTACGTCAATTTTGAAATTTGCCTAGACATTGTTATACTTCTACATCATTTACAGTCAACTGTATAGACTTTCGCTGGCATGATCTTGACGAATCTTGTAATTTGGGAACCTTAAAATAAGGAATTTGAAACCGTCGGCGCATTCAAAGTTCGGAATTTCAACCCGGCCCCCATGTTAAGAGCATGCCAGCGAAAGGCTACACAGTTGACTGTAAATGATGTAAACGGTATAACATTGTCTGGACACATTTTAAAAAAGACGCAAAATCACCTCTTAATCGAAAAAATTCTTGAATCCGTCGATTTTTTGAAAATTTTGAAACTTTTAAGGAGAGATATACATCTAGATGGTCGAGGTCGAGGATTTAGAAGCTATAAACATTCCGTCGACCGTGGAAGACCTACACTATGGGCCTGGTATAGATGATTCCATATAAGTTGACAAATTTCATGATTTATTCATTCCCAAATTTTCAAACGCGTTTTTCTCAAAACCACGCTTTTCAAATCGGTACCCAAAATGTCTCGAAAACTAATGAACCGATTGCCTTGAGGTTTTTTGTGGTTATTCTATACACCATTATCCAGTACGTGTCATAGGATTTTTTTTCCGTTACTTAGTTTTGTATTTTATAGGCAAAATAATAACTAATTTTTGGCCCAAAAATCACTATTTATGTTCAAAGGTCCGCCATTTTGTCATAAATCGATATTTTCAAAATCGGCTATGACAAGTACTAGATTATAGTATCTAATTTAATAATCGTTTTGGTTTTTTTTTTCAGATGATTTTTGATGAAACGCCAGTGGGTACCGTATACGCAGATTTGTTTACAACGCTCCAACGATCATACAATATCCTTGTATATTTTTGATATTTTTAAATAAAGAAAATTAAACATATTTTGAATATATATATACTTTTAGATAATTAAAAGCCCAATCCGAAATTTCAAATAGATTTCCTTGAAAAAATTCACAAAAATGACCTTTTTTCCGGCTCCTAGGTGTACATCGCCCCTTAAAACTTCCATAGCCGGAATTATTTTGACGATGTTCAGATTTTCGGAGTTTTGGTCTTTCGTGTAAAATTCTTTCGGAGTTTTGATCTTTCGGGGTAGTATTCGTTCGGAGTTTTGAGCATTCTGATCATTTAAAGTTCGGTATTTCAACCCGGCCCCATCTTGAATTTCGGAATATTAAAATTCGGAATTTGAAACCGTCGGAGCATTCAAAGTTCGAAATTCCAACCCGGCCCTGCTATGGGTTCACTATCTACTTTTTGAAAAATACAACAAATGACAGTTTCTCCAGGGAAAACCTGATTTTTCTCTTGAAAAAAAGGCATACTGAAGCCATTGTTATTAACAAATGGTTCATCCAATTGAAAAATGCGATCGTAAACCGAAAATGACTCCTGTTTGAACGCTAACTGTGCAACTTCAAGTAAATAGTGTGGAAGTTACTCAAGATATCAATCCCGCCGTGTCGAGATATGTAGTTTCGAGATAACCACGTTCAAACTCGACGGATCGTGGCAAACCTGACGCATACTGTTATACTAAAATAGGTGTGGGTTCGTCAATTTTTAGAACTTCAAGGTCCGGTTGGTCTTCAAATATTCTTGAAAGTTCACACTATAACAGTATGCAAAAAAATAATTTTTTTGTTTCCAGAGAGATTTTTGTTTCCCCCTTATGCGAAATGCACGAAGTGGTATTATATATTTTCTTTGTTATTTTGTTTATTGAAAATAATCATTTGTAAAGACGATTCATGAAAATGCGAAAATTATACATAATTGCTGATTTTTTAAATACTGGCCGCAGTCCAAAGTGAAAGTATCGATTTTCGGTGAAAAAAACGGTCCATTTTCGTTGGTGAGAAAAAACTATGAATGTCAAAAAAATTCCTTCGTTCAAGCATTGCTTTTTGATATGTAAAAGAGGTTCGTAAAATTTGGAGTTAATGGTGCCGTTATTTTTGGGATATCGTGGTCACAAATCTTGAACAAGTAATTTTAGGATAAACGCCTTTAATGGATTATACACTGTTAGAAATTTCACAAAATTGATTTTTTTAAATGCATTTTCGGAATGTACAAATATGTGAGTATATTCCCTGAAAATTTCAAATCGATTAAGCGAATACTCTCGGAAATACACACATATGCAACCGATCGGTCTGCAATTTTAACACAACCTTGTCAGATACATTCTTCAGGTATTGAGCGAAGGAATAAGATTTCCAATAATTATTTCTATTTTTTTCAACGATTTAACGAAAAAAATTTGAGATTCTTGAAATTTGAGATTTAACGAAAAAAGGGATTCTTATTCGCTGCAATGAAACTAGGTATATATTTAACTTAGACAAATATTTTAATTCGTAATAAAAGGATACTCCTAGCAGAAAAATAATTATATGTTTAAAGCTGAATATTTTTTGTTCAGACCCGACAAAGTTATTTATTAGCGAATATTTTTCCTTTTGGTCTTTGTACACGACATCTCGGATCTTGTCACCACGAAATGAAAGGTCCGAATTTACGACTTAAAATTCAGATGTGACTGGATGTTAATAAAAAATGACCAACGTACGGTTTTGGCATTATTCACAATCGCTACATGATAAGATATTCCCGCTCACATTGGGACGCACAGCACGATCTTTTTCCGCCCGCTAAACGTTCGTCTCAATCTAATAATTCATTGAACAGATGAATGAACACTTCTGAAACATTTATTCGATTTGGATAAATCATTTTTTTTCAATGCTAACTTTCAACAGGACGTTTATTTGCCATGACAGGCATACTTAAAACATAGCCGCATTTATATAAGTCTAATGAATATTTCGGGTCTAATTATTAGTAAATAAGAATGGAATTACGTCGAATAAAATACGTCAAATCTACGGTATTGCGATGATCCATCAAAATTATTTTTAAAAATTATATACATATATATAAAGTTTAAACAATTATATATACATATAAATAAGGTGAAAAATTATGCATAAAAAAATATGTTTTATTAACAATTTTTTTTTAATTCAGCATAAATTAAAAATAAACCGTTTCAGGCCTCCCGAAGCCGAATTGGAAATCACAAAATCATTAATAGCATTATTGGACATAAAAATGATAAAAATCTTTTCGAAATATGATTAAATCGAAAAAAAAAAATGGAAAGGAAAATTCGCCCACGATGAGACTAGTCTTAAAAATCATAGAATGGTTCACTCTATTTTAGAGAATTTTTTGAAAATAATAAAAAAAAGCAATCATCTTAAAAAAAAATAGTTTTCACTTCAGAAGCAATAAAAACTTTGACATTGATACTTGATTTTTTTTCATATTTTTTAAAGAAAGTATGCTTTAAAAAGAAAGAAGTTATATATTGACATTTCTCGATATCTTAACTAGTTCCGGAGTTATCAGCGTTTAAACGTTTCCAAAACTTCGGAACTCGATATTTTTTGGAAAATTATAACTCCTAAAAAAGAAGATATAAAAATCTAAAAACCGGTGTGGATATTCCGATCATGGGGTACAATTTTACAAACAGAAATCAGAAAAAATAAATCGTCCGAGTCATCGGCTAGGTTAAATGGCGTGGAATGTCCCTTATATATCTACAAAATGTTGGAAGTTGATGACATAAGATAAGAGGTAATGAGATAAGAATAAATAAGTATGTAAAAAGGCGTTTTCGTTTTTTTTTCGAGACGATCCCAAAATTCGATCTTTCTGGAGTTAAAAAATAATATGAACGCTTTTGGGATACCAAGCAACGACATCGCAGATGTAGCGAACGTGTACACTTTATTTTATTTTATTTTGTTAACTGTACTTTTTTAAATCGTTTCCAACGTATTCTTCCGTCCGAGCCATATTTAGTCCAAGGAGCGATCACGAGATTTTTTCTCTCGTTCTATTATGGAGTACGTGCTGAAATAATGGCTAGAAAAACGTAGTATGGCATAACATTAGGTAATTACACTTTTGGAATTGGAGGGCCCTCTTATATCGTAAACGTTTCTTTTACGAGCTCTCCCTCTCTCCCTCACGGTCTTGGCCTTTTTCGTTCTCCTTTTCCCTATCCTAAAGTTAACGTGGCAAAGTCAAGATCGTTATTCGAATTCAATTAGTCGACTTGAAGATGAGCGAGGAGAAAAAGGAGAGGTCTGACGGAATTCGTTCGGTGAGCGGATTTCTCGACAGGGATAGACGAAAAGGACGTAGAGAGAGACAGAAAGAGCGAGAGAATTTGTCGGAAGGTCAAGCACGGCTTAACGATTTTTCCGCGTACAGATAAATCGCCCTATTATGGGGCTACATGTACCTAAAGGCCCGGAATAAATGGCCACATTTCGATTTTTTTCTGGGCATTGGTTGGTGGAAAAAAAGCATTTTTTAACACAAAGGTACATACATTGAAAGGCTTAAAAAAATTACTGCAAATACAGAAAAACAACAAAAACATGCCCGCTGGGTGATTGTGAATTTTTTTTCGCGACATTTGGCGGTTGACATTCTCCAGCTCAAACGTTTGATCAGAAGTCTAAAAACCAAACGGATTATTTAAGTTAACAATAAATACGAGCCATTGACGATCGCCGATTTTCAAAACCATTTTTCTTTACAACGTGGCCATGAATTGAAATTCAAGCATACAAAATCTATGCAAAAAGTCGTCATTTTTTACGTAATATTAAAAAAATTCTCGTCGAATCTCCTGTAAATTTGGAAACGAGACGTCGAGTGGTTCTCGAGATATCATGTCCACCGACTTTGAAAACAGTGTTTCGAGAAAAACGCGTTTAAGGGGGAACACCACTCTAGAGTCAGGAAAAAGGCCTAAATTTGATAATTTTTTTTAGAATATTGGAAAAGGGATCGGGTTTCTTTTTTTTTAGAGTTTATTAAACACATATTGAAGTACAGTACTACCTCTCTAAGAGAGCCCTCGCTAAGAGAGAATTTCCCGGCCGTTCCGCTTGAGCGCATTTTATGGCTTCCCCCACCTAGCTCGAGCTGTCCAGTGTACCCGAGGCCTCCCGAGTTTGTCGCGGACAACTCCATAAGAGATCGCGAGCGATTTCAGAAAATCGCACGTCGCACGATTGTCAAATGGATAATATTCCTTTGTATAATAATATATACGTTTAAGCCGTAAAGTCGGAGAAAAAAACATGCACCATAATTAAATTTCAAGTAGTAATTTAATGCAAGTAAAATATATTTTAATAGACATTAACACAGCATAGAATATTATTGATATTGATAAAAATTATCGAGGCTACATTATACTAGAGATATGTTTATGAGTAGTAGTAATAAATGCAAATATCGTACAGCATATCTAAAAATGAAATATTTATACATATATATACATTGTATATTTCAACTTGAAGTATATACACAAGATAAATTGTTAGTTACATTTTTTTTGTACACTGTACAGTAGAACCTCAATTATCCGAACGATGGCTTAGTTTATCCGAACTCTCAATTATCCGAACGTTGGCGCGAAAGATACATTGTTGCTCGCTGCCACCGCCGTGAGCAACAATGAGCAACCCAACGCAATCTCTCCTTCCCAAACGGCTGCGAGACTTAGCCGCTCAAAAACGCGTTACAGCCGTTCGTCAATTAAAAATGGACGATTTTATGTTTAAAAAATATAAAAAAAGCATTCAACTTTTTTCAGGTATTTTAAATACATTATATATATATATATATATATATATATATATATATATATATATATATATACATACATATATATATATGTATTTAAACGTTAACATATATGTCAAATTATAATATATATGTATGTACTGTTTTTATATAAAAAGGTGTTGTTTATGATCTCGTCCCAAAAAACCCACGTTTCGATTATCCGAACTTTTGATTATCCGAACTAGTCTCGGTCCCAATTGGTTCGGATAATCGAGGTTCTACTGTATATGTTCGAGTTTCGATAACGAATATACTACGTATATTTTTGCGAACACTACGATAATTCAACAATTATTGAAAGTTTTACAAATGTTTCCTTCATATGTGTTATAATATTGCAACAACAAAATATACCAAACAGCAGAATAAAAAAAACGCGAAGAAAAAGAAAGATTTACACATCAATATTCAATGAGATATACTTACGCATGAAACGACGAAACGCCAGTACACTTTCCGCAACTCGTTTACAGTTTTCTCAACACTTTCGTTCGCGCTCTCTTATGGAGTTCGAGTGGAGAAACACATACACGCTACCACATGCGCGATTTTCGAGCGCGCTAACCTAGCGGTGGGGGAAGGCTTCGGCGACGAATTTCTCGAGAATTACTTCCCCTAACCGCCCTAGACCGCTCTCTTAGAGAGGTAGTACTGTATGTAAAAAAATGTTTTATCGCTTTTTTGATAAACAGTGGCGGCGACAAAGCCAGTCGTCAAGAAGGCCTTTTTTCGATACCTGCACGGGCGGACGTGGAACTCCGAAAGCACATATTGAGCTAGAACAAAAAACTTATGTTTTTCTTAATCTATATGCTATTTGCTAGAGAAAATTACAAAAAGAATATTTTTTTCGGCAAAAAAATCTGCTGTAATTTGTTATTAAAAAAAAGTTTACATTCAATCAAAAAACGGCTATGTACTTCTATAGATAATGTGATTGTGAAGCTATAGTCAACATTCCAAAGCAATTCATCGAACAGTTTTTGAGCAGCGTTTCCGCTCAGTTGGAACAAAGTGATTTCAAGAAAAACTCGTTTAAAGTTTTATAAGTACTTAAAGCTTTGGAAATTTCGTTTTACCTCTAATCCGCAATGCCTGCACCATACGAGAGAAATTTTTGTTTACCTTTAATCGGTGATGCCTGCACCACAAGGGATAACGCCATCCTAGCGTGATGTTATCCCTGAAAAGTGTTGATTAATTAAAAGTTTGAAGTGTGGTGCTGCTACCGCTCGCCCGGCCGACATTTAGAAGCTATAGCTCGTTCAATTTGAGGAATATTTCAATGAAATTTTCAGGGGATATATCTAAAAGGTGATACTATCGAATAAAAATATTTTTGAAAAATGCAATTTTTGACCCACCTAGGTAGATGTGGCCCGTTATTGGCCAAACAGAAAAAGACCGACAAAGAGGCTTTTTGGAGTCTCCGTCACGCGGTTATTCGACAATTCGTAATTTACAAGTATTTTACAATTCGGCCCGCAACGATTCGTTTCATTATGCAGCGCGCGTCTCGTGTGGCTTGGCATGTCGTAACGCATTTTTTATTCCTTCGTCTTGTTTTTGCGGTGAGATAAGGCCGCGAGATTGGGACCAACGCATGCACAGATACACGCGTACACAGTATGACAAAGGACCACCCTCGTAATATCGCCACCCGTTAAAACTGCAAGTATGTACACTTCCGGTGGGCCACCCAGAAACCTTTGAAAAATTAGCCAGTGCAGAAGCTCTTGCTCCCTGTCAAATTTAATATCCCTTGCGGCTCATCGTTTATTAATTGGCCAATTATCGCGGTCCACGAACACATAATTCCGCAATCGTGTCGAGCATTCGAATATTCCATATACAGGGTGTCCCGGAACTGAATGCGTTCCTTGAAATGGGGGGTTGGGAGTGACATTCTGAGTCGATTCATATAAGCATGTGTGGGTCTCCGATCAAACCCTGAATTATTATTAATTTTGAAAGGCGGGCCAATCAGGTGCGCCCGATTAAAAAAATTAATAATAATTCAGGGATTGATCTGAGACCCAAACATGCTTATATCAATCGATTCAGAATTCCACTCCCAACCCCCCATTTCAGGGAACGCATTCAGTTCTGGGACACCCTGTATATATATATATATATATATATATATATATATATATATATATATATTCCATGCATACAAAATTACACGAATAACTACGGTCCATCTTTCGCGAACTGAATTCCTTGTCGTGCATGCAAATAATTTGAGCGAGCAGCGTAAATCAAAATTATCCTCTTTACGGATGAGCTCACGATAGTGATTACGCGTTTCTGGGATCGGGCACTTCCGGGCACGGGTTGCGGTCTCCTTTTCGTCAATTATCACGTGCCCGGAATTATTTAAACGTACCGTGATCTTCCGGAGTGTCATTGACATCGCAGAAATGTCAAAGTCTCGCAAAAATGTCATTGACCTCGCAGAACGTCAAAGGCAGGTGGCGGGTGTATCAAAGTGTAAAATTTTCCGGAAAGAAATTTTACCGTAAAAAATACCTTCAGAATACGGTACACCCGAGACAAACGTGCCTCGGAAATTTTGATAAAAAAAATTAGCTTCCTCCAATATGATTTGCGGATTGAACGAAATTCGGTCTGGATTTCATTATTGAAGAAGTTTTCAACTGGAGTTAATTATCAGGACAGATAGAGGACATTCCGCTATGAAGAAAAAAACAAATATCATAGTTTTGGCACCACGTTGAAGAAAATATGTCAATGGATTTCATTGACATATTGGTGATGTTTATTCGAAAATTATTGTGATGTTTGCTAAGTTGTAATATTCCTTGGCGAATTACGACTTTTTGTGTGAATATTATTTATTAAATGGCGGAATCTATGTGCAGCAAATTTGACTAACAAGGGGACAGTACGGCAGTCGGATTTTTGTAATTTTTCGTACTCATGGTACGTGAAGTTTAGAGCTCGAATATTAGTATCTCAAAGCAGTTCGACGCCATATTCAGAAATTTTCGAGAAAATTGACTTTGAAGTTTTCGAGCGCACTCTTATCCCACAGATGCAACGATATTCGAACCGGGCTCGTGGCGTACCCGGTAGCGCTCGAGTCTAGTAATCGCGGGGTCGCTGGTTCGAGTCTCACTTCGAAATTTTTTATTTTTATTTTTTTTTAAATTCGCATACCTCCGACATTTAAATATCCCGATAAATTTTTGTTGTATATAATCACATATTATTATATATAATTAATATAATATATCTATATATGTTTATATATGGACAAAATTCATTATAGTTATACATAATTATATATTTTCTCATATATGATCATATATTATTTATATATAACAATAGGTGATTATTTATAAAAAAATAAATAAATAATCCCGGGATAAAAATCATAAAATCTATGCTAATTCACATATATGTAATTATAATTGTCAATGATAAATGCAAGTCTTATTTTTGATTATCTCTTGCTTGAAATTGCGAATAGGCGACGTAAAAATATCCAGTAATAATATTTACATAAACTCCCTTGTAGATTAATAGGAATATAAATAGAAGAATAAATGTTGAAATATGTGAATATAACGCTTGCTTTGGCAACCGTCGATATTGTGAATAACAGTTCTGTGTACATCGTTTGCCTTTGTCCTGATCAACTACCTGCGAAGCGGGCACAGCTGCTTGTGCACAAAAGATTTCTGGGAATTCCAGAACGGGTGGAAGGGATACGGCGTCTTCCGCAAGGAATGCCTGTTTGAAGTAGCATTCGACCGTTGGTTTTCGGAGCAGCAAGTACTGTTTTTCGGCGTGGTGCACGATTTTGTAGAATATTCGATAAAAAAAAAGATCAAAATGTCGGGCGTGGGAGACGACGAGGTGCCTGGGCCTTCGACGGCACAAGATGATATTGAATATTCTTTGTGCAGTGAAGTTTCAAAATTACGATTGAAGGATGCCCTCGTATATTACGAGCAAATTCTCACACAAAATAATCTTGTGGCACCAACACCATCGGAGGTAATTACTGAAGAGGGAATGTTACTAGCAGAAGACTTGTTCCATTATACAGTACAAACTTTACACGAAAAAAAGTTTGTAACGGATGAAGAACTAATTATGCTTGATGAATTGGACGAAGAATACGCTTTTGACGAACCTGCATCTGACAACGAAGATTCTTCTGAAAATTATGAGCCAGAGGAGAAAAGGGCGAAATCGTACACGGACAATATTCCGCTGGATTATAAAAGGAAAGTTATCAATATAGTTCGAGCACATCCGACATGGAGCCCAAAAGTTCTGCAAAAAACGGGTGCAGCCGCTTAAAGCGCATGGAGGAATTGCCAAAATGGGAAAAACATGTAAAAAGCGGAGGAACCATGACAGACAAATACGCGACCATCGATTCGTGGACTTACGATCGCTTTGAGGAAGCGCGACAGAACAACCAACAAGTTACAACCCGGAACTTGCAGCAGTGGGCTTTATCGGCTGCGAGTCAATTTGAAAATTTTGATTTCAAAGCTTCCGATAGGTGGGTTGTGAAATTGAAACGGAGACATCGAATTCGCCAAAGAAAAATCACGAAGTTTGTAACGGAAAGAGAAACCGCAACGCGGGATGAAATCCTGGCTGCTGCAGAAGATTTTCGTATCCAGGCTCGTGATGTCATACCAAACTTTGGTCCCGATTTCGTCATTAATACAGACCAAACAGGTATTCAAAATTTGTTCTCATTTTCCATAATAAATTAATGTAGACTTTCGTATATAGTATTTTCAATTTATTCCTTTTCTATTTTTTTCAGGATGCCAATACCAGTCGACGTTCGACAGAACTCTGGCGACCAAAGCGACCAAAGGATCAAAAGTAGTGCTGGTAAAGCGGCAGAATATAAATAAAGTCACCCATTCCTATACTGCGCAGTACTCTGTCACCCTATCAGGAAAATTGTTGCCCCTGGTGTTCGTATGCCTACAAGAAACAACAGGTTCATTTAGTCCCAGAGTTCAAAAATCGGTCGACGAGTACCTAAAAAAATACGGAAACGTCGTAGTCGCGTCATCGAAATCGGGAAAATTGACTACAAAGTTATACAAAGATTTTTTAATCAACGTTTTGAAACCCTACGTAAAAAAAGAAAAGTTTTTCTTAATTATCGATTCCTGGGGAGGCCAAACCGATACCGTGATGTACAATGAGGTGTTTCGAAATGACAGGCATCTGCCTACTTGCACGGTGCAGGTAATTCCACCAAAATGCACTCCATTAGTGCAACCTTGTGACGTGTATTTTTACCGCCAAGTAAAAAATTTCATAAAGCGGCTGCAGAACTGCGCCTATCTGATTGAACAAGGACGTGAAATTAATGATAGAGAAGATTGCATAAAAATTCATTCTATTGTTCATCATCAGTTGTCTTCTCCGGTCTTCAATAACATGATCAGATATGCGTGGTTTGCTTCGAAACTTTGCGATCAAAGAGAAATCTTCATGAACGTGAATGAAGTTTGTTTTCCGATCGATGTATTGAAAAAAAATTGCGAATGTAACAATGCAGCGTTTGTACGGTGTGCGAGATGCCGTGAAAATTACTGTTTTCCTTGTTTTTACGATAGTTATCACTCTGGCTCGTGTAACATTACACCCGATGTATAAAACAAACGAATACAGACCGAATAATAAAGTATTCAATTCCTTACCCGACGTTTTTCATTTTCATCCTAAAAATGTTGTTGGTTATAAATATTGATACTTGAAAATGTATGTTTATAATCAAGAGATGATTAAAAATATGACTTGCGTTTTTTCATTTAAAAAAAATGAAAAAAAAAAAAAAAAAAAAAAAAATTCGAAGTGAGACTCGAACCAGCGACCCCGCGATTACTAGACTCGAGCGCTACCGGGAACGCCACGAGCCCGGTTCGAATATCGTTGCATCTTTGTGGGATAAGAGTGCGCTCGAAAACTTCAAAGTCAATTTTCTCGAAAATTTCTGAATATGGCGTCGAACTGCTTTGGGATATTAATATTGGAGCTCTGAACTTCGCGTACCATGAGTACGAAAAATTACAAAAATCCGACTGCCGTACTGTCCCCTTGTAAAACGATAACTAAATTCTACTCGTGATTGACTGGAGACTCTTTTAAGGGGTGAGATATCTTTAGGCGAGGACAAAATTGCTGATTTTCATAATTTCTTTTTAACGGAAAGATTTTTCACCATTTTTGAAAGTTAGAGTATGTTTTATTACTACTTTTTGCTGTTACATGGTATTTTTTTAAATTAAAATTAAAATTTCACCGTGCCATACCACCGCATTAAAAATGCGGTGGTATGGCACGGTTATCTGAACAGGTTGCGGCGGATGTTGTCAGACGTTAAAAAAAACAATGAAGATTTTTCTTCCATTAACCTTCATACGCAGACTATGAATCAAGAAAAAGTGAGAAATGTTAAAAACCAATGAAATGGTACGCTTTGAAGCAAAAAGATTTAATTTTCCGAAAAATGGTTACATTTTACAATAAGAATTTTTTTTTTTCAATTTCAAAAACATTTAGGAACATGTTTTAGACAATAAGGTTTGAAAGATTTATACTAAATTTCATTAAAATCGGTCGATTTTTTTTAGCGATACGCCACGCCAGTTTCGAAAATGCAGTTTAGTGGTATACTTCCGCCATTTTTAGAGATTAATAAAAAAAAATACCATATAACAACCAAAAGTAGCAATAAAACACACCCTAAGGCTCAAAAGGGGCGAAGTAATCTGGCCTAAAAAATCATGAAAATCAGCCAATTTTGTTCGTCGCCTAAAGGTATCTTAAGGTACCTCCCTTAAGGCGGGATACCACTATGACGTGTGAAAAATACTTTTTTTTGCATTTTCTCAAAGAATACATATTCAAGGACATGTGAAAAATGTCAAGTTTCATGATTGAAAATTGACCAAGTTACAGACGATTTACTGAAAGCATGTAGCGCAACGATTTACGTACACTAGAACTTTCAATCGAAGTTTTCTCAAAATTACTTTTATCGACCTGGCCGGAATCATAACTCTAGCTATAATTGTCCGGTTTTCAATTAAAAAAAAAATGCGTAATAGGAGTAGCTATTGTCTTACATACCATTTTTTTATTTAGTATTATTTAAACTCCCGAATATAAGTAATAATTTCGCCAAAATTCTACTTTTTTTTTAACACGCACCATTTTGTGATTTTTTTCGATGAACGACTAGGTAAAACAGGATCTAAATTTATATACATTATAAAACTTTATTATTTTTATTCTTCAGACCGACTATGTCAAGTCATCGACCCGGCCGTTGGGCCATATTTTTTATACAGAGGCTCCATTATACCTCAATAACGTTATTAACTTCTAATTTGTTACATACAAATTTACACATAATAAGTTCAATGTATGCTTAATCACATATATTTTTTACAAGTCCCAAATGAATAATCCAGTCAACATAAAAAATTCGGGAAAAACGCCCTTTTTTCAGCCCGTCACATTGGTGCCCTTCTTCAATTGCATTATTGAGGGGAGATGTACACCTAGATGGTCGAACAACAAAATTTGGAAGCTATGAACATTTCGTCGACCGTTATCGCCCGTGCAGAAATTTTGGCAGGGATACAGCTGGATTCTGACTTGTATCCCGGGCTCCCAGTCGGGATCTAGTCCGATATCGGATCAGATTCGAAGACTAAATGTAAGATCCGTAAACTGGATTCCATTAGGGATCCAGAACCGGATCCTTTAATGACTCTAAATAGATTCCCCATGGAATCATTGAGGAATCTGGGAAGGATCACGGGTGAATACAGGCTGAAATAAAATGTCAAAAATGGAATTATGACATGTTAAATTTATTATAAAAATAAATAACATTTATAAAGTTTTGGTGCATTAAACTATCAGTAAAAAAAAATTTGTCCAAAGATTCAAATGGCAGATCGCGCTCATCGCGAGATTTTGATGTGAATTAAAAAAAATTCACATCAAAATCTGTGAATGCAAATCTATTGACAAGAAATTATAAATACAAAAAAATTCAAAAAATTAGTTGTGAATTTTTTCGTATTTAAGACAAATTAAAATCAAATTCAAAATGATTAGATTAAAATTTGCGCCAAAAGTGAGTTCGTACGTATTTTGAGAGAAAACATTGCCTCGAGGCAAAGAAATGTTTGCACATAACTTTTTGTGCGCACATTTCTTTGCCTCAACACAATGTTTTCTCTCAAAATACGTTTACACGTGTGGTGTAAATTTTAATATAACTGTTGTGAATTCGATTTTTATTTTCTTCAACTTGAGGAAATTCACAACCCATTTTGTGATTTTTTTCATATTTATAATGTAATATTTGAAACTCACAACTTTTTTTGCAAAAATTTCTTTGCCTCGACGAAATGTTTTCTCTCGAAATACGTAAGAACTCACGGTTGGTGTACATTTTAATCTAATCATTGTGAATTTGATTTTAATTTGTCTTAAATACATGTTTATACCCACCGACAAGTCGGTGGGTATAAACAGAGACTTATTCCCCAAAACCGGTATCCCGGTTAGAATCCAACTTGCATCAGTATCGGAATATGTACGACGACGATGGCATAATTTTGAAAATTTTGGCATTACGTGTATTTTCGGTATTACTATGTAATTCCTATCTATAGATAGGAATTTTATAGATAGGAATCTATAGACAGAAATTTTTATCTATAGATAGGAATTTCATAGTAATACAGAAAATACACGTGACGCCAAAATTGTCAAAATGATGCCATCGTCGTCGTACATATGCCGATACTGATGCAAGTTGGATTCTAACCGGCATACCGGTTTTGGGGAATCCATGACAAATCCTGATCGGGATTTGATCAGACATGGGGTATCCCGGTCAAAATTTCTGCATGGGTGACGATTTATTCATTCCCAAATTTTCAAACGCGTTTTTCTCAAAACCACGTTTTTCAAATCGATACCCAAAATTTCTCGAAAACCTATGAACCGATTGCCTTCAGGTTTTTTGTGGTTATTCTATACACCATTATGTAGTACTTGTCGTGGGATTTTTTTTCCGTTGCTTAGTTTTTGTTTTATAGGCGAAATAATAACTAATTTTTGGCCCAAAAATCACTATTTATGTTCAAACGTCCGCCATTTTGTCATAAATCGATATTTTCAAAATCGGCTACGACAAGTACTAGATTATAGTATCTAATTTAATAATCTTTTAGTTTTTTTAGATGATTTTTGAAGAAACGCCAGTGGGTTCCGTATACGCAGATTTTTTTACGACGCTCCAAGGATCACACAATATCCTTGTATTTTTAGATATTTTTAAATAAAGAAAATTAAACATATTTTTGAATGTATATACTTTTAGATAATTAAAACTCTAATCCGAAATTTCAAATAGTTTTCCTTAAAATAAATCACAAAAATGACCTTTTTTCCGGCTCCTAGGTGCATATCTCCCCTTAAGACGGGATATACATTTACAACCATCAAAAAATCGATTTTTTTTCTTTAATCGATAGAACTATATATGTAAAATATTTTCCCAAAGTTTCAAGGCGAAATGCGAAAAACTTCAAACGTTACAGCCCGTCAACGCGGTGCCTCACCGCTCGGATTCGGAGCAGGCGTGAACTTCAAACGCGTCTTTCTCAAAACTGCATTATCAAAATTGGCGTTCAACATTACTCAAAAACTATTAAGCCGATTGAGTTAAAACTTGGTAGAAATATTGATAACATTAGTACCTTCTACTTGACGAAAATTGTTTTTCAAAAATTGAAAAAAAAAACTACTTTTTTAATCCACATTTTACAGATATGTTGATTTTTTTGTAAATGCGTGGCATTTTCTAAAATTTGCATTTTCTTCATTTGAATTACCGTCACATAGAAACTGTACATGTTCTAACTGAAAAGATGTTTGAATTTTTTTGCAACCCAAAGTCTTACGGGAAGCTAGACTGCACGTCGATTCGCAACTCTCGCGGCGACCTTGCTGTAACGCTCTGCCACAGCTCCACCATTATGATGATGAATTAATTAAAAAAAAATTATTTCGTATACTTAAATATACTATTAAATTATACCTAAAGTTTGATAATTGTGGAATAATTATTTCTTAGTTTAAAAAATCCCTCAATATTGCTTTTTTTTTGTCTAAATGTATTTCCCGCCTTAATCGTCCGAAATAATTCGATCGAACCTCGTTATTGCCTAAAAGTCTTTGCTCTTCTGCCTGGAAAGTGTTATGTGGAGAATTTTTGTGATCGGCAGTTTTGTTCGCGAACAGTATTTAATCGCTTGTTTTTCCACTTTTATTATAAATATATATTATGACAATTTTTTTTAACGGACCAAAGGTCATCTATAACTAATTCCGAAAGTTGTTCCCTTCTCTCATCCCAACCTCACGTTGCGGTTTCGCAAATCAACGTAACGACGACACGTTTCGAATAGTCGCAGTGTTCAGCTCCGTACATGACATAATTTGCCTGATAGAAATCTACGTTCATGCAACTGTGGCGAATGCATCGAGATGAAAAGTAATTCGTTTTTTTTTTTTTTTTTTTCAATGAATACACTGTTTATTCGTTACAAAATAATACGCTTTGACGTGCGTAAGTGAGTCAAAGTATTCAACATCGACGCGTTTGTTCGTGGGGTAACGATCGCGTATACATAATGACCTGGACGATTCGTTAATAACGACTGGCCTGGCTCTCTAATGATCCTCGACTGGTGCAGCGACCCAAGAGCTAACTATAACTCAGGATAATATAGTATCTCATCGTATATGTACAATGTTACTGCACAGCCAGTCGAGGCAGTGATCAATTTAAATTCACGTTCAATCTCGTACTATCGTTAGGAAATAATTTTATGCGGCCAGATTAAAAAAAAAAGATAACAATATACTTTGTCAACAAAAAGCCGAAGACTCCGCCATTTCGATTTTTTTAGATTATTATTCTCGTTATTTGTTCTCTTTCACTTATTCTTCTTCTTAGTGTTATTATTATCATTGTCATTGTGTATAAAGGGTGTGATGCTTGCAATTGTGGCAACGCTGAGGAGTGGACCCTACATTTTATTTGAAGGAGAGAGGGCATCCGAGATACTTGTTTTGGTTTAAGGGGAGATATATACCTAGGAGCCGGAAAAAAGTCATTTTTGTGCATTTTTTCAAGGAAAACTATTTGAAATTTCGGATTGGGGTTTTAATTATCTAAATGTATATACATTCAAAAATATGTTTAATTTTCTTTATTTAAAAATATAAAAAATATACAAGGATATTGTATGATCCTTGGAGCGTCGTAAAAAAATCTGCGTATACCGTACCCACTGGCGTTTCTTAAAAAATCTGAAAAAAAAAACCAAAAAGATTATTAAATTAGATACTATAATCTAGTACTTGTCGTAGCCGATTTTGAAAATATCGATTAATGACAAAATGGCGGACGTTTGAACATAAATAGTGATTTTTGGGCCAAAAATTAGTTATTATTGTGCCTATAAAACAAAAACTAAGTAACGGAGAAAAAAAATCCTATGACAAGTACTAGATAATGGTGTATAGAATAACCACAAAAAACCTCAAGGCAATCGGTTCATTGGTTTTCGAGAAATGTTGGGTACCGATTCGAAAAACGTGGTTTTGAGAAAAACGCGTTTGAAAATTTGGGAATGAATAAATCATGAAATTTGTCAACTTACATGGAGTCATCGATACCAGGCCCATAGTGTAGGTCTTCTACGGTCGACGAGATGTTCATAGCTTCTAAATCCTCGACCTCGACCATCTAGGTGTATATCTCTCCTTAAATGATTGTTTCCAAATAATTTTTGGTTACAATTATTGTTTCCAAACAAACCCAAAGTAACCCTACATGGGCGTCGAAATGTTCAAAAATACCCTATTTTATCACGTGATTCCGCGAACTTCAAAAACCCATAACTTTTACTCAAACAAACCCAATATAGGCGTCGAAATGTTCAAAAATGCCCTATTCTATCCCGTGTTTCTGCGAACTTTAAAACCCCATAACTTATTATGGGAGGGTTAATTTCATCTTCCCCCGACTGAATATCATCATTTATAACACAATAAATGAGAAAATAAGGAAAAAAAGGTTAGGCTCATTTTTTGGAAAAGTCACTTATCTGAAGAATTACCAGATAATGAAATATGCCTTAAGTTTAATAATTTAAAGACCCATGATATTTTTTTTTATCGGTTGGCAAATGATTTGTTTAAATCAATCAAATGGAGTAAATTTGATGTATTTCTGCTCGTAGCCACTAGATTTTCATTCGGTTGTACCAAAATATTTGTCGGACTCAAAGAAATGTTTATATTTGCCGCATACCTGTCATTTGAAAAATACTTTTCATTAAGCGTTTACTTCGAAGGAAACATCCATTTAAACACGGTCGTATATACAGGTCTGGGCACTCCGTTAAAAAATGCGTGACTCTAAGTGACACCTCTATTTGCGCATTCCACCGCGGCGCTAGTGAAGGGGAGGCACTTTTCTTCATACCGCGTTTACGGGGCATGGCATGCACGTTGTGTGGTGACGGTCGTATGTACGCGTGGCCTAACCTCGTTTTGGCGGGGCGATTTCGAGTGTATCGTAGCCACGGTTTTTATTCAATACAGAATAACAAAAGATGAAGTGTCTATATATTGCGATACCGAAGCGGTTCATGGTTCCGGGATGCAGAAGTGGATACGTAAATAACCCGGAGCACGTCTCATTATTTTAAATTCCCAATGATGACTACTGATATTTTCTACTACTTTTCTACTACTACTGCTAATGAAAGGAATGCGTGCTACACGTAAATTTCGAATGTTCTTCTTTTCCGTAAACGAAAAAAAAAAAAAATGTAATTGGATTGGGCGATAGTTAAATCGGCATATCCATGTCAAAGACGATGAGTATCATTAACTAATGGCTCATCGCTCATATTTTCGGTTTATGCTTTTAGTTTTTGTGTTCGACTAATTATTTAGGATGTATTAACTTTTCATCACAGCCACGTGAAGGGAGAGACAAATCGCATGCGCGCATACATCGCGCTCTGTCGTACATGCCTCCGAGATAGCAGCGCTCCACGCTTTTGCGGCCAGTTCCGCAAGGAGAGGCGTCAGATAAAGGCACGCTTTGGGGTATACGGAATATACGGGAGTGCCCAGACCTGTATATACGATCGTGCATTTAACGGCGGGGTAAAGTTAATTCGGCGAAAAAAAGGCATGTTTTTAAGATTTTTTTTTGGTGTAGCGAATAGTGTTCGTTTATTGAAAAATTTACATATAATAAAGTAACATTTGAACAACATTCTCCTAAATTTGCATTGCAAAATATTCAAAATTGAGCGAGTGAAAATTAAACCCCGGAGGCGCCTCGAAAAAAAGTTGGTTTGCGGTGTGCACCATAACTCGCAACAGAATCATTTGAAACAAAAAAATCAAAATGCATTTGTTAAAGGAGATGTTTCTCGAGGTAATGACGGGAGGATTTTTTTTTTCGATTTTTCGATTTTTCGTAGCACTTGGGAGCCAAAAACCCGATTTTCGCTAAAAAAATCGGCTAATTTGTTGTTGAAGAATTAGTAATTATTAAAAAAAAACAAAAAAGCTCTCGACAATACCTGATGAATTATGTGAAGAAGTACTGGGCAAAATTTCAAAGCGATTGGTCCAGTAGATTTTGAGTTATCGTGCACACGGACTTCAAATATGACAAGTCTCAGAAAAACGGTTTGAAAAACGCAGAAGGGAAGAGAACGGCATGGAGCAATAGACGCTCAAATACTCATAACTTCGTCAATTTTACTCCGATCGACTTGAAATTTTAACACAATATTCTTGATATATTATGCATTCATTTAAAAAAAAATATTTAAATGAAAAAAAAATTTTAATACTTACCCCGCCCTTAAATAACATGCTGAGCGAAAACACCGTGTATGTTAGTGTCGTATTACGAACAACCTCGAAATCTACACTTCGATTGTTTAAAATATAAATTCGATTGCAGATTTTAATTTAAAATCGTAACGTCGGGTGTGCCATTTTATGGCCACAAGGTCCAAGATTTTGAGCACAAGTGCCAAAAATAATTGTTGATTGAAATAATAGATTATCCGATTTGCGTAGAGTACTAATGAGTCAGACGTACACTTTGAAAAAAACATAGATTCTATAAATTATTGAATCTATGCAAGACAGCAAATTATTGAACCTATTGCAAAGAAATAAAATCTTTTTCTGACTGAGATAAATTTGTAATTGTATTGCAGCGAATAAAATAGTCTATTCAATTGAATTTAACCCTTCGTTGACTCATTTATATTTTGCGACGATTTTGACACACTGGGTCAATTTGAACCGGAATACTTCATCCACTTGCCATTAAAAACCCGTTGGTCGATTTTTATTGATAAAAATCAGCGTTACACTTTAAACATTTCTCAATATGTCTGAATAATTGAAATTCGGAAAGTATAACATTGAATTGTTGTAAAAAATTATTGAAAACTGTCACTTTTGGAAAAGGGAGCACTTTGTTTCACATTTGTCGGGGTCAAAATCATCCAGTGTATCAAAGTAGGGTTAAATATTATTGGACTTATTGTTAAATAAACCGTTTCGTATATTAATTAATTTCACTGAACACCAATCAAACGTTTTATTGGCGACGATTCAAAGAAAAGGCCAATACATTCAAACAAACAACTTTTTCAGTCTATTCGAGCGCTGAAAAATGTCTGTCAATAAATTTCAAATTAATTATGAATACTCATTTGACCAATCATAATTATTTCCGATTTGTCTTTCCACGGCATTTATTTTCTCGTATACGATCAGCTCGGGAACGTTTTATCGAACAAAGGGCGTTTGCCTTTTGGACACCCTGTACATACGCATATATATATGTATGTATGTGTGTATGTGTGTGTGTGTGTGTGTGTGTGTGTGTGTGTGTGTGTGTGTGTGTGTGTGTATATATATATATATATATATATATATATATATATATATATATATGTATGTATGTATGTATGTATGTATGTATGTATGTATGTATATGTGTATATATATTTGCATGTAGACAAAGTGGGCTTCGGAGCGTTGCCTTAATAACGCCATTACGAGCCTGTAAAACGCGAGATATCGCCTTGAAAATGTTCCTCTCCTCTGCACCTAATACCCATCGCGTCGTTGTCTATCAAATCGCCGTTGCCTCTCGCCTCGATCGAGCGGAAATCTTTCCGCGGCGCATAAGTAACCACGGAGCGTACCATGGCGCGTGTCGATCGTAATCGGTACCTTATACCCTCCCCATCTCTACCCTCAATATCGATAATGCCAGTCGGACTGAAAAAAAAAGAAGATGGCTACGCTGAAACATCGAACTCTCGAAAGCCTCGCGATGCTTATAGTTTTTTTTTCTGTTTTCTTCTTCTCGAGAGTCTGCGCGCTGTTACACTTGCAAATGGCAAAATTTCTCAGCGAATGAGCCTCGGACTTATTTGCAAAAACAGAGGGAGAGAGAGAGAGATAGAGAGAATGCGTAGCGAAAGATATGAGTTTGAAGCATTATAATGATATCTCAAGGATAAGGGTCCTCTATAAATGCAAATAAATTTTTTTGTTGGATTCGTCTCAAACTCAGCTATTCTTCTTAAAAATAAAAACCATGCGTTTCCATTTAAACGCCTGTATATATATCTTTTTGATGCGGGGTGTCCATTAAAAAAAAAAGGATTAAAATAAATCGACAAGACGAGGTCGTATAAAAATGTTTTTGGTACAAAAGTTAAATAGTTTTGAGGGAGACATCCGATTGTAATACAAAATATTTTTTTCGTCCACACGTCTACGAGATACCGCGGTAGATTTCAATTTGAAAAATGGAAAAGCATATTTTCCATTTTTTCAGAAAAATAACCGATATTTGAGCTAGAGATTTTTTTCTCGTTAAATTCGTCTCGAAATTCGTTTCCTGAGAAATAAAAACCATGCCTTTCCATTCGAAAAATTAAAAGTTACCGCGGTACCTCGTAGACGTGATGGCAAATAAAATACTTTGTATTACCATGGGATATCCCTCTGAAAACCATAAAACTTTTGTTGAAAACACTTTTTTGCACGATGTCATCTTTTCGATTTACTTGAATGCTTTTTTTCTTAAGAGGTCTTCTCACTTTAGACGCTAAAAAGGGCATTTTCATGCTTTTTTTTATAGGTTTATATTATTGATATTGATATAAAAGTTGTTACACTTAATAAATATACTTTCGAAATGAATTAAAATTTTTTTTTAATTTACGTCACTATTTATAGACAAAAATGGTAATTGAAAAAATGTCCCAAAAAAATGTAGGTCTGCGCTGTTGATGAAATCTCGGAGATGGATCATCCGAAACAAAAAATCAAACGGTTTTAGATTGAGTATGTTAATGACTATAGCGCATATAATACGATTTTTGATATATGCAAAAATACAAAATGGCGGACATTTTTCGAAAAAACAAAAAAAACGTGTTTTTTTCACCGTTTTTGGCAAAAAAAAAATAGTAAATGTCAAAATTTAAAAAATCCTTGATATGCGCTATATTTATAGTTGTGAAGAATATGTGGTTAAAATATTATGAGGATCGGTTCAGACGTTTCAAAGATATTATCAACAAGCCGTCGAAAAAAGTTTCAAGAAAAACGCGTTTAAAGTTTGTTTGGGTTACATAAATGCATAAAATTGTTTTTTAAAATGTATTTCGAAAGTGTGTTCATGAAGTGTAGCTATTTTTATATCGATATCTATAATATAAACCCATTAAAAGTCATGAAAATAACCTATTAAACAATCCTACAAAATGGAATGAAAATAACCTATTAAAAAATTAAACCTATTAAAAAATCATGAAAATAGTCTTTTTTTAGCGTTTAAAGTGAGAAGACCCCTTAAATGGGTCACCCTGCATGTATAATGCACCTTTGGATATATGGGTCGATCCGTATCAAATCGATCTGTCCATTGTCTTCGCCGTCTCAATATTTTCTTCGTTTTTGCGCAACGTAAAATTAAAAAAAAATGAAACCGAAGCCGATGCCCAGCGTTAATTTACTACTTTCTCTGGTAAATTGTGCATGTCCGAGTATTTTTTTATTCAACGTTATAACATAAAGGAACAGTGAGAAATTACGGGGGGCCCTGCAAACGAGCGGTTCGTTCAAGGAATATGCCATATACATATATATTGGAAGCATCGTGCGTAAACTGATTTACTCTTGGTGGTAATACAATTACGGAGGACGAAGCCTCCCTAACGATATTACAACTGGAAACGGTGATTATGTTGAAGAAAACGGAGGTCACGTTTTGCCGCGTGTAACGAGATACTCAACTGACGATCAACAAAAAGAAGGACGCTATTCTCGTGATTTAAGGTGTTGAGTTATTTAGGTTACGCCCGTCTGTTCTGTACCTTTACAGAGATATGAGGAAAAGATATTTTAAACTCGTTACATATATGCAACGTTGTCTGTCAGCACGTTTGAATATTTTAAGGGGTTACCCCCACTTGCGATTTTGAAAAAATCGATTTTTTTTTATTGCATTTTTTTGAAGTATAAGTATCTGAGAATATATCCTGAAAATTTCAAGACGATCCGAACAAAATTGACTGAGATGTGAGCGTTGAAAGAGAAGAACCCGTTGTGTAAACGACCGGAAATTGAAACTTTAAACGCGTTTTTCTCAAAATGGCATTTCTGAAGTCGGTGACCAAGATTACTCGGACACTAATGAACCGATCTTCTTGAAATTTTGCAGGCTTATTTAATACATAAAAATGTAGTCTTTAATCGTTCGATTTTTTTTTTTTGAAAAAAATGGCCGTTTTATAGCCAAAAAACGGCCGTTTTTTTTCGTTAAAATCGAACCATTAACTTTGACTGTCCGCCATTTTGTGAAAAATGAATATTTTTTAAAATCCTTCGATTAAAGACTAGTTTATACTTATATTTGACTAAATCCATCCGCATTTTTTTTTCAGACGATCCACTTCGCCGCAATGTTGGTCACCGCAAACCGTGTATATAAAAACATTATTTCATTGACGGCCATTTGCCACTAAACAATGTAATATTTTTCAATAAAAAAATTACTGAAAGTTCTTCAAGATGTGTTCTTTCAGATGGTATATTGATCGATTAAAAAAGTTTCGTAGTTTTTTTTTTAAATTCATGAAAAAGGCCTTTTTTGCGCTACAAGTGGGGGTAACGCCTTAAGAGGGTAAATCCCTTTAGACGCCCGAAAATGAGTCATTTTTCGTGCATTTTTTTAAAGGTGATAAAATAATCGCATCATTTTAACATTTGGACATTATCTTATTACAACTTTCGAGTGTTAAAAAAATTGTTTTCTTCTTCAAACAAAACAAAATGGCGGCGTTTAAAGGTTTTCCTTTTGGCCTCTTTTGAAAAACTGCTCATGTTATAGCTCAAAAAGTTATTGACCGATATGGCTGAAATTTCGTGAGTTTTCGCACTGTAACATCATTGGAAGGATGTACCTAAAGTTTTAAGGTTATCGCGTAAACAAATTACTTTTTTCGAGTAAAAATTGTCGAGAAAATGGTCAAAAAGATAAAAATTTTATTACAAAGCCTACTTAACTTTGAAATTTATACTTTTTATATTTTTATTGGTATATCCTTCCAATAATGTTATAGTGAGAAACCTCCCAAAATTTCAGCCAGATCGATCAGTAACTTTTTGAGCTATAACATGAGCAGTTTTTCAAAAGACGCCCAAAGGAATGCCTCATAACGCCGCTCTTTTGTTTTGTCGGAAAAAGAAAAAAAAATAACACTTGAAAGTTGTGATACGATAATGTCAAAATTTCAAAATGTTACGATTATTTCGTCACCTTTAAAAAAAATCATAAAGAATGACTAATTTCCGGGCATTTAAAAGGATTTCCCCCTTAAGGAAAGACCTTATATTTTTTTGACAAATGGTTGATTATATTTTAATACTTGATTCTATATTTTCTTAAAAAAAGCTCGTCAAGTTCGGAAGGCTGTCGTGAAAACACTGGGCCTTCAAAGTTTCATGTCTTTGAAAGCATCTTTCTTATATATATATATATATATATATATATATATATATATACTGAGCACATATTTTCAACGGCATTACACGATATATCATTTAATAAATGTTTTTCTCGTACAGGTAGCTCGTACCTCTTTTTCCAAGCATTCTCTTTGCTCCGCCGGCAGAACGCGTGCACGAAACATTTTAATAAGTGCCATGGAATTACGAGTGCTCCTGTTGCACATTTGCTAATCATCATTTCCCGAGACATTTATTGCTCAAAGTATAATGTTTCAGCGCAATCTCCGTCAGATGGATCGTATGCCTTTCACGTCGAACGTTAATTAGAAAGAGAGAGAGAGAGAGAGAGGAGTTAGTTTATTGAAAACATTGCTCTCGGACTTCCTGCTGTTCCGGATGGCGAAGGGAAATATTAAAATCCTTTTTGTTTCACCTGAGAATTTATTTTCTCGATAATGCGGTCGTATGTCTTTACCCCGATGTGCCGTTGGCACTGCGGTCGATACTCATTTTATTTGTAATGGAATGAGCTCGAAAGATACGGTCGATTAATAAGAGTACGATTTATGGGTGTAATTGCAAAAAGCCATACCGCCGATTAACTTGGAATTTTGTGTGCCCATGTATTTTTACTTGCTGATTATGAATATGATGGCGAAAATACCCGAAAATTCGATTTTTGAGATAAAAACTCACAGAAAATGATTTTTTAAAAAGTTTTTCTACTTTATTTTAATACATGTTGGGCTTAGAGAAAAATGTTTCCTACAAAAGTTGGAGGAAGTACGAGTTTTGACTCGCTGATTACGAATATGATGGTTAAAAAACCCGAAAATTCGATTTTCAAGATCAAAACTCACAGAAAATGATTTTTTTCAAAGTTTTTCTACTTTATTTTAATACGTGTTGAGCTTAGAGAAAAATCTTTTCTACAAAAGTTGTAGCGTATAGATAGGCTGATTTTTAATGTCCTATACAGTTTTTGTCTAAAACCACTCCGATCCGATAAAAATGGGATAATGCTCCAATAACCACATTTTACTGAACTCCATTAGTTTCGATATTTTCTACTTACGCACTTTACCGCGGGAGGGTTGGAGTTTGGGTTTGTCTGTTGAATGTTGTTGTGTTATTTGGATTTGTTTGTTATGTGTTGTTTGTTGTTTCGGTTTATTTATTGTATTGTGTGTTGTTGATTATTTACGTATGTCTATGGTGCTAAAGATTTAACTGTAACCTTCCCGCGGTAAAGTGCGAAAGTAGACAATATCAACAGTAATGGAGTTTAGGAAAATGTACTTGTATCATTATCCAATTTTTCTCGAAACAGATTGGTTTTAGACAAAACTTGTATAGAACACAAAAGATCAATCTATTTATAGGCTACAACTTTTGTAGGAAACATTTTTCTTTGAGATCAACAATTATTACAATAAAATAGAAAAACTTTTTTTAAACCAGTTTTTGTGAGTTTTGATCTTGAAAATCACATTTGTGGGTATTTGCACTATCATATTCGTGATCAGAGAGTGAAAAGACATGGGTATACAAAATTCAAAATTAATAGGAGGTATATCTTTTTCAGAACTGTATCCCGATTTATTTTTGAAAAAAACTTTTATCGATTTAAAGTAGAAAGTTTTTTATATGATGTTTTTATTTGTATATGTTTCAGGGAGCCAAAGATTTCTCGATTCCTTTGCGTAAAAAACGTAGAAGAGAAGTTCGAAAAGTTTCCCGTCAATATTTATAGGAAATGCTCCCCTCCGTTTCGTCAATCGCAAATCGGACGATGGCCGCGGCTCATGTTTAGAATGTCGTGGGCGTTTCGACAATTCAGTTATTCGAAAACAATAATAATAATAATAATAACAAAGTTCAATTACGTCGAGTAGAAAAGATGACGAAGTTTGCATCGTTGGAACGCAACATTTTTTATCAATTTTTTTTATCATTACCCGACTGCCGATTTTTTACAAATTGAGGTCGTAAATTTTTTATAAGAATACATGGAATCGTTTGAGCGATTTTCACAGCCTAAATCAGGAATGAAAATTGAGTAAATAAGAAGAATTGATTTTCGTTGCATTCCAACGATGCACACTTCAACGTCATAGAAAAAGAACGTCAACTTGTTCCTTCTCGCTTGTTCGCGACATCGATGAAAACTCGGTGAAGTGTTCTTTTCGAAGGAGGAAAAAAAAGGTAGAAACAAGAGAATACGTATGCGAGTCCCGATTTAATTGGTATTCAGGAGGCTTACTTGCTACCGCAGTAGCTGGAATTTCGTGTTTGCATACGCGGTATCGATCATTGCCAATGAGCTTAACGCCGCCTTTCGCGCACTCTTGGCGCTTGCACAACACAGAAAACACACCGAGGTCCAATACGAACGAAAAAGATTTATTTTTAAAAAATAACGCGTAATCGAAGCGAAGGACCGGGTTGCTATGGCGAGAATTTTTTTATTTTTATACGTTCGGAATATTCATCAACCATTATTTCGTCGAGCTAATAATTTATATATGGTTCTTATTTCGATGGAGAGACATTTCTGTGAGGACCTGACACACGAGGCGGTATATCGCGCTACACGAATTGCCCTTATATCATGCCCTCCTTTTCCCTTCGTAACGCGTGCGCATTTTATTCCATCTATAAATTTATCGTCAGTCGTATCACATTAGCCATTCAGGTTTAAGCTTGCAAATTACATGAACACCTATCTGTATATACATATATTCATATCTGTATGCACATATATATTTACTATATTGGTACACTGTATGGAAGTAGTAAATGTGTAAATGTTTGCATGCATATATGTATACGTATATATATATATATATATATATATATATATATATATATATATATATATATATAAATAAACTTATTTCCGTCTTAGCTTAAGGAGTAAGGCCACTGTAACGGCCCAAAAAAAAAGGTTTTTTCACTAATTTTTTGCTCCCGAAATTGAAGGTATTTGAAAAAAAACTTTTAATGGTGTTATCGGGCATACATTAAACTTTATTATAAAATTTTTTTACAGTAAAAAAAAACAAAATGGCGGTTCCACAGCTATCTTCCCGGGACATGTTTTGCTTCCAGGGCTCCGCGGCACGCAGCACCACTGGTGCACTTTTGAATCTAGAACAAAAAAAAAAAACCATTAATCTAGAGGGCTATAGCTAGAGAATGTCGATCGGATTTTAAAAAGTATCAATTTTTGTGGATTTGGCGTGCGTTTGAAAAAAAAAAATTGATTTTTGACGAAAAAAACGGCAAGTTTTTTGTTAATAAAAAATCAATAAATAAAGTTCTTGAAAATTCCGATCGACATTCTCAAGATAATGTAAATGTTCACATCTGGTTAAAATTTCAAGTAAAAAAAATGAAAATTGTTCGAGTTATGCTGCGTGCCATTTTGAAAAACCATGTTTCGAGAAAAACGCGTTTAAAGTTTTGCGAATAGTTTTTTATTGGAAAAAATAAAAAAAAGAAGTTAAAAGGATTTAAACTATTTTTAAACTAGAGGGTTTACACTATTTTTTAAGCCAATAAAAAAAAATCGATTTTTCAAAAAATTTACAGTGGCCTTACCCCTTAATGTGTATTCCATCGACAAACACCAATACAATCATCTGTTACCACACAACTAACGAAATGGGAGTCGTCGAATAATTAAAAACTTGTCAAAAAATAAAAATACCTCTATTTTGCATGCATATATATATATATATATATATATATATATATATATATATATATATATATATATATACGAGGGTGGAGTGAAAAGTTTCCGGCCTGAACAAGAAAAAGATGTTTAAACATTTTTTTTTTGCTTTATTTTTCAACATAATCTCCATCAACACTGATACATTTCTCATAGCGGTGTTCTAATTTAGTTATACCAGTTTTAAACGTAGATTCGTCAAGCTCCTCATAATACTGATTTACAGCTTCGATAACTTCTTCGTTGCTCTTAAATTTTTTCCCGCCAACCCATTTTTTGAGGTTAGGAAACAGGTAATAGTCGCTGGGGGCTAAGTCTGGAGAGTATAAGTCTGGTGGATGCGGCATCAATTCAACCTTCAATTCGTGGATTTTGGACATGGCAACAATCGACGAATGCGCTGGTGCGTTATCGTGATGAAACAAAACTTTTTCCTTCACCAAATGAGGTCGTTTAATTTGCACCTCGTGCTTCAAACGTTGCAATAACTCTGCGTAGTATTGACCAGTGATAGTCTTACCCTTTTTAAGGTAATCAATGTATATAATTCCTCTCGCATACCAAAAAACAGTAGCCATAACCTTGTTTGCCGATAAAATTGTTTTTGCCTTCTTTGGGGTCGGTTCCCCTTTTCCAACCCACTGTTTTGACTTTTCTTTACTTTCAGGAGTGTAGTGGTGGACCCATGTCTCATCAACAGTTATGAATCGACGGAAAAATTCGTTTGGATTACGCCTATACAGCGCCAAATTGTCGGTAGAAATTGTTTTTCGAAGCAGTTTTTGGTCGAGAGTTAGCAAACGCGGCACCCACCTTCCACACAGCTTTTCCATGTTCAAATGGTTGTGCAAAATATTTCGCACACGTTCAGCTGACATCCTACAGGTCTCAGCTATCTCATGCACTTTCAACCTGCGGTCTTCCAACACTATTTTATGGATTTTTTCAATCATCTCTGAAGTTGTGACTTCAACGGGCCGTCCTGAGCGAGGCTCGTCAGAGGTGCTCACACGACCAATTTTAAATTCAGAAACCCACTGCTTAATAGTTGAATATGATGGGGAGGAGTCTCCTAGTGCTGAATCCATCTCTTCTTTTATTTGTTTTGGTGTAAAACCTTTCAAATGGAAGTATTTGATGACAGCACGTTTTTCCAATTTTTCCATTTTTACGAAAACAACGGAAGCGTCTCG
This sequence comes from Ophion obscuratus, assembly GCA_964007375.1. Lineage (NCBI taxonomy): Eukaryota > Metazoa > Arthropoda > Insecta > Hymenoptera > Ichneumonidae > Ophion > Ophion obscuratus. The sequence continues at coordinate 48,497,869 of OZ023317.1, forward strand.
CGCAATGTGCTCTCAAACGCAAACTAACGTAGCGATTGGGCTGAAACTGTACATACAAGCTCGGTAGGAATGGTACTGTAGGACGCCGCTCTAAAACTAGACCTAGTGGCACCATCTCTTGGTCAGGCCGGAAACTTTTCACCCCACCCTCGTATACATATATGTGTATGTGTGTGTGTGTGTGTGTGTGCGCGCGCGCGCGCGTGTGTGTGTATGTATATGTATATGTATATATATGTATATACAGGGTGTTAGAAAGGCATTACATAAGAGGTTTATATAAACATACCTAATTAAATTCCGATCGGGTAAGTTTTAACTTCCATTCGATATTACGCCAAAAATAATCGATTACTTATCATTTTGATGTTAAATTTCAGATACATTGCTAAGCTTACAATGCCAACATAAAAGCATTAAAATAAGAGGTTTATATAAACATACCTAATTAAATTCCGATCGGGTAAGTTTTAACTTCCATTCGATACTACGCCACAAATAATCGATTACTTATCATTTTGAAGTTAAATTTGCGATACAATGCTAAGCTTACAATGCCAACATAAGAGCACTAACATAAGAGGTTTGTATAAACATGCCTAATTGAATTCCGATCGGGTAAGTTTTAACTTCCATTCGATATTACGCCAAAAATAATCGGCTACTTATCATTTTGATGTTAAATTTGCGATACAATGCTGAATATCTTGACATCTTGTTGCGATCAATGTTGACGTCTTTCGATCGATTTGAAGTTTAACTTCGATTTGTTAGCCCAAGCCTGCGATCCCATAGTTGAGTAGGGTTTTTCACTGGAATTTGTCATTTATATGTATATATACACCAGTAGAATTAATTTTGGATACCTTGAAAAAACGAAATTTCGCATTTATTGATCATTTTTGCCGTTGATCACTTATATTTTATATTTTTGTCAAATAAGGCTTATAAAGAGAAATATGAAGCGGAAAAATCATAGTTTAAAATTATAACATTGCAGTATCATTTTGGCGCAGCAGAATAAACATTTTCGGCGTAAATATAAAAAAAGCTATTTTCTATTTAAAGCGTCCGGAAATAATTCCACTTGTGTGTGTGGGTGTGTGTGTATTTACATATATAGATGGCAAATACCTCGGACCCAGACTTCACTCGAAAATAGCGTCCCATTTTAAAAAGATTTCGAATTCGATATACGTATCAGACCTAGGCTATCGCATTGGGTGAAATAAGCGCTTATCCACTGCGTACAAATATACTGTGTAAGTTCAGTTTTTGTGTGAAGCGTGTGGTGGCCTCGATATGCCCGTGTCTCTGTCTTGCTTTATGTCTCTGTCTTTATGTCTTTATGTCTTTCTCTTTATGTCTTCATGTCTTCCTCTTTACTCCTATTTCTTTACTCCCCCCTCGTTCTCTCTCTCTCTCTCTCTCTCTGTCTTCTTTCGCCCGCTCTCCTGCTATAAGAACCTTCCACATATATCCCTGGCATGACGTAGGCCAAGGTATGAGCTCTGTCTCTCTCTTCCTCGTACAGCTTGAGTCCATATTCAATATTGTGTATGTATTGTTATAAGCCTGCACGCAGTTGGCAGCTGTCAATTATACGCGCACGGATCCCTTTGTTTCCAATCATGGCATTCGATAATTGCCTTGAAGAGGGACACTGGTGCATCGTCAGTGTTCCTCAAAGTGCGCGAACAATCAAGGTTTCCTTGATTGCAAAATGCAAAGATTATCATGAGAAGTTCAAAAGAATTTGGCAAAAAATTAATCACAATGAAACATAACTGTCGTAGTTCTCCAGAGTTCATTGCAAAAGGTAAAGATTGTTAAAGTGCTTTTTACAGTAATAGTATTTTACATATGCAAACTTTTGTACTTCTTATTACATACAATACAAAGTATTTTACATATACAAACTTTACATACTTCTTACATGTATACATACATCTTATTAGAAGTATAAAAGAATTTGGAAAAATAATAATTGAAATGAAAAATGGCTATTGTAAGTCGCCAGACTCGACGGCAATGACTACCGCCAATTGATTTGGATTACGGGTGCTTAGCATACTTAAGGGGGGGAGATACTTATAGGCGAGGAAAGAATTGTGTGAGAAGAGTGAGTTTCATGATGTTTTTTGAAAGGAAAGATTTGTTCCCCTTTTTTGAGATTTAGGGTATGTTTTATTACTACTTTTGGCTGTTGAATGGTATTTTTTAATTTTTTATTCATCTTTAAAAATGGCAGAGATACGGCACGGTCGTCTAAACGGGTTGCAGCGCACGTTGTCAAACGGCGTGACACGCAGCATCGGCGGGATTGATCTGAAAAAAAACTAACGAAGATTTTTCATTCATTAACACTCATACACAGAATATGAACCGAAAAAAAGTGAGAAATGTTGAAAATCGATCAAACGGTACGCTTTGAAATAAATAGATTGAATTTTCCGAAAAAAAATCGCCACACTTTGGGATTAAAAAAAAGACTTTTTTTCCATTTTCACAAACATTTGTCATGTTTTGATCACAATAAGATTAGAAAGATTTATACCAAATTTATACCAAACATGAAGCCTCGATTGATCAACCATTCCCGCGTACACGCGCGATTAATTCGCGACGACTTTCTGGGAAATTGATCAGCAGTGTTGAGGCTGGCTCTTCCTTATTCATCTCGTGCAGAGGGAAAAGGCCTTGGCCCGTCTCGGCAGTTGCAGGCGTGACAAATGTTTGTTGGCGAGCGTACATTGTACCGGTTGGGATTTTCTGCCGGCGCAGTTGAGAGCAATGGAAAGGTGTGAAACACGTGGCATTATTATACGACTCGGTACTTTCGATTCGCTTCCTTCGGCTGAGGTAGCGCAGAACACAGTGAAGAAAAATACATTAGAGGCCTCCCGTTGATCACAATGAAAGCAAAAAAAATTGCCCCTAGGTTCTTGATGTCTTTCCCCGTGCAGGAAATAGTCCGGGTAGGGTTGAAAACAATTTGAGTTCCAAGAGTTTAATTGTGGCTGCTTTGAAGGTGATCACCACGAAACAGTCAAACTAGATTCCTATGAGGGATGCCAGGTTTGAGAGGCTGAATAGAAAAATGGACCATAGAGAGTAATCAAGAGACCACCATGTCTGCAGAAAAATGAAAAAGTTCGGACATCACAAGTTATCGCAATATAAAAAATGAACTGATACATTAATTTTTTGGGTTTTTCCCACCGCTGGATCCTTAATTGTTATAATGTTTTCCACATTCAAAATGGTGAATGCAAATTGGAAAAACATATTTAAAAAAATTGCAATCTGCTATTTTTCATTCTCGAAATATAACAGGGTATTAATATGCGATTACTTCAGAACTTCTTAATTATAATTATCATAATTTTATGTACTTGGCTGTTTCTTTTTTGGAATATAAGAATATTCCGAACTTCCGGTGGTGCGTGCTCAGTAGCTAGTCAAACGAGAATTTCTAGTGATTTCTAGTGATTAGTTTGCCGAATCGCAAAGCTACGTTTCGGCAACCTAATCACAATCATGTGATGCAACCACATATAAAAATAAAATTTTTGATGTGACGAGAACTCCCTTTCACGACTGAGCCTCACTTCAAAAATATTACATCCAACTTATTTCTGAAACAGCTTAACTTGTCAGGGCAATACGAGTTTTAGAGGTAGCAGAATAGAATAGCCAAGGGTATAAAAACTTAGCCCTTTCTCCAAAACTCATATTCCTTCGTAAACCCCTGAGCATCCGTATTTCCTCCACATAACCCTAATGTTAGGAAGTACTAGAAAACGTCTCATGCGTTGAATCTAATTCGGATGATTATTGAACCGACTCAAGTACGTATTGCCAACTGTGTTACCAAGGCCATTTTTTTATGACCTGGCACGATACTCCAGTTAAACCTACACGACATGGTAATCGTATTTAAAGTTCCTTCATTTTGCTCTGCCATTTGATTCTTCGGCAAAAGGTTAGGCTTCAGATCCAAATTCACATAGGCGAAACGGCACAAAAAGCATCGGCGGAGATGTAAAAAGTTTAGAGACAACCGTCACCATCATGGTCTCTTGATCAACAAGTGACCGTTCAACACAGCAATAGCCAGATCGGAAAATAGAAGCGACCGCGACACTCCGATTAACCCTCAAGTAGAAATTGAAAAGAACCAATAAAATAACTAATTATTTTATTACCATAATGCTAAAAACGATTTTCGTAACGTGATTGCTGTACTGCTGGAAACAGGAGCGCAAACATAGTAGATATTCGAAAAACGAAGAAAATAATTCGCGGATGCAGACAACAAATAGCATTGAGATAGGTAGTTTTTAAAAAGATAAATTATTCTGTATTATACATATAGCAAAGCCAACAAAGGGTACGCACTATATAAACTTTTATTTCTAGAAAAATCTATTTTGATAATACACTTTGTAGTTCTTATTTAAATTAAGCTTTGGCCACTTAGGAACATTATTTTAAATATAAAGCTTAAATAATAATCTCGAAAAATATATTAAAAGGCTTAAACTTGGAAGTCGTCCCTTGCACATTCTTAGGGTGCTGTGTTGCAAAGTGTACGCACTGAGAACTTTTCATAGACGCTAAGAGTGCGCATGAGAGCGGAGTAATGATAAGGAATAGTGGTAAGAGTGCGCACTCTTACCAAATGCTTCAAGTATAATTCGTTGGGTGCAAATTAGTCGCCAACCTTACAAAACGTGTTTAAGGGGTTACCCCCACTTGCGATTTTGAAAAAATCGATTTTTTTTATTGCATTTTTTTGAAGTATAAGTATCTGAGAATATGTCCTGAAAATTTCAAGTCGATCCGAACAAAATTGACTGAGATATGAGCGTTGAAAGAGAAGAATCCGTTGTGTAAACGACCGGCTAGTCTGCCGTCTGGCGCGCTCGACCCTCCCTCCGACCTTCAATGCATTGTTCGATGAAAAGGGTCGTATACCTGGCATTCACAACGTTCATATAATAGACTGGAATTCATAAAAACGTATTTTCGTTGTCTGTTATGGTCTAAACTCGTCAGTGTAGCTCGAAAGTTCGACTATATAAGACGTATATTCCACCGTTCATAATATTATAAGCGCAGTTTTTATTCATTTTACATTAAAAAATGGATCGAAAAAAAGGTTCGCGACAAACAAGAAGCAGTGATAATTTACGGAAATCTCGACCAAAAAAAAGAAAGGGTGTTTTTAACCCCAACCTGGTAGGAGAAACGGAAACTGAAAGTTTCAGCACGTCTGCGAAGAAACTGAAAAATAATATTGAAATGACTGTGAATCAAAGTCCTAATATTGAATATCGGATTTTGAACTTTTGGGTTGTGTTTGCTGCTATTTCAAATTTAGTGAAGTGCAAAACGTGTAATGGAAATATTACATTTGAAACGGCAAGTGCAAGAGGACTAAGCAAGAGGACAGTTCAACCGATGCAAATCCACACCATGAGAGATGTCCAACCGGTGAAGAATCGTGGTGTTCGTATCAACGAGCTCAGGCGAGAAACGAGGCTTTCCAACACGATTACAAACCACTTCCATCAAATGTATTGGATGCCATCAGACCTATATACAACGATCTGAGTAAGGAAACTTTACTCGAAAGATGCGTCGGTGGCTTCAATCAAAATAACAACGAAAGCTTCAACCAACTTATTTGGAAAATCAGCCCAAACATCGTCTCGAGTGGAGCAATCGTTGTAAATTTAGCAGCTTATATTGCCGTCGGACTATTCAACGAAGGTTCAAAATCATTATTATTTTATTTGAACTCAATCGGAGTGAGCTGTGGACACAACGCGCACGAATACGCTGATAAAATGGACGAAGCACGGATTGCACTGGCAGAGAGACGTGCGGCCGAGAGCACTCGTGAAGGAAGAATGTTACGAAGGCAACACCAAATTTCCGTTTTGCAAGCGGCATCGTCGGCGGAAGAATTTCTGTATGGGCCCGGAATAGATGACTCTATGCAAGTTTACAAAAAAAATATTTTCTTCGTGTAAACTGAAATTGAAACTTTAAACGCGTTTTTCTCAAAATGGCATTTCTGAAGTCGGTGACCAAGATTACTCGAACACTAATGAACCGATCTTCTTGAAATTTTGCAGGCTTATTTAATACATAAAAATGTAGTCTTTAATCGTTCGATTTTTTTTTCGTTAAAATCGAACCATTAACTTTGACTGTCCGCCATTTTGTGAAAAATGAATATTTTAAAAAATCTTTCGATTAAAGACTAGTTTATACTTATATTTGACTAAATCCATCCGCATTTTTTTTTCAGATGATCCACTTCGCCGCAATGTTGGTCACCGCAAACCGTGTATATAAAAACATCATTTAATTGACGGCCATTTGCCACTAAACAATGTAATATTTTTCAATAAAACATTACTGAAAGTTCTTCAAGATGTGTTCTTTAAGATGGTATATTGATCGATTAAAAAAGTTTTGTAGTTTTCTTTAAAAAAAATTCATGAAAAAGGCCTTTTTTTGCGCTACAAGTGGCGGTATCGCCTCAAAATTAATAAAAAAATAAGATCAAAGGCATCAAAGTCTATTATTAGTCATATAATTGTAAATAAATTCTTAAACGAAGCGAGTAGTTGTTCAACACCTCGGCATAACATATGCCCCTGACCGGTTAGGTGGTGTTGCCAATACAAGAAAAAATTAAACAATTAAAAGCCCTGCGTACTCTTTGGTAGGGTGCAATCTTTGGTGGCTCTACCCTAGGCCAATAATGAAAGGTGCTAGAAAAGTAAAAAGTTTCTCAAATAATTCGGCCATTTTTAAATATGGAGTATCTGTGCTCAAACTTTCATACTTCAGCTCCCGACTGCGGGCATTCAAGCCGAACATCAAAACACGAATGTAATCGGTGCGGATCTATTCGTGGAGATGGAAGTGGAGTCTGGTGATAGACATCGGAGCGATTAGCCCTCGGATTCGTTTATATCCGAAGGAAAATATATAGTGCGGGCAGTGTATATTATTTTAGAAAATCTCGCGTGTCTCTCGTGTCGCACGAAGAAGCTCTACCTCGATTTCCCGCAGCCCGTGCACGTAATCGCCGCGACCTGAATTTCACGAGGAGGGCTTTTCCTTGAAATAAACGCATCATTAGCCTGATCCACCGGGGCAAACGTTTATATTTGCTTTTAATACACCTACGCGTGTCACACAATACGAGTTGGACATTTTCAATTCTCGGACTTGGGCGATGTTTTTTTGATGTTGCGATATCATCACGGCTAGTGAGTATAGAAAAAAGAGTGCATTATCACTACCATTTATAGGCAGTAATGAGCGTAGAAAAAAGTCACCGTCGTTTACGCCCGGCTGTTAAAGGAACGGCGAGCTGGCTGTTTTAACGATGATTGATCTCTTTCACGCTGCCAAACTGCCGGAAACGTTCAGCTACGGCTCCAGTCGTTTTTTATGTTCGCGTATCAACCTACAGCAGCCTGCGGAAATGAAGAGGTAGAGCACGTGGTGCCCCGATCATTAAGGGTGCTTCCGAGTGCCTCGTTCTGATTTTGTCTTCATTTTTGAATCTTATTTTCGGCGCATTGTCCGGTGAAAAACGGCTCCAAACTGCAGTTAAACGTTTAGAGGGGACGGAAAGTATTTGGCCGTAGGATGTACACCCGGGCTGGATTTCCGCCTTGACAACATTTTGAAATAGAGTCCTGAGGTTTTTTTTGTCTTCAAATGAGTTCCTTCGGAGAGCGTTCTCATTGAAAACGGAATTGATCTTTCAAAATGACATGTCCATTTACCATTTTTTATTTTTAAACCCCGTTTGCGAAATTGCATGGTTTTAAGTGATGTGCAGTGTGTCCTTCCCGCCTCTATTTTGGCAACCGGGGTTTTGATAAATATGAAATAATCCGAGGCAGTGATTAGATCTTGCGATGACAATTAGTTCGGTGCATCAACAAATTCAGGAGATATGAACAACGAAATTATCACTAAGCTGACTTCATGGAAACTCCATTAAAGATTGCACTAATCATTAAACGTCAGACAAATGTTTGATTATTTGTCATAATAAATTACAGGTTTAGTTTTAACGCAAAATTGCACATTAGGAGTATCGCAAAATAAATTCACCGTTCTCAACTTAGTTATGTAGGTTATTATTATTAGGCCATTGTTTATAAGAAAATTATAAGAAATATATATAAGAATTATTATAATAAAATGTAAAACTTATGATTATTTTTATAATCAGTTTTAATCAGTTTTTAATCAGTTTTAACAATTAATTAAATGGGTGATTTGCAAAAGTCGGAAACATAGGATCCACCTTCATAGCCGGTACATTCACCGTGCACCCAAATCTTACACATAAACCTCCGCGCCTATTCTTCCCCTCTCCTATCTTCACTATACTTCCCTTTGCAGAAAACACACGCTGCATCAGCTGCAGGAGCTCTTCCACTAAATGAAGTTTCTACAGGGTGCGCCAGAGAAACTTACTTATTTGAAAGGTCAATAAAAACAAAAGAACTTCAATTATTGTTTAAATTTTTTTATTTATTTGAGAATACAATATCCCAATTTTTTTTTCATGCAGTCTTGAAAATGACATCGGATAAATGGCGACCTCCATTGCGCATACACTGATGAAGTCGATTTTTGAAATTCGTATCCACTCTTTGCAGCATATCAATCGGTATGTTGGCAATGGCGTCGCGAATGTTGTTCTAGAGGTGTGCTATGGTCCGTGGTCGATCGACATAAACCAGAGATTTCAAATAACCCCATAAAAAGAAATCGCATGGAGTCAAATCTGGAGAGCGTGCCGGCCATTGGAGATCGCCTCTGAGAGAGATGAGGCGGTCGGGGAAATGTTGTCGCAACAAATTCATTGAGTCTCGTGCTGTGTGTGCTGTGGCTCCATCTTGCTGAAACCACACGTTCCTAACATTCATTTTTTCGAGTCTTGGAAGAAAAAATTCCTCGATCATGTTCCTGTAACGAGCTCCATTCACGGTAACTGACTGCCTCACTCTTTCGACATTTTCCGGAGTTCTGATGGTCCGTTGAAGTCCATTTCTGGGTTTAGCGACAATTCCACACTCCCGAAATGAGTTAACCCACGACAGAATCGAATTACGGCCAGGAACGAGTCTGTGAGGAGGAATTTCAAAGCGAGCGCGGAAGGCACGTTGCGTAGCGACAAGTGAGCGACCGTTAGAAAAGAAGGTCTCGACTGCGAAGGCCCGCTGCTCTCTAGACCAAAGCATGATGGCAACTGACTGGAGAGAGAAACAAACTTGGGAACTTCCCCCTCCAGATGCGCCCCCTCTCGCCCCTCTACCCGCCCAACTCACCGCGCGGGAATTTTTTCAAATAAGTAAGTTTCTCTGGCGCACCCTGTAGTTCCCCTGACGTATTTGACTTACGACTATTATAAGAGTTGGACGATTTCAATCTTTCAGTGTCATCATCATCGCTTTCAATAAGTCTTCGTTTCTTAGTCTTTTTATCGTTTGTTTTCCTATCTTGTCATATTTTGTCTTAGAGTTTTCCATTTCTTTTGTAGTTTTTGTCCACTTGAATTTTCCTTTATTTTTAGTGTTTTTTTAAATTTATTTTTAAGATTTTCTTAAGATTTCCTTTGAAGTTTAAAGACTTTCTCTTTTATATACTACTGGGATAAACCTAAATTTAATTACAAAACTCATGGTGATTTGGCATATTCCAAATTATCATCAGATCGGGTGTTCCAAATTAGCAATGAGACGTACCCGGGCATTGCCTCTATTTTTTTGTTTACAAATATACAAATCTTTGAAATCAAGCAACGTACAAAGTCTATGGTCAAATTTACAGTACACATAAGGCTAAACAATACAATTATACGGAAATTTAGCGGTCTGAACTCATTAAACCTGTACCTCGAAAGTTTTCAAAAACAGCCCTTCATAATTCGAGCTCTGGTCGCCATCTTAGAAAAGTGGCGAACGAACCGCGTGAACATATCAACAAGTGAAACCTGTTTTCAACATATCACGGCCATAAAACCGAGACGGCGCTACTAGTTTCCGTAAAACCCTGCTATTCCAAATTACCAGCAATACACCAAATATCCTTCCTTTCCTCTATGACTGCAAATTATAGTGTAAAATGAAAATTAATGGAATCTTGAATAAGTCCTTGGTATTTCTTTGTTAAAGTTAATGCTTTATTTTCAAAAATCATTCCTAATGCTTTCAAACGTTTCGAAACTGTTCCTTGATCTACTCCCAATGGTTCTGCAAATTCAGCTGATATGAGTCTTCATGAAGTAATCAATTCAGCACATAAACTCACAGCCTCCAATTCAACACATAAAAATCATTAATTTTCAAGTGTGTAAAGCAATCTCTGCATGTTGTTTCCGACAGAGCATGGTCGCCGTAAGTCCCAACAAGAATTCTGTGTGCTCCAACTGCAGATTTAAAAAAAAACAGTACTGCAGTACCCCCCCTCAAATACTCTTTTTGGCATGAAATTTGACATGTTTAAGGGAGACTTTGTCCTTGAAGATGTCCTGGGAGATGTTAGCGTCTCAACATGAGCAGCTAGAAGAAGAGGAGGGATGCCTCTATGGACCAGGCATTGCCGATTAGCGGTAATTATAAACACATTACAAAACTTTAAACGCGTTTTTCTCGAAAACACGTTTTTAAAAATGACTGACATTCTCCTAACCGCTGTAATTAACATATCGACCTGAAATTTGGAGAGCATACTCAGAAAATATGTCTTCACGGAATGACGGATCGTTTTTTTCGATAGATACATTTTTGCATTTATTATTTATCTTCTTATGCGAAAAAAACGCGAAAATTCGATTTTTTTTAATTGCCGCCATTTTCCGAAATTTGTACTAAACGAAAAACCCATCGGTCATTCCATGACCAAAGGGTCGCAGATTGATAATATGCTTTGAATTTGTGTTTCAGATCAACATAGAGGGGGCAGTGATGTCAGCCGTTTACCTCCCGCGATTTGAGGATCTGTTTTCGCGAAGATGCAACGGCCGCCATTTTGGTTTTTTTTTCAAAAAAAAAAATTTTTTTAACGTTCTGTATATCATGAATAAAAGTAACAAAAAACTGCACTCAAAAAGCTTTGCTCGTTTCCTTTAAAAAAAATAAAATGTAAACACCTGCAATATGGCACTCCAAGGACAAAGTCTCCCTTAACACGATGAAAAAAAAGTTGCTTACACTTCGGCGAAATGACATACACTGAACTTCAAGCTTGCTTAAGGGACATCTTTACAGATGCGTTACTATCTTAAACTACACGCACGCAGTTCTGGTAACGTCATCTGCTGAAAAACAGCGTGAACTTATTCAACGTCCTAATAATATGCAATAAGTGATTGTGGTCCAACCATAAAAAAAGAAAGAGAATGATTGCACAAACAATTGACTACATAACCCTGCACTACGCGTTTTTCGACACGCACTTGGCAGGTTTTTCCTACAAACAATTTTTCTTTTCCCATCCTCGTGTGAACAAATTCTCTCCGATGTTCTCATTGATCGATACATTTCCCTGGCTTCCCACCCAACCATTCGCAAAAGCTCCTCAATTTCGTCCAATTTTAAAAAACCAAAGTACGTCCGGATGGGACGAGCGCGGTTTCCACAGTGAGTATACATCGGATGGTACGAAGTTGCCGCGAGGGTTGCCGGAAGCAACGTACACACTACGTATGTTTACGATCGAAGGAACGATTCCCGCACGTGCGTGCGCATAAATGACTCGGTTATCACGCACAAATATGCATAATATATGAGGAACGTTGAGACTCGTCGTGCATTAAACCGCAAACACGAGCACAGTTTCGCATAATAGCGCGCAGGGTAGATGCCATTACTCCCGAGTCTCCATAGCCGATACGTACCGGTATATCATCGCGACTTTCTATATCTCGAATTTCATAACGATTGGCGAGATACGAGGAGGCGAAATCCCCGGCGAGATCGCAGGTCCGTTTTTGCTTGCTCGGCGGAAACATCGCCGCAGTCGCGGAATCGGACAGCGAATGGATGGCTTACATTGAACTGAATCCCCAGAAGAATGTTCCGAGCCTCGTAATGGAGTAATTACATTCGGACGTTACAGCTGTATCCGATGTATCACTGAAGTCAAAGAAACGCCACGTACGTGCATTGCCAGGGGCAAGAGTTCGCGTGTTCGGTACAAAGGCGAGACGATCAGCCTTAGCATCAGCCTCGGTCTATCTCTCGATGTATCTTCAAGAATACCCGCGTTATCGTAGCGTCAGAGCCTCCGGATATAAAATATTCGCTGCGGAAATTTTCCGGCCTCTTTTCCAAGATAGTTTCCAGTCCAATTAGGATAATGGAACAGACGAGTGAACGAGTGGGTATACACGGCGACGTACATAGCGAGGTGTATCACACGAGACACCCGTGAGCTATCGCCGCACTTACTCCCAAGTCTGTCCGGGTATTCGAGCCATAATAGCGAGATCCTCTCACCCATTCGAGTCACGAAGTCGAGAGAAGAGGAACGCCTATTCACTTCACAGTTGAAGCGCATCGCGCGATCGATGCGCGCAACTCTATGATAGAACGTATACCAAAGCTGGACAGGCGAGAAACATTTACAGTTACCATTAGTCCTTGATCGTCAGTGGGGAGCCACTGGGAGTTCCATCGCGCTGGAACATCGGTAGTCCATCAGTCGAGCTAGGTCTAAAATTCGATTAACCTGGAATTAATTCCGGGCTTCGATTTTCTTTTTTTATACTTAGGGGGGGATTGTTGGTAGTGTAAATCTCGATTTTCGGGAAAATCCCCATGGTGCGTTTGCCGCCATCTTGATTTGAAGAGGGATTTTTTGTTTTTCGAATAACTCGCTTAATTTCAAACTTAGAGTGAAAATGATCATATCAAAAGTTGTGGGAAATGTAATTCCCCACAAGTTTGGTGATTGTAGTTTTTACCCTAGGATCGATATTTATAGAGTTACACTGCCAATAGGGGTAAAAAGTTCACCCCTAAATTAAGTATAAGTCCGAAAATATTGATCCTAGGGTAAAAACGGCACTGACCAATGTTGAAGAAAATAAAATTTCCTACCCGATTACTCCTTACCTTTCTTACGATAAATTTGATAATAAACGAAATAACTGAACATAAAAAAAAGTTCACCCCTAAATTAAGTATAAGTCCGAAAATATTGATCCGAGGGTAAAAATGCTAATAACCAAAGTTTGAGGAAATAAAATTTTCTATGTGATTATTTATTACCATTTTTACAATAAACTTGATAATTAACGAGATAAGTTGAAAAAAAAACGTTTTTTACCCCTTTTAGCAGTCTAAGTCTATAAATATCGATCCTAGGGTAAACATTATAATTATCAAACTTGTGGAGAATTACATTTCCCACAACTTTGAATACAATCATTTTCACTCTAAGGCTGAAAATAAGCGAGTTATTCGAAAAACAAAAAAAACCCTCTTCAAATCAAGATGGCGGCAAACGCACCAGGGGGATTTTCCCGAAAATCGAGATTTACACTACCAACCACCCCCCCCCCCCCACCAAGTATAAAAAAAGGAAATCGAAGCCCGGAATTAATTCCAGGTGAAATCCTATTTCGACTGGACTACGGGGAACGAATCTAACTCGGGCCGACACTGAGACGCTGAGAACATTTATATAAAGGGTGTCAGGAAGGTCGATGCAATGCCTTAAGGGGGTGATGTCACCTTGTTAGGAACATATCTAACCTAGGTTACCTTAGTCCAAAGTCTAAGGATTTCGAGTTATCATGGTAAGTATGATTTTTGGAAAAATTCGCAAAATTGTGTACTGACTCGTTCATAATGTTCAAATAGACAATAATTGGTAACTTAAAACTTATTTGCGTTTTAGATTAATGTACACCCTCGGCCACAAGTTTGAGGCACCCTACCATTTTTCTTTCCGGACAAAAAATTGAATATCTCGGCCAAAAAGAATCGGAGATCAATTTACCAAACGAGGTTTTGAAGAGAATAAAGTCAGCTTCGATTTGCTTTTTTAATTTAATTTTTTCGATTTTTTTTTGTGCCTGGTACGTCATTTTGAAAATGGCGGTTCTTCGTGATTTTCGCACTTTGCAAAGTCGTCGCTGGACTTCGGAAAAATAGAAATCTCGCTATTTAGTGAAATGATCTTCGATCTTTAGTTTCGTTTTTTTTAATTCTGCAATTTTTTTTCGCAGCGAAATTTAATTTTTCTTAAAAAAACGGCAAGTTTCCGTAAAGCCAGCATCGTGCAGCGTATCGTGAATAATATAAGGGTTGAGAATATTTGTCCTAAGGACTAAAAAGTTTTGTTTTGTTATTTTGGAGTTGTTAATTTTATTCAGATTTTTTTGGCAATATTTTTTTTCATCGCTTTTTTTGGTTGATCGTCGACGATTAATCTAATTAATTTATTGCCATTACGTTGAAACGAAAATGATGAAGGCTGTGGGTGGATCAACTAACTATTAATAATATTGTTTAAATTGACTAATACATTTAAAAAACAAGAAGAGTTCAATGGCATACCCTAAACTAGAGAAAGAAGGAAAACACAGGGTGTTTAATGCTTTTAGTCAAGGCGTAATTGGATTTGTACGTCATACTGATCAGACAACATTTTCTTTTGATTTTCAAGAGCACTTCTCACTAATATTCGAATCTGCTGAAGTGTAAATACTTTATTCGTCCCTATCATCTTTGATTTGAATGACAGTCAGTACTCATTCGTATGATTCTGTATAAGCTCAGAACGTCATTTCATTCGTACGACGTACAAATTCAATTATGTCCGTTTTCTTGAAACGTTACTTTGACACAAAGATATTTTCATTAAAACATCGTCGTTTCAATGTAATGGCAATAAATTAATTAGCTTAATCGTCGACCATCAACCAAAACTAGCGATGAAAAAACATGTTGCCAAAAGATCTGACAAAAATTTAACAACTCCAAAATAAGAGCACAAATTTTGTTAGTCCTTAGGACAAATATTCTCAACCTCATAGTTTTCACGATACGCCGCACGATGTCAGCTTTACGGAAACCGGCCGTTTTTTCAAGAAAAACTAAATTTCTCTGCGAAAAAAATTGAAATTTTTTAATTTTTTAAATGAAACTGAAGCTAACACTTTGCTTTTCGAAGATCGTTTCACTAAATAGCGAGATTTCTATTTTTCCGAAGTCTAGCGAACGACTTTGCAAGGTGCGAAAATCGTGAAAAAAACGCCATTTTCAAAATGACGTACCGGGCACAAAAAAATCGTAAAAATAAAATTAAAAAAGCCAATTGAAGCTGACTTTATTCTCTTCAAAACCTCGTTTGGTAAATTGATCTCCGATTCTTTTTGGCCGAGATATTCAATTTTTTGTCCGGAAAGAAAAATTGCAGGGTGCCCCAAACTTTTGGCCAAGGGTGTATATTCAATCGACAAACACCAATACAATCATCTGTATCCACACAACTAATTAAATGGGACGTGTTGAATAATTATCAAAAAATAAAAATACCTCGTATGTTAGAGCTATTTTTTTTAAATAGCATTAACATAACAGGCAAACAAATTAGTACCTGATTTTGGAAATTTTTTCCGAAATCATACTTACTAACTCGAAATCCTTAAATTTGGGGCTGAGGTAACCTTGGTTAGATATGTTCCTAACGAGGTGATCCTCTTAAAGCTTTGCACAAACCTTCCTAACACCCTGTATACATGCGTGTATATTGCTTTTTCTGTATAAGGACACTCGCGTACTGCTATAGATACGTGGAGGGAGAGAGGGTGAGAAAGGGAGAGAGAGAGAGAGAGAGAGAGAGAGAGAGAGAGGGAGAGAGAGAGAGAGAGAGAGGGAGAGGGACCAACGGGTCCGGAGACGGTCGCACGGCAACGGCAAGAGCTAATTATCGACACCTGCAATTAAGGAGAGTCGCGCGAAGTGAGTTGTAATTCACAGCTGCAAAGTGTCACGGCCTCATACCCTTCTCGCACAACGTTTGCTGTAGAAGTAAAACGTCCGCACGGGCAAATATCCCGAGGATGAAATATTCGTGTAATCTTTTTTTGTGTTCCTTCATCGAGGGGGCAGAGATACCTTTAGGCGAGGAAAAGATTGCTGATTTTCATGATTTTTTTTTTAAGGAAAGATGTTTTCATCATTTTTGAGGCTTAGAGTATGTTTTATTGCTACTTTTGGCTGTTACGTGATATTTTTTAATTTATTAATATTTAAAAATGTCGGAGGTTTGAAACGGCCTTTTAAACCGGTTGCGGCGGATGTTGTCAGACGGCGTGACACGTAGCGTCGGCGGGATTAATCAAAAAAAAAAACCAACGAAGATTTTTCTCTCATTAACACTCATACGCAGAATATGAACCAAGAAAAAGTGAGAAACGTTGAAAATCGATGGAGTGGCTTTGAAGCAAAAAGATTGAATTTTCCGAAAAAATGGCTACATTATGCAATCAAAAATACTTTTTTTTTTATTTTCAAAAACACTTAGAGTCATGTTTTAGACACTAAGGTTAGCAAGATTCATACCAAATTTCATCACAATCGGTCGATTAATTTTTTAGCTATACGTCACGCCAGGTTTGAAAATGTAGTTTAGAAGACCGTACTATACTTGCGCCATTTTTAAAGATTCATAAAAATAAAAAATATCATGTAACAGCTAAAAGTGGCAATAAAGCATGTCCTAACTCTCGAAAATGGTAAGGATATCTTTTCTTAAAAAAAAAAAATAATGTCAGCAAACTTTTTCGTTGTGGGAAGTTCAAGCTCGGGGCCCAAAAAACAGGTCGATTTTCAATATTTTTTTCCGTCAAGAGTATTGAGAAGTCGTGGTCGGGATTTTACACACAGTTAATGTATAGTCTTGGCAAGTTTGAGTGTTTTGTTGAACCATATAAATAAAGAATGGAGTTATTATAATTTAACCAAAGTTGCAACTGCCAGGACTACCTACACCGATTGCCTATGTTGCAGGGGGATCTGGGATTGATAGCAAACAAATGTACCTTTAGTATAGTAATGAAACTTTCGTATGACCGGATACTTTTTTGAAATTTTGAAAATTATAAAAATGGCAATCTGTAGAAATCAACTTTCGACGCGAAAAAAAACACTTCGTTAATTTGCTATTGACAACTGCATGAGCATATCAAACAAATATCCAACCATATGGCAGAAAACGTTATAAACTACGATCTGCCCGAATTTGAAGAATAGACCCGATCTGGACGAATAGATTTTCAGATACTCCTTACACGGTTTTATAAAACATAGTTCCAAGAAGCAACCAAAAGAAAAAAAAGGTGGTGAGAGCACTGACTTTGTTAGAAATAAAACATGCCCCTTCTAGCCGCTCAACTCCACACCAAACCGGACTAATTCTGATCCTCCAGTTCAATCGGTTAGGGCCAATTTTAATTCGTCAGGCCAATAGATTCGGTAACATCAAATACTTTTTTGTGCAGTACTGTTGTAATTTTCGTATATAAATTTTATACAGACAGCCGTGCAATAGACTTTTCAAGATTATTTACAACATTTTTTCCAACATACAAAAAAGCGAGATATTTGGAACGAAAGGAATGTTCTAACTTAAAAATGTGAAAAGCTGTTTTTTTTTCGAAATTCGAAGATTCGGTAGGTATAATGTATTTTCGTCAGAGGCCAACGTCCATGAACAGGAATAATTTAACATTAAATAAGTAAAGAAAGAACTCATATAGCCAACGTACCTAACAATCAATAATGTATGACGTATATTTTACCAAATTTTTACCTATTGACCCTTTGAAAGAAAATCCCGAAAACGTCGTTTTTCGATCCGCTAGGTATACCTAATCCATTAAGGGGGTCGTTTCCTCGTCTAAACTTCAGACGAGGAAAAAGTTGACTGATTTTCACCATTTTTTCTAAAGAAAAGATTTCTTCACAATTTCTGAGACTTAGGGTATGTTTGATGACTACTTTTGGCTGTTACATGGTATTTTTTAAATTAATCTTTAAAAATTGCATAGGTATGGCATGGTCTTCTAAACTGCATTTTCAAAATGCATTTTCAAAATCGACCGATTCTGATAAAATTTGGTATAAATCTTTCCAACCTTATTGTCTAAAACATGACTGTAATTGTTTTTGAAAATTAAAAAAAAGTATTTTTAGTGCAAAATGTAGCCATTTTTCTCGGAAAATTCAATATTTTTGTTTCTAAGCGTACCATTTCATCGATTTTCAACATTTTTCACTTTTTCTTGGTTCATATTCTGTGTATAAGTGTTAATGAATGGAAAATCTTCGTTGGTCTTTATCAGATTAATCCCGCCGACGCTACGTGTCACGCCGTCTGACAACATCCACTGCACCCCGCTTAGAAGATCGATATTACACAAAGTGCAACTATTTCATGGCATTGAAAAGGTTATCAGACTTTTCGGATGATAAAAAACATGTAGATAACATGACTTGGTTTTAAGTATTTAAAAAAAAATATTGAAATATTGAGGTACAATGTTTTTTAAATTAATAACAAGATTATAATTGGCTGGGAAGGGGGCATTTTTTAACCGATCACAGGCATTCGGCATGTCGCAGCTCCCTCCACTCTATTACAACACAGTGGCAGTGGAGTGGGGGTAGCGTTTGTTTCGTGTGACATCCAGCTAACTCAGACCCCTATACCAAGCCTACCTCAACAAACATATACAGTTTTAAAAGCATTTTCAATGCCAACATTTTCAATGCTAAAATATCATGTAACAGCGAAAAGTAGTAATAAAACATACACTAAGTCTCAAAAGTGGTGCAAAAATTTTTCCTTAAAAAATAATGAAAATTACCCATTTTTTCCACGCCTAAAGGTATTTCCCCCCTTAAGGGAGAAGATACCTTTGGGCGAGGAAAAAAGGCTGGCTTAATGCAGTCACGTTTAAGCCCTTAAGGGGTTATATACAGTCAGGAGGCCCAAAAAGATCGATTTTTCAAGCATTTTTCTTGTTAAGACCTTTAAATCTTTTAACGTAAAAAATTGTACACATATTATAGTAACTTTTAACTGTATATAAACATTTTTTATTTGAAAAAATAATTATTTTGAAAGCTGCTATAGCTGATCTCCGGGAGCACCTCTAAAAAGGCGTCTTGCGGTGAGCACGATATCTCTGGACTGGAGCATCTAAAGTGAAAAAACCAAAAATATTTCGTTAATATAATTGATTATCTTGTAATTGATCGAAGGAATAAGCGAAATAATAATTTTTGACAAAATGGTGGCTTCTAAAAAAAAATCGATTCTTGACAAAAATGTAGGCCTCAAATTCTTTAAAAAATGGAAAATATTTATCGGTGAGAAAAAACCTTCGATTAATTACTAAAAAAATATACTTGAAACGATTGTGTTAAAATTTGAGACTGATCGGTTCAGCCGTTTCCGAGAAATCTTGCTCACCGACTTTAAAAACACAGTTTTGAGAAAAACGCGTTTAAAGTTTCAAAAGCACTTTCGAACGCTCTGACACGTAATTACAAATGTGCGTATAACTTCGAGAATATTCGCCAGTTTGACAAAAAAATTTCTGTGTGTGTACTTAAATGTATGTACATTACGAATTTTTTTCTCAAATCGATGTTTCGAAAATTTTAACTGTATATACCCCTTAAAGGGTCTGAATTTATTAGGGCTGTTCTAACAATTTTGCCCACAGGAATGATATCGAATTCTGAGATTCTTTAGGTATAAATCAATCGACGAAGCCACTAATGGGCAGGGATATGTACCGTTGACGAAACAGTGATAACACAATTATGAGTGATCAAGGGAGAAATAGAGAGCGAGCAAGAGTGAAATCCGATGTGGGCGATACAGTGTTGAATTTTGGTGAGTTACACAGCGGTCGGGATATAGGTACACGAAGTGTATCACAGTAGGGCACAAATGATAACTCATGTACGAGGAGACGTTATTGCGTCGTTGGGTAGGAAGACTCTCGCGTGTTACCGCTGATGAACGCATTACCGTGATTGCCAGTTAGTATAACGACCGCGTACTCGCTCTCTCTTTCTCTCTCACCGCTCTCAAATTGTCTTCTAACGCGTACACGTACCGGACTCGTATCTCGTCCTACACTACGCTTATACACGCATAACTGGCGTAAGCGTTCGTATATGAGAGTATAAACATAAATGTGGGAGTGCACGATATGGCTTTTGGTACGGGAGGTCGGCGACCCGTGTACACGCAGGTCTCGTTTCGAGAATTCACAATCGAATCAACCCCGCTCAACCCAGTTGAACTCTTGCCCGCCGCACATATGTACCGCACAACTTTTGCGTGTGTACGTTAAGCCTGTCACTCATAATCACGAGAAATATTATCATTTGCTTATTCCGTACAATAATTCTTCATTAAATCCCGCGCGTTTCGCCCTAACTGGTTTTCACAAACGCCCATTCGTGAAATTGGGCTAATCGAATTCCGCAGTTGAGCCAGTTTCCCCATCGTATGTCTAGACATTCGTCACGATTTGCAAATATCGGCCCTATGATTTTTAGAAATCCGTCCTACGATTTTTAAGCATCGCCCCCGCAGTTTTAAGATTTTTAAAAATCGACCTTCAGTTTCTAGACCATTGCAATTTTTAGATATTAGCTCTACGATTTTTAGTAATTAGCCTTACGATTTTTAGAAACCGGTTGCGCGATTTTCAGAAATCAGTTTTACGATTTTTAGGAAACAGTCTTCCGATTTAGAGAAATCGGTCTTACGTTTTTTTTTTTAGAAATCGGCTATACTATCTTAGAAAAGTGGTTGTACGACTTTGGAAAATCGGTTGTATTCTTTTACAACGTCGGATGTGCGATTATAGAAAATCGGCAGTACGATTTTAGAAAAATCGGCTGTACGATTTTAGAAAATCGGCTGTACGATTTTAGAAAATCGGCTGTACGGTTTTAGAAAATCGGCTGTACGATTTTAGAACATTGCGATTCTCAGGTATTGGCCCTTCAATTTGAAGAAATCGGCCTGACCAACCGTTCCTAGAAATCACCCCTACGATTTCGTGAAATTGCCCGTATGGTTTTTAGAAATCGGCTGTACCATCTTGGAAAAGTGGTTGTACGATTTCAGAAAACCGGCTGTACGATTTCAGAAAATCGGCTGTACGATTTTAGAAAATTGGCTGTACGGTTTTAGAAAATCGGCTGTACGATGTTAAAAAACGGCTGTACGATTTTAGAAAATCGGCTGTACGATTCTAGAAATTGCGATTCTAAGGTATCAACCCTACGATAAAATCGTTGCCTTACCTACCGTTTCTAGAAATCGTCCCTACGTATTCGTGAAATTGGCCGCATGATTTTTAGAAATCGGTCTCACCATTTCTAGAACATTGCAATTTTTAGGTATCGCCGCTACGATTTGGAGGAAACGGCCTTACGTTTTCTAGAAATCGCCTTTGTGATTTCGCGAAATTGGCCCTACAATTTTTAGAAATCCGCACAATAAGATGCGGCAATCGACTTTTTTATTTAGAGAAATTGGCTCTATAAAAAACGGATGACACTTACATGTTTGTATGTCATGAGCATGCGAGGAAATATCCTCAGCCAGGGGAAGACTAAAAAGTTGGAACACCCACTTATCGGTGCACTGACTGTGAGGAGAAAATTACTTAGGCTGACTTATTGTTAGTACAGGGTGCGCCAGAGAAACTTACTTATTTGAAAAAATTCCCGCGCGGTGAGTTGGGCGGGTAGAGGGGCGAGAGGGGGCGCATCTGGAGGGGGAAGTTCCCAAGTTTGTTTCTCCCTCCAGTCAGTTGCCATCATGCTCTGGTCTAGAGAGCAGCGGGCCTTCGCAGTCGAGAGCTTCTTTTCTAACGGTCGCTCACTTGTTGCTACGCAACGTGCCTTCCGCGCTCGCTTTGAAATTCCTCCTCACAGACTCGTTCCTGGCCGTAATTCGATTCTGTCGTGGGTTAACTCATTTCGGGAGTGTGGAAGTGTCGCTAAACCCAGAAATGGACTTCAACGGACCATCAGAACTCCGGAAAATGTCGAAAGAGTGAGGCAGTCAGTTGTGCGTTCTCCCCGGCGTTCGACTCGCAAACACGCAGCTGCTATGGGAATTTCTGACACCACTGTTCGACGAATTCTCCATGAAGACCTTCAATTTCATCCCTATAAATTGGCTGTTGTGCAAGAATTAACTGAACGCGATTTTGTTGCCCGTCAAAATGCATGTGAAATGCTGGTTGACAACCTGTCTGAAGACGCGGTCGTTTTTTTCAGTGACGAGGCTCACTTCCACATTTCCGGCTGCGTCAACAAGCAAAACATGCGTTATTGGTGTGGTGTAAATCCACGTGAGCTTCACCAGAAGCCACTTAATTGTGAGCGAGTTACTGTCTGGTGTGCGATGTCGGTAATGGGAATAATTGGTCCTTATTTTTTTGAAGAAAACGAACGCGCAGTCACCGTGAATGGAGCTCGTTACAGGAACACGATCGAGGAATTTTTTCTTCCAAGACTCGAAGAAATGAACGTGTGGTTTCAGCAAGATGGAGCCACAGCACACACGGCACGAGACTCAATGAATTTGTTGCGACAACATTTCCCCGACCGCCTCATCTCTCTCAGAGGCGATCTCCAATGGCCGGCACGCTCTCCAGATTTGACTCCATGCGATTCCTTTTTATGGGGTTATTTGAAATCTCTTTTTTATGTCGATCGACCACGGACCATAGCACACCTCAAGAACAACATTCGCGACGCCATTGCCAACATACCGATTGATATGCTGCAAAGAGTGGATACGAATTTCAAAAATCGACTTCATCAGTGTATGCGCAATGGGGGTCGCCATTTATCCGATGTCATTTTCAAGACTGCATGAAAAAAAAATTGGGATATTGTATTCTCAAATAAAAAAAAAATTAAAACAATAATTGAAGTACTTTTGTTTTTATTGACCTTTCAAATAAGTAAGTTTCTCTGGCGCACCCTGTACATCAATAGGAGATGCTATTAACTCCATCGAACTAGCGAATACTCGCAATAATAAAAGAAATCAATGTCTCATATCAGTATTTTGTTGGTCAGCTGCCAATGAATAATTTCGTTGGTGCAAGTAATTTTTTTTCTCTGTGTGGGTTGGAGACATGAGCATCAGGAACTTGATTCGTGCTTATTACGTTTATTACGTTTATTAGGTAACTCCTCCGTAAGCTCGGATCAACCATCTAATATGAGTTGATATTATATCCTCTTCTCCTCGATTCTTTGACTTCCTTCATTTCCGCTCAACAGGGCGTGGATGTTTCTCGACCAAAAATGTACTTCTTCCGAGCATTTTTTAGGGTAATGATATCAATTGCATAGATAGAGGTTGACCAAATTGGATTTAAAATGTTCTCTTGCACCCCCTCGCCGTAGATTCCTCACGAAAGGCTTTTTAAGCAATATGTCAATATATACTAAATTTTTAAGCGCTTGTCATACCCGGTTATGAAATATCGACATCTGCATTAAGGTAGAACGAACGCGCGCTCTCGATGTCCATAGATTTTTTTCAACTTTTAACCAGACATTATTCATATCATTATGCATGTTTGAGTGAAATTTCAGAGCAGTCGCCTGTGTAGATCGGGAGATAATGCGTTTAAAAATTGCAACTTTTAACACTGCAGAGTCTGCATCGGCGCAATTCAGGTCACATAATTCGTCGTGCCATTCTATTGTGTTTATAAATTTTGAAAAAAAAAACATTATGTTTAGATAGCAAACAAGTTAGGGAAAGAGTGAAAAAAGTTTGAATTGCCTTTACTATTCAGTTTTGCTAAAAACGTTCGGTAAAGAAAGAATAATTATTCGTAAAAAATATTTGTTCTCTATAATGAGAAGACATATGGCAACACCGCAAAACAGTATTGGTCAATATTGCGAGAAAAAAAATGATCGTGTTCCTAAAGTTGAAAACTTTTATCATTAAAAAAATGGAATATGAATATTGATATTTTATATTCTTTATGTTATCTTTATTAACAAATAAAAGTGTTGGTTAATTCATAACTAATAGAAAACTTTGTTCGACCAAAAATTACTTCCAAATAAAAATGTGTGTTGCAGTATTATTTTAAATATGCCACGCAAACTCACGTCATCGAATACGTGGAACGATGTTGTGTTGCCATATGTCTTTTTATTATAGGGGACAAATATTTATTATGGAAAATTATTCTGTCTAAATTATAATGCAGACCCTGCAGTGTTAAAAGTTGCAATTTTGAAACCGTCTATCTCCCAATCTAAATAGTCAACTGTTCTGAAATTTCACTCAAACATGCATAATGATATAAACAATGTCTGGTTAACATTTGAACAAAATCTATAGAAGTCAAGAGCGCGCGCTAGTACTTCCTTAAGGGCAAAGATACCTTTCGACGAGGAAAAAATGTGCTGATTTTCATGATTTTCGACATTTTTTTTAGGCTTACAGTAGTTTTATCACCCCTTTTGGCTGTTACATGGCATTTTTTAAATCAATCTTTAAAAATGGAGGAGCTATGGCACAGTCTTCTAAACTGAATTTAAAAATTGGCGTAAACTATAGCTAAAAAACTAATCGACCGATTCTAATGAAATTTGGTATAAATCTTTATAACCTTATTGTCTACAAAAGGACCCTAAATGTTTTTGAAAATAAAAAACGCATTTTTTTTATTGCAAGATAAGGTACATGTACCAATTGTTGAACAGCTAAGGATCTAGGGGATTGAATTCGGTGAGAAAAAATATATAAAATCAAGAAAATACCATCGCTTTCATGTTCGAATGATACTTTGATATTTTTAATTTCCCAAAATCACCCTTTAAATTATTTTTAAATAATTTCAAATGAAAAAGAATAACAGTGTGAAGCATGCAAATGTTCCAATTATTGCACACTGGAAGTGCCTATGTCCCAGTTATTGAACACTCTCGAGAATTCTTTTTCCGTTCTGAAAATATTATTTTGGGTACAATATTAAGAAATAAAAGCAACATCAAACACTTAAATAATCTTTTATTAATCATGTAAAAATACAAAAATATATATTTAGTCTCTTTTGACAGGTTTTTGGTTCATTCGCATTTGGTTAATTTTTGCTTTTCAACTCGAACTTTATTTTATTTTTATTCTCAGCTTCCTCGTTGTTATGTTCTGTTCTTGTTTGATTTTATCGCAGCTTGGCTCCCTGAAATATCGAAGAGGAAAAAATATTAAACATTACATTCGTATTTTTAGGTTACATTTAGGTTATATTCGCTTTCTACTTTTCTTTTTGTGTTTATTGCACGAAAATACAAATAAAAAATATAATTGACGATCTTAGAGTTATGAATAAACAAAATTTCCATTCGGATTTATTCAACGATCTGTCACACGTTAACTGTCTCGATGTTTTGATGGGTTTAATGACGCCATCTTGGAGAATTCGAGTGTTCAATAATTGGGACACACTGCATTTTTCTATGTCCCAATGATCGAACACCGTATTTTTTAACAAATAATTAAGTAAATTTTTTTAAAATTGTTATTTGTAAGAAATTTTTCGAGGAACCTGAAACGCCTTTACTTTTTGAGATGCGACAGTTTTTGAATTTTTTATGCCCTTACGCATGAAGCGGCGCGTCTTAGCAAAAACGATAAGCAGTTACCACGAGACGTCAAATCGGGTCACCGTTGCTGATTAAATAATTTTTTTCTCTATTAATAAAAGCTTTTTTTGCACAAGTAAGGTAACATTTCAATAGCTAAAAATTCCATATATGTAATGAAGTTTTTATAAATAAGTAAATGCATGCAAGTGAATGAGAAATAATAAAAATACAAGATAGTGTTCAATAATTGGGACCTGTTCAAAAACTGGGACATTTACCTTGTAGCCTTTTTCGGAAAATTCAATCTTTTGTTTCCAAGCGTACCATTTTATCGATTTTCAACACTTCTCACTTTTTCTTAGTTCATATTCTGCGTATGAGTGTTAATGGAAGAAAAATATTTGTTAGTTTTTTTTCAGATTGATCCCGCTGACGCCAAGTGTCACGCCGTCTGACAATATCCGCTCCAACCCGTGTAGAAGAGCGTGTCATACTTCCGCCATTTCTAAATATTACTAAAAATAAAAATACCATGTAACAGCCAAAAGTAGCAATAAAACATACCCGAAGTCCCAAAAATGGTGAAGAAATCTTTCCTTTAAAAAAAAATCACGAAAATCATTTTTTTCTTCGCCTAAAGGTATCCTGGTATCGTTGTTTAACCTAATTTTCAAACTTTTTCCGATAAAAAATATACGAAAAATTGACATTTGTTAAAATTAATAAGCCAAGATCTTCGAAAATATTATAATCTTTAATTTTTTTCAAACATCAGTTAATTCCTCTTATTCTTGGTACCGACTTTGAAAACACGATTTCAAGAAATATGCGTTTAAATTTTCGAATCACCTAGCAGTATTTTTCGTACCCACCAGATTTACACACCCCCCCCCCCTCCCCAGCGATAATGATTGCAATTTGATTGCTTCTGTCGCTTCATGTAGGGATTTGAATTTAACGTTTCGTTCAAAATGCTTCGCTTGATTAAAAAAAAAAAAACAAATTCGCACGAGCGCAAATTGAGCGCTGGTCCACTCGAGATAAATAAACCGGCCATAGGGAGAATCGTTTCTCGTTTTCGACCGAAGCACTCTGAGAGCGTATGCTGGTACGAGCGTGGCCACCGGCGTGGGGAATTATTCGTGCGGCCACTCGAATAAATTTGCAAGAGCCGAGTAATAGGAGAGGGTAGCGCGAATTGCCTTTTGCCATCTATCTTGCTTCTCCGTTTCCTCCCTTTCTTTTTTCTCTCTTTCCTCTTTCGTCTAAGAGGCTTGCACTCGTTAAAAAAAATCTATCGCGCAGACCGACCGCTTTTACGATACGCGTTCCAATTTACCACGTTGCTTCAGCGCTCTTCTTCTTCCTCTGAAACCTCTCTGATAAGACCGCGAGGAAATACGTGCTCGGAACAAAAATTAATTCAATTAGTTTCAATTAAATAAGAGTGCTCGTGTAATCAATATATTAAACTGATAAAAGTAGCGTGAATTAGGTTTTAGTGGCTGTTGCGAGGGATGTACATCCGTAGTTACGTGTCTCGCGTTATGTTCGATATATTTCACGTAATCTTCCCGACAGAGAGAAAAATCACCTCGATCAACGAAATTGTTCGTTTATAAGTGGCTAGAGTAATATTAAGGGAGGTTTCTATAGGGTAATTCCGGGGGAATTTGCCATAAGGGGGCGTACACAAATTACGCAACGCAAAATTTCCCAAGTTTTGACACCCCCTCTCCCTACGTAACGGAACCGTAACGCTTGGCCAGAACCACCCCCTCTCCCCTATCCCGTTACGTAACGGGTGTTTTGTCGTCAATAATTACGGTTTTTTTCATAGACATAAATAATTATGAAAGGATCAGGCTTATACTCATTTTATGAAGTATATATTGATCTAGTTTTATACCAATTTTTATGACAAAATATTGAAAATTAACCGAGATTTGATTTCACGATGAAAAAAATAATTTTTCTTCATTGTCCCATCGATATCTTTAAGAAAGGTTATGTGTAAATTAAAAATCAACATTTTATCGATATCTATACAAATGTAGCTATTATTCGGAGCTATTATCCGTAGCCGTTTTTTATTTTGGTTTCTTTCACAAAATGCCGACAGTTCGGACATTTTTTTTCTATTTTCAAGGCCCTTTTCCTGTATTCAAGCAGTCTTTAAAAATAGTAATTATCAAATGTTAAAAACGCGGATACGTACAACCTTAGTCACTGCGATTACAAAAAGAAAATCGGCTGTGCGATTTTAGAAAATCGGCTGTACGATTTTAGAAAATCGGCTGTACGATTTTAGAAAATCGGCTGTAGGGTTTTAGAACATTGCGATTTTCAGGTATTGACCCTCCGATTTGAAGAAATCGGCCTGGCCAACCGTTTCTAGAAATCGCCCCTACGATTTCGTGAAACTGGCCGTATAGTTTTTAGGAATCGGGTGTACCATCTTGAAAAAGTGGTTGTACGATTTCAGAAAATCGGGTGTACGGTTTTAGAAAATCGGCTGTACGATTTTAGAAAATTGGTTGTACGATTTTAGAAAATCGGTTGTACGATTTTAGAAGGTTAGCTGTACGATTTAAAAAACGGCTGTACGATTTTAGCACATTACGATTCTCAGGTATCGACCCTACGATCAAATCGTAGCCTTACTTACCGTTTCTAGAAATCGCCCCTACGATTTTTAGAAATCGGCCGTATGATTTTTAGCAATCGGCCTTACGGTTTCTAGAACATTGCAATTTTTAGGTATCGGCGTTACGATGGCGAAACAAATAATTTCTCTTCATTGTCCCATCGATATCTTTAAGAAAGGTTATGTGTAAATTAAAAGTTAAGAATTTATCGATATCTATACAAATGTAGCTTTCGTTATCCGTAGCCATTTTTTATTTTGGTTTTTTTTCACAAAATGCCGACAGTTCCCACATTTTTTCTATTTTCAGTTTTATTCTATTTTCAGCCACTGCGATTACAAAAATGTTTTTTTTTTAATTGAAAATCGATTGATAAGTTTTTTAAATTTCGCTCGGACAATGTCGAAAAAAATAGTTTCGAAGAAAACGCGTTCAAAGTTTTCGTTCCGTGTTTCTTGATATAAAGTTATGTTTTTTTAGAATATTGATACTTACATTGAAGTATCTCGTCGCGGGCGATATAACGGTTCTTCATCTTCATTATAGTTCACGAAATAATAAGAGCCTGTACTTTATGTATTGTAAATTATGCCACACCTGTGGGGACTAAGGGCACTAACCGGTCGCGCTACCTATTCTCACTAAAGTGACTATAACTCCATCAATTTTCGGACTTGTGAATAAAAATGTTGCCAACATAATTTTCAATACATGTACTTTCAAGAATTATAAAAAAAAATCCTTCAAATTTTACTTGGGGGATGTGGGAAAGCTACTGTGCAAGTTCTTGTACAGTGACTTTCCCCCTTAACTGACATTGCGTATACAAAACTGCGAGCTATCCACTCTAAAATTGTACGCGAGGTTTAAATTAAAAACTTGAACATGCAGAAATTTTGCTATTTCTGGCAGTTTTAAAGTCGTGACGTAATGCAAACCTTGACCCCCCCACGTACGTATACCGTAACGCCCCCCCCCCCCCCCCCACCCCCCGATTACGTTACGTAGTTGGCCCCTAAGGGAGAGATGGCCAACAGAAATGTTTCATAGAACCGCGCACTAGATTTCACCTGTTATTGCTTAATTCGCTTCGCGTCGTGCGCAGTTGTAAGTGTACGAGCAAAAGTTTGGCATAAAAATGTTAAGTAAGTGAAATCCTCTTTAATTATTCTGTCTACTGCTAAATGTTTTTGAAGGTTTCATGTTTTACATTGTGGTGATGTTATTTTGTAAAAGTAATGTTTACTTTCGTATTACTTTCGTGAATAGTTCACGAACGGTGTTTTGTTATAATCTCGAGATTTCGCATGTATTGTTTCTACTTGCTTACGTTTTTGATGTGGCCATCTCTCCTGGGAGATTAAGAAAGATGTCCATGTACACTCGGTGTATGATGGCGATAGTCTTAGTTGTAATGTGTTCAAGTAATTAATTTTTTTCATTTGGTTTAAATGCCTAATAATTACAAGAGAAAAGCAATTGCTCTGCGAGGGAACTGGACTCGAGAATCATTGAAAGCAGCCATTAGGGCTGTTAAAAATGATGAATTGTCGCTTCGTGCGGCCGCTAGGACCTACGAATTACCTAGGAAGACCCTAGAAAGACGATGTAAGAACAATGACGAAAAATGTTGCAGAGAAAATTATTATGAAACTCGTCTCATCGACGACTGGCTTCAGTGGATCGTGTGCTAACTTTGGGTACACAAAATATATACTGATTTCGATCATATGTGTTCTAGATGTGGACAAATGAAGAATCAAAATATCAGTTTGATAAAAAAGTGTTGTCGCAAAAATTTTAAAAATGTCTTTTTACGTATTGACGCAATATGACATCGAGCTATGTCGAGAATATTCTAGAATGTTTTCTACTCTTCCGCGTGACAGGGTATAAAAGGGCGAGCGCGCGTTCTAGTGGACAGAAATGGCTTCGATCTCGCAGGAGCAACTTCGAGCGATCATTTTTCACGAGTGGCGGCGCGGCACGAACGCAAGCACAACTGCTAGAAATATACAGGATGCATTCAGTGAGAACGTAGTTTCTCATCGAACAGTCCAGCGTTGGTTCAATCGTTTTAAATCTGGAGACACAAGCCTTGAAGATAAGGAACGTTCCGGACGATCGTCGACCATCGATGATGAAGCATTACTCTGCTGCATCAAAGAAAAACTGGAAGCAAATACGCACGAGCTAGCAAGAGAACTTGGTTGCACCCAACAACCGTCAATAGTCAATCACTTACATCACTTGGGATACAGGAAGATTCTAGCTTTATGGATACCACCACCGTTTCACCGACGACAATAAGAACTGTTGCGTGACCATCTGCCAGTCTCTCCTACTTCGCCACCATCGCAAGGAGTTTTTAGAAGATCTTGTGACGGGAGATGAAAGCTGGGTCTTGTATGATAACAGAACGCGTTTAGCCTACTGGCTTCCTATCGGAGAAAAACCGCCACACCAATGGAAATCTGATCGTCACTCACAAAAGGTTTTGTTGTGCTGTTTCTGGGACGCAAAGGGAATGCTGTTTCACAATTTTCTCCCTGCAGGTAAGACGATCTCCTCCACATGATACATCGAGAATCTCCAGGAATTGGCAAAAGCTATAAGAAAAAAACGGCCAAGACGCGCGACTGTGCACCTTCTCCACGACAACGCGAGACCCCATGTCACAAAGGAAACCCACAAAACAATCGCTGAGCTTCACCGGAATACCGTTCCTCATCCACCATACTCTCCCGACATCGCGCCATCTGACTACCATTTGTTCAGACATTTGAAGGCATATTTGAGAAACAAAACTTTCAAAAACGTCGACGATCTCAGAAGGGATATTTCAAATTTCTTTGAGTTCCAGCCGCCGCAGTTTTGGGCAAAGGGAATAAATGAGTTGTCAACTAGATGGTCGAGTGTCATAGAAACCGATGGCGAATATATTGTTGATTAGAAATGTTTTGTATAAGATATATAAATAAATAAATTATATTGAAATTATTGCGACAAAACTTTTTTATCAACCTGATATATAACTAAAGAGAAAACCGAGAGCATAATGCTGGGTAACTGGCCATCTCACCTCTAGTCCTATGGCCATCACACGCGGGCACTCCAAGAGAGATATTCAATGATCAGATAGGATTGATCTGATAGGAGTTTGTTATAATTTCGCAAATTACCTTAAAGTTAAATATTGAAAGTTTAATTACGAATGAAGATAAGTTAAGAAACGTCCATACTTTTGTTTTGACGGATCCTTGAAGAAACGGTGCCCAACTACCGCGGACTTACCATACTTTTTGGGGGCAAAAAAATTGATTTACCATATCGGAAAGAGCCAATGCATTAGGAGGATGTACACTGTGGTCCTGGCATAGCATATTAGGTGTACCGTAAAACGAGGCTACTTTTACATCAAGGGTAACTTTGACAATTTTTGGGGCTACTTTAACAGAGCGCCAAAATACGGTTTAAAGGTGTGCGCAGCCAGCCCGCGTGACCTTCTGTGGCGGGCGGTGAGTGCGGCGTGTGTGAACAATTTGTTGTTCAAGGTTATTATAATGTTGCTAAAGTTGATTATAATGTCGCTCAAGTTAATTTTGATCTCAACGATAATTATAAGACTGATTAGATGCTTATAACGTACCCTAGGTACTTGATATTTTTATGTAAAATGTTTCCTTAAGGGAGGACACCACTGCAACCGCCCATTTCTACTGTTTTCTTTGGATTTTTTTTTAACAAAGGAATATAAATAACAGTACAAATGAACTTTTAGGTTTTATTAGACATATATTAAGGTATGCAAAACAAAATTAATTGTCAAAAGAATACATTTTAACATGATTAAAAAAAAATAGATTCGAGTTTGAAAAAAAGTTCGTTTCTTCGACCATAATTTTCATATAAAAAGTGATATATTTTTTACAATTTTCCATTAAACGAAAAATAAGCGCTCGTATTTGACTGTTAACCCTTTGCGGCATAGTGTAACATACTGGTGTTACACGCAATTCAATTCAGTATACTAAAACTACTATACTAAAACATACCTTTTAAATTTTTATTTTCCACGTAGCGGGTGTCATCAATAACGAAAGTGCACACTGAAAAAAAAATACGTTCATCCAACCAAAATTCAGTTGGTTTAACAAAATGTATCTTTAAATACGTTCAACTTTATTTTTCATTGGCATAACAAACGTTTTGTTAATCTAACTGATAGTTTTAGTGGTGCGAACTTAGTTACCCGGGAAAAAAAGTTCATGCCTGAGTGGATATGTTCATATATGTTTCAGATATTGTCATATATGTTTCAGATATCGTCATATATGATTCAGATATTGTCATATATGTATCAGATATATTTATATCTGACATTTTACAGTATCATATATGATTAGGTCTGATCATATTCCACATCACATATGCTTAAAGAAGATCATATCTGATCACATATCCCGGGGAAAATGGTCATATCTGAGCAGATATGCTCATGTAGGTGTTTATCTGCAACATAAATGAATCTGATCTGATCATGCATGGTCAAAGATGAACATACATGTATTTTTATGCGCTCAGGGGTAGCTCTATATCTGGTCAGATATGATCGCGCATAAGTAAATATGTGCAGATATGAATTTGTAGCTGAACATGTCTGCCCATATGTGGTCATGTCTAACCAGATATAGTACAATTCACGACTACATTCGAGCTCACACATGAATAGACTTGAATATGTGCGCGCATGCATGAACATATCCAACCAGGTATGGATGAATACGCAACCGAACCCAACTCGTGCATGATCAGGTCTGAAAATATTTGCCCATGTACGATTGTATCTGCCCAGATATGGAATTATACTCGAATTCATCCAATTGGATCTATATGATCATTGCTGAACATGCTTGCCCACATGTGATCAGATCTAATCAAATATGAATCAATTGATTCATATTTCATCAATTGATTCATATTTGAACGTATTCATCCATACCTGGTTGGATATGTTCATGCATGCGCGCACATATTCAAGTCTATTCATGTGTGAGCTCGAATGTAGTCGTGAATTGTACTATATCTGGTTAGACATGACCACATATGGGCAGACATGTTCAGCTATAAATTCATATCTGCACATATTGACTTATACGCGATCATATCTGACCAGATATAGAGCTACCCCTGAGCGCATAAAAATACATACATGTATGTTCATCTTTGACCATGCATGATCAGATCAGATTCATTTATGTTGCAGATAAACACCTACATGAGCATATCTGCTCAGATATGACCATTTTCCCCGGGATATGTGATCAGATATGATCTTCTTTAAGCATATGTGATGTGGAATATGATCAGACCTAATCATATATGATACTGTAAAATGTCAGATATAAATATATCTGATAAATATATGACAATATCTGAATCATGTATGACGATATCTGAAACATATATGACAATATCTGAAACATATATGAACATATCCACTCAGGCATGACCTTTTTTTCCCGGGTGGTCTGATATCGTCAAATCTAATCATACATGCTCTGATATCGTCAAATCTAATCATGTATGCTCTGATATGGCCATTTTTCTTATGCATGATTAGACAAGATCCAGATATGATCAATCATATCTGGATCATATATAATCCAGATATAATCAGATGTGATTTGGTCTGATAATTTTTTCTCGGGATGATCATACATGCTCAAATATAACTATACATGATCTGTCATGACACTATATGAACAGATATGACCAAATCTCCTGTCTGATCATATCTGATTCTACAGATATACTCAGATATAAGCATACATGATCTGTCATGACACTATATGAACAGATATGACCAAATCTCTTGTCTGATCATATCTGATTCTACAGATATGATTCAGATATGTTCAGATATGATATTTTTTTCCCGGGTAGCATGTCTGAGCAACTGTTAAAACAACAAAATTTCGACACAACAAAAGCATTTTGCACATTCATAGATTTCTTTTTCTCAGTGCAACAAAAAAAACGTGCACGGAAAGAAAAATGTATGCTTCAAAGGGTTAAAGCAATCTAAGAAGCTACAATTAAAATTTCCAGTCTATTGGACGGAAATTGTTCGAGTTCTGCTGCGTGCCGATTTCAACCATGGTTTTGAGGAAACCGTTTTTTTTTCGTGTCAATTTTTTTAAATAAAATAGTTTACGGGCAAGATCTTTGCAGCATAATTTTTATGAGAACAAAGATCATCATTCTTCGGTTAGAAGTATGACGTAAACTTGAAAAATCTGTTTCTAAAGAAAAACGATAAATTGTTTGGACAATTTTACAAAGCGTCACATTGATGAGTGAGATGAGCTAAAAAAATGGGCGAAAATTAGAAATTTCAAAGTTCGCAGATTTAGCGACAATTTTTTGTTTTCATTAAAGAAGATGGCGAGCAAAAGGGGGAAAAATAGAGATCAAATTTCCGCCACCTTAATGGGTACAGAAGCGTTTCTAATAGCTACTATTGAATAGACGACTCGGCTCTTCACACAGTGCCTATACCTACACGTAGGGCTCTCGGGACGTCATTTTTGAGAATTGACCGAAATCACTAACTGCATCGTATTCTACAGGTTCCAAACTATAAATTTAGACAATTAAAAAAATGAATTTTTTTGAAGCTTCCATATGGAGTGCCCCCCTTAAAACATTATCATGTTCAATAAAGACCGCATAATAAACGTACAAATTTCAAAATTCTGTATCTTATATTTTTCGCATAAAAAATTGGTAAAATATCGAACATTTTTCATCTTGAAAAAACACTAAAATATTCGATTATTCCGCGTATTCATTCGTTCGATAGAATCAATAATTCTCAAGACAACCCAAAATTCCATTGTTTCAATAAATAATTCGCCGGTATTTCAGTAACAGAAATAAAATCGTTGTCCGCTTTGACGCGGCGTTAAAAAAATCATGAATGCGCGGAACATTCGAGGATCAACGATTATCGAAGTTGGCGAAACCTCGCGAGTAACTCTATACGTGCACCGGAACTGTACAGATATGTAACTAAACATACAATTTTCTTATACGCAGTTACGACCTAGAGCAAAAATATACATTTGTTTCTCGGACCGTCACGAACTTACATCCGACACATGTTTTTCACCCGGGCAAAATGTTTATACCGTGATGCACCATACGCGTACCATGTAGGAACGTCCAGCATGTGTTGACTTGCACTTTACTCGTAGGCTTATTGCATTCATTTCTTATCGTTTAGTCATCGACGAGAAAATGTCACCTCGTCGACCAGGGCTCGCTTTTCGAGCATATTTATTATTCTTTTTTTTTTGTTACTTCTTCTCTGTTCTTTCATCCACCGATATTCATCTTCGTAACGAAAGAATGATGGCCACATTGAGCGATACTGTGGATGAGTGGTCGGGGTTTGGCTCCGGCGGTACTTCGGGTTTTTCTGCCTAGTTGGAATAGTAGGAAAATCACTTTTTTTAAGGGGTTACACCTAGTAGGAATTTAAAAAAAATCAATTTTTTGTTTTCGACGGATTCTTATAATATAACCTTTCAAAAATATTCTCTGAAAATTTCAAGTCGGTCCGTTGAAAATTGGGCGAGTTATGAGCGTTTACAGGTAGGTCTGCTTACCGCTTTACCGTTACAGGTAAAAACTTTAAACGCGTTTTTTACGGATTGACTTTCTTCAGAATCGATGACCAAAATATCTCAGAAACAACTAAACCGATCTGCTTCAAATATCACAGACATTTTTTGTATATTAAAAGGCAGTGCTGAATCGAAGGAATTTTTTTTTCAATGCATACTTTTTTGGTAAATATTCGGAAGTGGGGCTCCTGCTAGAAGCAGGCTAATTTTGTTTTCTTATTTCTTTTAATGATCATAGCAGATGATACGAAGTAATATTGTGACAGCACATGATACGAAGTCATATTATGCGCCGTTACAATAATGATAAGGATGATGTTTGTTAACCATATAAACCATTTATGCAAAAATTATCCTGATTCTAATTTCGAATCACTTTCGATCGGCGACCATTTTAAAAAAAATCATTATTTTATTGAATCCTTCGATTAAAGACTAGATAATACGGTACAAAAACTAGATTTATTTGGTTTTATGATTTCAGATTATTTGTTCCCCACCAGGAGTGGAAGCCCCGATGGACCTTTTTTGCACAGCGGTCTGTGTAATTTACTGTATCTCCGTCGATTATTAATATTTCCTATTGAAAAAATTGTCAAAGATACTTGAAATGATACCCTTTACTATGAAAAAAGTTAAAAACCTTAAAAGTTAAAAAAAAATTCCAAAAAAATGGACGAAAACACCTCTTTTTTCCGGCCGCGAAATAGCTGTAACCCGTTAAGCCAATATATTTTGACAGTTTATCATGTTATAAATGTTTCCGGAAAATTTCAATGTCATCGAATCAAAATTGACAGATTTATAGGCTGTTATGTTGACGCCCGTCGGAACGCTCGGAGCGTCGTTCGAAACTTTGCACGCTTTTTTCTAGAAAGTACGTTTTCATTGTCGGGGAGCAAAATATCTCAAAAACCACTGCATTGTTGTTTCAAAAATCTTTAGGGCTTCTTCTAGATGTAAAAATATAGTACTTGATCAAAGGATTTTTTTTCTGATGTAGGGTAAACGGACCAGTGAATGGAGCAATAACGACCCTGTGGGACTCAGATGGACTGTAAAATGGAAATATTATCAAAATGAATTTTTCAATGGCTATAGGTATCAAAAAATATTATTCTGATAGTAGGAAAAAATATTCGAAGTAATTGCAACAAATAATATTCAAAGAATTGATAGATACGTAGCGAAATGACTAAATCGCCAGTGAATGAACGAAATGGACAGTAAATAGACGCTCAACCGCCAGTAAATGGACTCGAGTGTACACGAACGCTGTCAAGCGAAACGATTTATTTTTATTAAATGCTAGATTCGGAGATTACTGCGTTGCTCAATAATGACAATATTCTTATAGATATATGCATTATATTCGTTATTACGATTTAGTAAACAATACACAAAGCATTTTTATATCTTAATTCTCAAAAAAAAACTACCAAAGTTTGTTTTGACAGAGAAACAGAAAATAAGTTTGGCCAAAAAAAAAGAATGAATTGATTTTATGACAACATTTAATGAAATGTACATTGTCATATCTTAACAATCATGAATTTACCAATTTTCAGCAGGTAAGTTAAATTTTTAACCCTACTTCGAAAATTATCCGTACCAGGCCTATATGGCCATTCATTGGAAAGAGGTTAGAATGCAGCACCAGTGAATAAACATCTCTAATTCTGACCTATTATTACGAAATTATTTTAAAATTTTGCCAAAAGCAAAGATTGATTCTTTCTGAAGTAATGCAAGTAATACTTGCCCTCAAAACTTATAAAAATTATTGTTTTCGCGCTTTAAACACCTATAGTGTGGGTTAAGACAGCTGTGGACGCAACGGGAGTTAATTTGGATAAGCGAAGTGTAGGTAGGGAGTGATAGGAATGAGTTCAATTGGAAAGGCCAATATGTAAAAATCCGCTTGAGTATACGTTGGAACTCAGAAAATAATATGTTTTTAGCAAGAGATTAATGGCCATGTAAAGGAGTCCTCTAGGCGAGAAGAAAATTTCTGATTTCCATGTTTTTTTTAAGGAGAGGTTTCTTCACCATTTTTGAGATTTAGAGTACGATTTATTGCTACTTTCGCTATTACATAGTGTTTTGTCTTTTATATTCATCTTTAAAAATAGCGGATGTATGGCACGGTCTTATAAACCAGTTGACGGATTTTTTCAGATGGCGTGACACGTAACGTCGACGAGATTAATCCGAAAAAAAAAACAACTAAGACTTTTCTTTCATTAATACTCATATGCAGAATATGGATCAAGAAAACGTG
Source organism: Ophion obscuratus (assembly GCA_964007375.1). NCBI lineage: Eukaryota > Metazoa > Arthropoda > Insecta > Hymenoptera > Ichneumonidae > Ophion > Ophion obscuratus. The sequence goes on from OZ023317.1 coordinate 48,536,225, forward strand.
AGAAATGTTGAAAATCAATGAAACGGTACGCTATGAAAAGAAAAAAATTAAAATTTTCCAAAGAAATGGCTACATTTTGCAATAAAAAAAATACGTTTTTTTTATTTTCAAAAATATTTAGGGTCATGTTTTAGGCAATAGGTGAGAACGATCGATACCAAATTTCATCAGAATCGGTCGATTAGTCTTTTTAGCTATACGTCACGCCAGTTCTGGGAATGCAGTTTAGAAGACCGTGCCCTACCTCAGCCATTTTTGGAGGTTAAGGGACAACACCACTGTGACCCCCTGTTTTTTTTTGCCGATTTTCAAGAATTTTTTTTTGTGGGAAAAAAAAGAGATATTCGAAAAAAAAATTTTGTTTTGTTCGTTGTTTATTGAAGATACATAAAAAAAAATTCAAATTTTTTACGCCCCATGGTGACGCTGGGGAAGCTCCCGCGTCAGGTACTGTTGCCTCTGCAGTGGTTCGCGGCACGCAGCAGAACTCTCTTCAAAGTCGATCTGAAAAAAAAATACCGAGTGTTTTCGTTAATAATATGATATTTTGAAGAGAAGTACATAGGGATTTGAAAAAATATTGATTTTTAAAAAATAGGCACGCTTTTGAAATTAAAGGACGATTTTCGAGCAAAATTTCTCGTCGAAAATAGGCTATAATTTTTTTTATTATTGAGATATCGAAAAAATCCTATGAACTTCTTTAGATAATCTAGTTTTATTGATGCAGTCCAAATTTGAAGTCGATTGGATAAAAATTGCTCGAGTTCTGCTGCGTGCCGCACTCAAAAAAGTGGTGTTGAGAAAAACGCGTTCAAAGTTTTAGGTTTGTTAATTTATGCGATAAATTGGAAAAAAAAGTTGTTTACCTTTAATCAGCGATGCCGGCACCATATAGCTGGCCTTCAAGAAGCGAATCACTGTCCCTAGCATCTTTTCTCGAACTTGTAGAGGCTCTTCTTGCCTCTTTTGCAGCGTCTGTGAGCGAGCGCTCCGCCAGCTCGATCCGCGCTGCGTCGGTTTGAACGCAAAAATTGAAACAATTTGGGCCGATAGTTATCCCCAACGTTTCCAAAACTTTCATGAGGCTTCTCAGGCCATCATTGAATAATAATACCGCGATATCAGCTGCAATATCGACGATTGACGATTGACGACTTGAAAATGTTTCAATTATCGCCACCTATGGCTTTTTTTCGAAACTATATTTATAACAATAGCCGGTTTTTGTGAAGGGAGACAAAAGAATACCTGGAAAAGACCCGCAGGACCTGGGAAAGGCCCGGTATACCTGCCGACCCTGAGGCGCGCAGCTGCGCGGGACCCCGAGCGTCACGGAGCGCTGCACCGCTCCACAAAATATTCAATATCTCCGAACATAATTATTTTTTCGACCTGGTTCCAACGGCATCTTAATCTCAAATGTATTTTAGATTTTTCTAGATGGTTTTCAAAAAATCGATTTTTTGAAGCCGTCACAGTGGTGTTGTCCCTTAATGAACAAATACCATGTAGCAGCCAAAAGTAGTAATGAAACATACCTTAAGGTAGTACGAGCGCGCAATCTTGATTTCTATAGATTTTGTTCAAATTTTAACCAGACACTGTTCATATCATTATACATGTTTGAGTGAAATTTCAGAACAGTCGACTACTTAGATTGGAAGATAGACGGTTTTAAAATTGCAACCTTTAACACTGCAGGGTCTGCATTGAAATTTAGACAGAATAATTTTCGGTAATAAATATTTGTCCCCTATAATAAGAAGACATATGGTAACACCGCGTCGTTCCACGTATCCAATGACGTGAGTTTGCGCGGCATATTTGAAATAATACTGCAACACAAATTTTTATTTCTAAGTTATTTTTAATCGAACAGTTTTTAATTAGTTATGAATAAATCAATACTTTTATTTGTTAATAAAGATAACATAAACAATAGAAAATATTAATTTTTATAATGCAAATATTTTTTATCACGACATTTTTAACTTTAGGAACACAATAATTATTTTTTTCTCGAAATATTGAACAATACTGTTCTGCGGTGTTGCCATATGGCTTCTTATTATTGGGGACAAATATTTTTTATGCAAAATAATTTCGTCTAAATTTCAATGCAGACCCTGCAGTGTTCAAAGTTACAATTTTAAAACCCATTATCTCTCAATCTAAATAGTCGACTGTTCGGAAATTTCACTCAAACATGCATGATGATATGAACAATGTCTGGTTAAAATTTTAACAAAATCTATATATAATCTATAGAAATCAAGGCTCGTACTACCTTAAGTCTAAAAAAATAGTGAAAAAAAATTCCTTAAAAACAATTATGAATATCAGCTAATTTTTTCCTCGATAAAAGGTATCTCCCCCCTTAATTAAATGGAAAATTGCGGCAGAAAATCTCGGTTCTCGGTTCTTCCCCCATGGAAATTTATGTATGTAAAATATATGCAGAAAATATATGCTACATATATATATATCGGTCGCATATATAGTGACGAAAAATAGAATAATACGTATATATTCAGTATATATGCACCAAATATATGACGCATATATGACCCATATATTTTCGATATATTTTTCTGACCAAAAAAATATATGCTACGTATAAACACTATATATGATGCATATATGAGGCATATACGGCGCATATATTTTCGATATATTTTCAATCTATTTTTTTGTCAGAAAAATATATCAAAAATGTATGCGTCATATATGACGCATACATTTTTGATACATATTCCTGACAAGAAATATATGCTGTGAACAAACACTATTACAGTTAAACTTAATAAAACTTAATTTACAGTTAAAGTACACTATTACATATAAACACTATATACACCCACATGAAAATAAAATATATAAAAAATATATCGAAAAATATATAAAACATGTATTAAATATAATTGGTTCGAAAAGTTGGATATGCCAATTATATTTTTGGGCAAGAGTAAAACCTATACTATATATAAATATAAATCCATTTAAGATACATCTTAAATATATCACACATACAAACTGAATGTATGTTTTATATATTTTAAATATGGTTGGTTAAGCAACTTGAGTAACAGATGACGTTGCAAATCAAAAACATCTTCAAGTCGGTATCTCGCGAAGACCTAGCCGCACTAGCCGGAATAAATGATCGGACAAAAAAATTGAAGGTTATGTAATCTCGTAATTCTATTCGATTATCGCTCTCTATGCGAACGCAATTAAGTAATTGATCCGATAATGTTAGTTACCCTTGTAAATCCACACATTTCTCAATAAACTAACATTGTGTATTGTACGATATGTAGACGATACGAAAGTTAATTTAACAAGTAGAATTAGCTCAGTGGGGAACGTCCCAGCTCATCACTCAGAGGTCCCGGGTTCGAAACCACCTTACGGCGTGTAAGCTTCTGATATAATTTATATTTGAACCGCAAACACCATAATCGTAATTAATGACAAGGAAAAATATCGTAAAAGGGTGCAATGATGTAAATAACGTCATAACAATTTTTTTAAGAATATTTCAAGTATAGTTTAAATGTATTTCTAGTATATCTTAAATACACGTTGAATATATTTCAATAATATTTTAAATGTAGTATGAACATATTTCAAGTATATTTTTAACCGAGTATGAACATATATCGTGTATATTTTAGATGTAGTTTAAGTACATTTAAAGTATATTTAAATTATATGTCGAATACAGTTAAAATACATTTGTAGTATATTGTGAGGATAATTTGAGTACATTGTAAGTATATTTTCAATATAGTTTGTGGCATATATGTACCACTTATGCAGTATATATGTGGTATGCATGCAGTGTGTATGCAACATATTTGCTAAATATATGTGGTATATATGCAGGGTAAATGCTACATATATCATTGATATATGATACAGTGGTATACAGTAATACCACGCATATACATCTCATATGTAAAAACGTTACGAAAATTAGAATTTGGCACATATATGCAACATATATTTTCAATATATGGCATACATTTCACATATATTACAATTATTAATAAAATAAATTTGCCGTATATTTTTGCGTATATAAATTTCCATGGGGGTTGCCACTGCTGTTTAAGAAATCCTCTCTACGGCATAATCCCGCATTGTTTTTCAATGGAAATCGTTTAAGAAACTAAAGTCCCAGCACTGTTGGGATGGGTAATGCTTCATGTGGACTGTCGCGCTATTGAAAACGAACAATAAATTGATCTTGATTAAAATAGCCTTCGGCACTATTTAATTAAACGACTTGCTTTCTGTACGCGGGTTTGCTCTCTCATCTTTATTCAGTTACTCTGATCTCTCTCTCTCTCTCTCTCTCTCTCTCTCTCTCTCTCTCTCTCTCTTTCTCTCTTTCTCTCTCTCATGGGCTTTGTCGCTTCCTACATCGCGTCTCCTTACACTCATACGCAATAATTGCAACCAAAAGCACCCGTGTTCTTTGAAAATCGTCAACTGCACACGGGGCACTTGCATTATTTTCAACGTGTGTGTATTTATTGTCCCCTCGTGTAAAACACGCTTGCGCACGTGGCGTTGTTATATTTTTCTTTTGCTCGACCAGATGCCCCTTGCGCTTGTATTTTTGGAGCACGTGCTCGAGCCTTCCGATGCTTTTGCCCGAAGCTACGTGCTCGCCCCAAAAAAATGACTTTGAAATTATGCAAATACTCGGTTCATTTGTTCATACTATATTTTGCAATTTAATCACAAGCCTATAAAGGTCGACTACTTTTTTCTCATTTTTACGATGGATTTAATACTAAGCCAACAATTTGGTGGATATCAACGCGTGAAACTCGCTAAGTAGTTGATTAAAGAATCAACTACTTAAAGAGTTCAACGCGGCGGAAGAAGAGCGATAACGAAGAGTGAAGACCTTCCGGAAAGGGAGAAACACCGTCAGCAATGGTTCGAACAAATTGAAGAAAATTTTGTTTAAGTTAAATCGATTTTTTATTCACTCAAACGAATTTATATTATATATATGGCAATTAAAAAATATATTTCATGCTCGTAAGAGGATGCTCCTTGTAATATGAAGATGCATGTTTGACTCTAATAGCATTTTATTTCATTCTGACAGTTTCGATGATTTTGTCAAATAATACTTTCGCTTTTTGGGTTTACCGATAAAATCTCGGGCTGCAAGGCTTTTTTGATATTTAAAAAATCATGTGTTAACTTTAGCTGAATGTTTTAATTGATAAGAATGAATTATATCGATAACTATTGAGTTAACTCTAATAATATTTACTTTCAGCCAGGTAGAGACTGTTTAATCAACTGCAACAAAATTATAGATTTATCTCAATCAAATATTTTATTTTGTCATGAATTGAAGCCAGGTTATCTCTTTATTTTAGCCATAAACATTTTTGCACCACTTGCACACGACATTTCGAAACCTGTTACGATGAAAAGGCGGATCCGAAATGATGACTTAAGGGGGTACCCCTCCCTGGAAACTTAAAAAAATCGCTTTTCTTTTTGCATATTGTTATCGTGTGAACTTTCAAGAATATTTGAAAATCAACCGGATCCTGAGATTCTAAAAATTAACGACGTTACACCTATTTTAGTGGAACAGTGTGCGCCGGGTTTACCGCGACCTGTCGAGTTTGAACGCGATTATCTCGAAACTCCGTATCTTGACACGGCGGGATTGATATCTTGAGTAACTTTCACACTATTGACTTGAATTTGCACAGTTAGCGTTCAAACAGTAGTCGTTTGCAGTTCACGATAGCATTGTTTGATTGGAAGAACCATTTGTTAACAACGATGCCTTCAGCATGCTGTTTTTCAAGAGAAAAATGAGGTTTTCTTTGGAGAAGTCGTAATCTTTCGTATTTTTCGAAATTTTGAAAAGGTGATTGTGAATCCATAGCCAGTTGGATATATTTGAAGAAATTTTGTTGTTGTTTTCGTTTCAGATTACATTTGAGCCTGGTAGAAGTCCCGACGTTTCTGGCCTCGCTGCTGAAGGACTGCAACGCCAATTGCAGCACCACGAACACTTTGAAAGATTTTCTTCCGAAAAAATGACATTGCAACCACAAACATGTGTACAACATGCAGGGAAAAAGTTAATTTGTTCCAACCAATGTGTTACTAGAAAAAAATAATCATTCTGTCCGTTCAAATTGGGCTTCCAGAGAGGGATACCCCATTAAAATTCAAACCAATCACTAGATGTGTATTAAGGGGAGGTACCTGAGTAAACGGCGAGAAAAACAGGTAAACTTCGGGAATTTTTATCTCAAAAACTAATGTTACGATTGGATTCGGGTTTTTTTATTGGAAAATATGTACATTGAGGTATGTTTAGGAATTTTTTAAATTAAATTCGTTGGCTGGAAGCGATTCAAACGCGATTATCTCGAAACATAGTTTTCAAAGTCGATGCCAGATCTATCTCGAAAACGGCTTGTCTGATTTTGTTCAAAGGCCATAGCCGGGTAAGTAGGGAAAAATTGCCCCCGCATTTTTTCCAGCGAAATTTGGAGTATATTCTGAGGTATAAAAAAAAAAACAAATTTTATGAAAATGTCATGCCCGTCAACGCAATGGTTTTAGAAAAAATGAATTTTTTTTTAAACCAAAAAATTTTTTTTTCCGGAAACGGTACAGTGGATCGATTTGGTTTTTTTTGGTACTTGTTCCGATCAAACGTGTTACGAAATAAAATTATAGAACATCTTGCTCAAAATTAAGGTTTGAAAAAAAAATAATGTTCCTTGTTTTATAATTTTTTCCTATAATTCACTTGGGGTACAATAGCGAAAATTTTTTCATATAATCTTTGGGCACCTTATTAGATTATATAATTTTTTCAAAATGATCGGTTTGGTACGCCACAGTGAAAAAAAAAGAAACACACTTTATTGATATATTTTAGTTATATAGATATATAACTAATAAATATGAATAAAGTCTGTTTCTTTTTTTTTCACTGTGGCGTACGAAACCGATCATTTTGAAAAAATTATATAATCTAATAAGGTGCCCAAAGATTATATGAAAAAAATTTCGTTATTGTACCCCAAGTGGATTATAGTAGAAAAATAAAACTAGGAACATTATTTTTTTTAAACCTTAATCGCTCGCAAGATGTTCTGTAATTTTATTTCGTAACACGTTTGAACGTAACAAGTACCAAAAAAAATCGAGTCGATCCACTGAAGCGTTTCCGGAATTTTTATTTTTTTTTATTTAAAAAAATTCATTTTTCCAAAACCATTACGTTGACGGAGATGAAATTTTCAGAAATTTTTTTTTTTTTTATCCCTCAGAATATACTCCTAATTTCGCTGGAGAAAATGCGGGGGCAATTTTTCCCTACTTACCCGGCTATGGCCTTTGGATACAATATTCTTCGATAGTTTTTCTCGTTCTCCACGTCGGATTTTTTTGAAACTTTCATTTTTGACGGAACTGCGACCGTTTTAATTTAACTTTCGTTTTTTGTTCGCAATTTCCGACGATTTTGGATTGCATACACATTGCATAAAAAAGCAATGGTTAAATCAAATGAAAAACCCCTACATGGCGAACGAGAAAAACTATCGAAGAATATTGTATCCAAATTTGGACAAAATCGGACAAGCCGTTTTCGAGATCCATCTGGCATCAACTTTGAAAACTATGTTTCGAGATAATCGTGTTTGAATCGCTTCCAGTCAACAAATTTATTTCCAAAAATTCCTAAACATACCTCAATGTACATATTTTCCAATAAAAAAAACTCGGATCCAATGGAAACATTAGTTTTTGAGTTAAAAATTCCCGAAGTTTTCCTGTTTTTCTCGCCGTTTACTCAGGTACCTCCCTTTAGCACCAACACTAGCCAGCACCGTCTTTCGCTTCAAATTTTATTTGTCCCAATGAATCATTCCCGGATAACTAAACTTTCGAATAAAACAATTCTTTCATTTTAATATATGATTTTTTTGAATGTAACGCTCAGCCAAAAACATTATTTTTAAACCTACTCATTCGATTGAGTCCAATAAATATTAGTAGAAATAAATAAGATTATAACTGCTTCAAATATAAATACGTTAAATGTACCACGGTTGGTTCGAACGAATTATTTCTCTCGACGTATCTTGTTACGTGTAAAACGAGTCCCGTGCAAAGGTATGAAAAACGAGAGTCCATTGGCTTGGATGCAAATGGAGCTGCATTGCATCTCAGAGAATCGCTCTGCACTTGAGAACTGATACGCCATCTGCACAAATAATGTTCGCCCCGAGTAGAGAAAGAGCGACTTCCTTTACAAATTTTTCCGAACTTCCGTTCTGTAAATTACTCACTCTCGTGTACGAATACGTACACTGAGAGAGGACTGGCTGCTCTCATATGAATGAATTTGCCGAACTGGCCCTCGGCGAGTATTATTGCAGCGTCGAGATCTTAGCCCGATATTAATTGGATGACAAATTGAAACCGGTTTAACACGCGGTACGCTAGCTGGATGTATGGTAAAAAGAGCCCAGTAGAAAGAGTAAAAAGATGGCTAAAGAGAAACCGGAGTGACATTAGCGAGACTAAATAGTCGTTAAGTCTATACGCGATTATTTAAAGAGTGAATGGTTGTAAGATTGTCTTTTTTTACAGCGATAGCCATCGTTATAGCCCGTCAATATCAAGTTTTCCCAATGATCAATCGAACGTGCCATTTCCGAAGGTAATACTTACCAGGGAGGATACGCGCAGATTGATAGCGCGCGACCATTTATTCCTCTCATTCCGCACTCGAGACTCAATTAAGGGGTCTTCTCACTTTACCTGCTAAAAATACTATTTTCATGAATTTTTTTGATTGGTTTATTTTATAGATATTGATATCAAAGCTGTTATACTTAATAAATACACTTTCGAAACCCGTTGAAAAAATTATTTATCTAGGTCACTATTTATAGACGGAAATGGTACGTAAAAAAATATCCTAAAAAAATTGTAGGTTTGCGCTGTTGATGAAATCTCGGAAATGAATCATCCGGAACAAAAAAATGAAACGGTTTTAGATTCCGTATGTTAATGGCTATAGCACATATCATACGATTTTCGATATATGCAAAAATTACAAAACGACGGACATTTTTCGAAAAACCAAAAAAAAATTGTTTTTTTTCACCGTTTTTGGCAAAAAATAGTAAATAGCAAAATTTAAAAAAACTCTGGATATGCCCTATAGCTATAGTTGTAAAGAATATGTGGTTAAAATTTCATAAGGATCGGTTCAGTAGTTTCGAAGATTTTATCAACAAGCCGTCGAAAAACGTTTTTTTGAGAAAAACGCATTTGAAGTTTGTTTGGGTTACATAAAAGTATGAGATTTAAAAAAAATGCATTTCGAAAGTGTATTCATTAGGAGTAACAACTTTTATATCAATATCTATGATATAAGCATATAAAAAAAATCATGAAAATAGCCTTTTTTAGCATCTAGAGTAAGAAGACCCCTTAACCGCGATTGGTTACAATTCAGCCCCTTGGTTAATTAATGCAAGCGACTTATTGAGACGGAAACGACGTCACTAATTAAAATACAGTTCGAACGAGTGAATATCAGACTCTATTTTTTTCACCAATACTACGACGATTCCACCACACTTTACGGAGGGAATAAGCCCGTGTAATCGTAAGCATGATCCCCAACAAATTTGTGAAAACTAAACATTTCGAATGCGTATATGGTGAACGACGAAGACTGGGTGTCGAGAAAACGACGAGTACAGGTTTTCTAGGGAATGGCAAAAAAGGGACCTAATCAGATAAAGACCATTGATAACTTCCAGTTTAAAGGGGGCGATACTTTTAGGCGAGGAAAAAAATGCTGGTTTTTATGATTATTTTTTAAGGAGGCGTACGCAAATTACGTAACGCCGAATTTCCCACCTTTTACCCCTCCCCGTAACAGGACCGAAACGCCTGGCCGGACCCCCCCCCCCCCCCCTATTCCGTTACGTAACGGGTGCTTTGTCGTCAATAGTTGCGATTTTTTTTACAGACATAACTAATTATGAACGGATCGAGTTTTTTACTTATTTTATGAAGTAGCATTTCATCTAGTTTTATCCCAATTTTCATGAAAACATATTTAAAATTAACCGAGATATATGCCTTGATTTGATGACGAAAAAAACAAATTCTCTTCATTGTCCTATCGACATCTTTATGAAAGGTTATCTGTAAATGAAAAGTCAACAATTTATCAATATCTATACAAATGTAGCTATTGTAATGCGTAGCCGTCTTTTGGTCTTTTTTTTACAAAATGCCAACAGTTCGGACACTTTTTTCTATTTTCAAAGCCCCTTTTTTGTATTCAAGCAGTCTTTAAAAATACCAATTGTCAACATTTAAAAAATCGACTACTTCCATCTTTAGTCACTGCGATTACAAAAATGTCCAAAAAAAATGAAAATCGGTTGATAAGTTTTTGAGTTTTCGCTGGGACAAGGTCGAAAAAAGTAGTTTCGAGAAAATTGCGTTCAAAGTTTTTGTTCCGATTTTCTTGATATAAAGTTACGTTTTTTGCTAGAATATTGATACTTATATTGAAGTATTTAGTCGCGGGCGATATGACGGTGCTTCATCTTCATTGTATTTCAAAAAATAATAAAAGCCTGCACTACATCATATGAATAAAAATGTTGCCAACGTATTATTGAATATATGCACTTTCAATAATGATAAAAGACGAAATGTTCTTTCCAATTTTGATTGGGGAATGTGGGAAAGTTACTGTGCAAGGTCTCACACAGTGACGTCTCCCTTAACTGACATTTTGTATAGAAATAAATTTTGCCATTTCTGGTAGTTCTAAAATCGTGACGTAACGCAAACCTTTACCCCCCCCTCTCCCACGTAGATAGATCGTAACGCCTGGCCGCACCCCCCCCCCCCCCCCCATGTGCGTTACGTTATTTGAGTACGTTCCCTCATGCTTGATCTTTAATCCCGTAGACTAACCTCTTCAGCGGCGTGCTCATATATTTCTCGGCTTGCTATGTCTCTATCCGTTTTTCTAATATATTTATTCGGCATCTGAAATAAAACCTATACACGCCTTGCAAACCACACCACAAAATATAAGCTTGTGAAAACATTACTTCAACCGAGGTAAGTTGAAACAGCTTGTTTCAACCCTCCTGCCTGTAAAAATGCGATGCCACTTGATTCGAAACTCACTACCGACAAAGACCGACTGCAAACCGACAAATTCAATATGACAAATCGAATGCTAAGATAGTAAAGCTTCAAAACAATGCATATCACATATCATCAAATATATAAACAAGGTCACTAAAGCTTAATGAAAAACACGACAAATACTTACTTTTGCCAAATTCGTTGGTGCGAGTGTCAGTGTGACGCAACCGAACTCGTACGGAGACCGGAGTGAACTGACAAGAGGCGTGTGTCGTAGGAATGAAAGAATGGCATTGTTGCCAGCTCGCTACCAATGACATCTACCGAGACAGTGATATTGTTTCAACTCCCCTCTGTTCCAACCCTCCTACGACATTCAAATATCCTTTTTCTCTTCCCATTTCCGAAACAAAACTTTACCTATGTCGCGAACAAAGGTTTTCGCTTGCGGTGGGTTATTACCGTGTGAAACGTTACATTATGAATCGACGGCGATGAAAAAACGGCCGAAGCGACCTATCCAAGGATTTCTCAGGCGCTCGTAGGGATATGCGTGTTATCGCACGACCAATTGGCTCATAAAAAAATCAACGGGTACGTCGTGCAGTCTCCAATTGCCTCCGCATCCGCGATCTATATCACCGAGGCAAAAAATTGTAATACCGCAAAAGGAACACTGGAAAACCTATAATCATCCCATTATTTCCTGTCGCGTATAGTTTTGCCGAAACCCTCCTCTATGCACATATTAGATCGTTGAACTCGTTACTTATGTTATCATTTATTGAAAGGAGCATAACGTAAGCCGAGGAAAAAAGTTGCTTGGAAATTGTGATCAGTGTCTCGAGTGCAGTCGATCGTTAGCGATGTCCCGACCCTCTCACAAATCGAGCAAAAATCGGAATCAGAAATATTAAAATCCTCCTTGAATAGACGAAACGTCTTTAAAACTCGAGTGGTGTCTTTTCAAATGTGCGGACGTGTATATAACAAAATCAGAAGAATCTTTTCCTCCAATAACCTCGAGCATCACGATCCACGTAATGTCCGCAGACACCTTGACGTTGCCATTTGATCAGAATTATCTAACGATAAATTAACGCCTAAATGGATTATCCTGATTATCAAATCTCTTATTCGCGGCCCTAAAATGACCAATTTGGTGACTGGCGATTGTAAATTGAAGACTCATCTAAATTGGTTACGAAGATCCATCGCAATGAAGAATTCGATATTGTCACTCGATCGATATTACCGAACTAAACGTCAATTATTCTGTTTACATCTTTCATTTTGTTCACCATGAGCAAATCGGCTTTTCAAAATCGTTTTCTCATGGAGGAAGCTTTGTGAGGGAAATAAAATATTATGGATCCAATGTGCACGTTTATAATTTGCACAATATTATATCCACACCGTATAATGCCTTGTCAAACATTGTCAACCATCGCTATGCCAAAAATACATTTAGTATCACAACTTTGGGCATTTATCCAGACATCTAAAACTGTAAGGAAGGCATTAATAAATTCGTCTTAATTGATGATCCCTAAATCACGAATTTTAGGAGGACCAGATGATCTGAAAATCATTCTTTTCATTATCCGAAAATTTGCCGATCGATTATCAAATATTAGTGACTTACCTGAATAAAGGACCAAGAGCCAACAAAATGAAGGCTCCCGCGTTGCCACTTGATCAGACGTACCTCAGCTGGTACTTCCGGCTGCTGATGATATTCGGTGAGCATCTGCAAAACTTGCCCTCCCCATTTCTCTTTCACGTGCGGATTTGTCACTTCATTCGAGCCCCCAATTTCATAGCATCATCGAAACCGAAAGCGATTCCCTTTATCACTGGTATCCTCTTGTTCTGTTGGTATTAACTTGCTAGTGGTGTTTTCTCGTTTTGCTCTTGATATTCCTGGAGCGCGTTAAGAAGGAATGTGGAATCCCTACAAGCAGGAGCAGTCGGCGAAAAAACGTTTGTACTGGTACTACGCGATTGGATTATACTGCATGGGCGGAATCCCACCGAGTCTCGGTGAACTCCTGCACGCTTGGAGAAACCGAAAAAATATGAGCCTTTTCATTTACCACTTCACCCTAGTCGCGGCGATGTTTAGTAGCACGGGAAAAATCTTCAATATGTGGTGGCGAAGATTCGATCTCGAAATCACAGCCAATCTGCTCAATTGGGAGCGGCGCCAGCCTTGCAATAGAGAATTTGGTAATTTTAGGGAGGTGACGATCAGGATTAGCGTTCGAGACCAATATGGAGTGTACAAATATTGGGGTTAAGGGGTCTGCATAAGCTGGAAATTTCAAAAATACGATTTTTTGGGGCCTCGTTTTATAGCCTAGGGCCTTAACTTTCAGTTGCAACGAAAGTTATGTAAAAAAAAAAAATTGATCGCGTTATGCCTAACGATTTACATTTAATTGAATTCAATGATACGTTGTGCTAATGATCCGAGTGATGTGATTTACAATTGGGCCCTCTGCATGTGGAAAGTGTGACAAGGTTAATGCACAGCGCATAGGGATGGCTTACAAACGTGCACTTGAAGTATCGAAAGAAGGACGCCAACTTTGTCGAGCAGTCCAAAAAGTCGGTGTAGATATTGCTGTTGCTGCTGCTATGGCAGAATCACTTTATGGCACGGGAATCGTAGATTGAAAGTTAAATTATTTGATACATTTTTTGGACTCGTACCTTATCCGCCAATGCACTTGCAGACAATTTAATTGTTCGAATTGGGAACGTAATGAAATAATGAATTTTCGAAGGAATTCTTTTAATAAAAAGTTCCTTCAACTATGTCGAAATCGATGCAGCATTACCTCTTTATTAACTTTTTATAATTCACTTTTTATTGCCTCTGAATTTATACGGAGAGTCTTTACTACTTCTTTTGTTCAACGTTTTTCTCGAAACTTTGTTTTATGAAGCAGTGGCAGACGTATGTCAAAATCTATTCACTCCACATTCGGACAAAGCATAGTTTATAACATTTCGTACCGTATGACTGAATGATTTTTCCATACGATTGTCCATTTGTTGATAGCATATGATTAAAATTATTCGTTTTTGTCGAAAGACGACCTTTTTCCTACAGCTTGCTATTTTCGTAATTTTTAGATTTTCAAAAAAGTATCTAATCTTACGAAAGTTTTATTAGTATATTAAAAGTATTTTTTCTCATTCTTTACTTCAGATCATCCCAATTTCCAGAACCACCTACGCCGATTGGCCATGCAGCAACGGCAGCACTTTGTTTAAATAATAATATCTTCATTGTTTATCAATATTTGTCAATAAAAAATAACTCAAACTTTACACGAATATGTATTAATGGTGCGTAATATCTCGACCCCGTCATCACAATACTTTCATCAGAAAAAAATATTTAAAATCTACCGCTTTTTTAGCTTTTAGCTTATGCAGACCCCTTAGTAGAGATCATTGGAATTAAAACATATAATCTATTATAACACATATTATTAATAGTATATCTTATGCTTTTTAGGAAATATCATATTATATATGCTATTATCATGAGTTACACAGTCACTGTAATACGTATAATTAATCGTAGATATCATAGTTTTTATGATGCTTCATAGTATGCACTATTAATAGTATATATTGACGAATATATAGCTATCTACCGTGACGAAATGATAATTTCGACCATACGAACCTGCCAGCTATTCAGTTGGACTTATATCGTCATGGTCCTTTGGTACTGTTCCTTCAGTTACGCAAACGTCTTTTTTTATTCGCACGAGGACATGGAGAAATTGTCGAGCAGGTAAATCCATTATCGTACGTAACTTTATTCTTCTTCTTGTTTTCAAAATGAATCTCCCTCCAACGGGCTTTTTTCGCAAATCCCATAGACTTTTCTCCTATTCTGGACACTATTTGCTTACGTTATTACAGCCCATTATGGTTCTTTCGCTCGAACGAGTCCACCTCGTATTGGCTGTACTTCGTCATTGACAAGACGGCCATTTCCTACGTGGCCGGCGGCATCGTCTGTCACGATGTCTTATTCACCGTATTTCTCATACACGTTGGGGCCCAGTTGGATCTTTTGAAACGACGCCTAGAGTGGTGCTACCAAGGCAAAAATCGCGCTCGCAACGATGATGTCGATGATTTCACGACGACCGAAGAATGCGACGAACTCAACGATCTGAAGGTCGAGACCGTTTGCCGCTCGATTATCGAGGAATTGTCACTCAATTGCATCGTCGAATTGCACACGTGCATCCAACATCATCAAGCGATATTGCGGTAAAAAAATTGAATATAATTTCAAGACAATTTATTTCGTTGAGGAGAATTGCAAAATGGTCGCGCGTTTGAAAATTCCACCGATGTTGAAGGTTACCGAATCTTCTTTAGTAGACATAGCCAATTGAAGTACGAGCTTAACATTTTACAGAGGTTTCGTTACACCTTTGCAAAAAAAAAAAAAATTGAAAACGGAGATGTCAAGAATTTGGTTGTAAAATTGGAAAAAAATTGTTCGTTTCCTAAACAAATGGAATATAAGGTTCTTCTGAGAAATGGTGATTTCAACCGCATTTGTCTATTTTCCGGAAATTTTCCTAGGTTTGAGTATATGCATCGATTGTATCATATATAGGGTGAGGCACATAAAGTGTTGCAGAGCACTCAAACTCATATCCATACTCATGAGTTTGGATGAGCAGTCAAACTGTGCCCACCCAAAAGTTTAGATGAGCACTCAAACATGAGCACTCAAACTCATATCCATACTCATGAGCTCTCAAACTCATATCGAAACCCATACCCATACTCATAGCACTCAAACTCATATCCACTCATATCCAAAAATGTTTTAGACAAAAGTTTCAGTGTTCGAGAAGGCCGTCATACTGGACCACCCTATTTTTTATCGGTGGAGGCGCCGAGGCTGCGTCAAGGTCAACTCCACTTTTTTTAAATGGAACCATGTATTTTTTTTCGCTGACATAATTACCGATTTTAACACGAATTCAGCGACCTACAACACGAGGTCATTCTAGGCACGCAAAGTATGAAAATAATCGAAAAATATCGAAACAATCACTTTCAAAGGATCCACTGACCTTGGTTTGGGTCTACCTACAGAAGATGCTCGAAGTGATGACCCTCGACTTGTAAGCACTTGTTGATGCTGATGAAAAGACCATCTAACTTCAACGAACATTTGTGGTGTAATTTCAGTACATACTCGGCGTATTCTTCCTTTTATGTCGTCAGACGTGGTAGGCGCTACCGGCCATTACGCGTTCTTTGACAAAACCCCATAAACAGTAATCTGGTGATGTTAGATCTGGCGAACGAGGTGGCCAAGCTACAGGGCCGCCTCGCCCTATCCACTTTTCACCAAAAATCTTATTCATCACTTGCCATGAACACAGAGCATAATGGGGTGGTACACCGTCGTGTTGCATCCACATGTTCATGCGAACATGCAAGGGCACGTCTTCCGGTAATTGAGACAGTACATTTTGCAGAAAGTATGCATGAACTTGCCCAGTCAAGCGACCTCAAAAAAAATATGGACGAATGACGTGATCGCCGACAATGCCGCACCAACAATTAACGGACCACGGATGTTGAAACGGTACAGTATTCTCATCCATCGATGATTCTCATTTGCACAATAATGCATGTTATGCCTATTCACATTTCTCGTATTTGTGAAGTTAGATTCGTCAGAAACAAGCACATGACTCAAAAATGAGACATCTGTGCACATTTTTCTACGAATCCAGTTACAGAAAATGACGCGATTTAGGAAAGCATTGCCGTACAGATCCTGATGTAATGACATACGATACGGATGGAACTTGTGTTGATGTAAGATTCTTAATACAGATCGCTGACTAATTCAACTCTCTCTTCCCATTTGCCTGCTACTCGCACGTGGATTTAGTGCAGCAAAAACTAAGAGAGCAGCCGTATTATTTTCATTAACAATCGGTCGACTTTTCACTCGTGTTTGTTTCACTGTACCGAAGCGACAGAAACGGTCAGCTAATTGCTTAAAAGCCATGTGCGATTTTTGTTGCCTATCGGGATAACGAGCCGCATACAAATCTTGGGCGTTTCTGTAATGTTTACGGCATTCCCCTAGGACCATAAGGATATCAACAAGCTCTTGAAAATCGTTCATTTTCGCGATCCGATGTACTCACTTTGGAAGGTAATGCATGACTAACTGATATGTCAACAGAAAATGCGTACTTGCTGCCGATAAGAAACATTGGTATCGTAAGAAATGAAAACAACGATCAAACAAGTGCTTGCAAGTCGAGGGTCATCACTTCGAGCATCTTCTGTAGGTAGACCCAAACCAAGGTTAGTGGATCATTCGAAAGTGATTGTTCCGACATTTTTTTTCGATTTTTCGATTTTTCGACGATTTTCATACTTTGCGTTACTAGAATGACCTTGTGTTGTAGGTCGCTGAATTCGTCTTAAAATCGGTAATAATATCATCGAAAAAAAATACATGATACCATTAAAAAAAAAGTGGAGTTGACCTTGACGTAGCTTCAGCGCCTGCACAGATAAAAAAATAGGGTGGTCCAGTATGACAGCATTCTTGAACACTAAAACTTTTGTCTGAAACATTTTTGGATATGATCAATAGTTTGAGTGCTATTGCTCTGTAACACTTTATGTGCCTCACCCTGTATATTGATTGTATCCGATAATTTGCTTCTCACTGATTGACATATGTTTATACTTGTGTCATGTGAGTCTTTTACAGATGCGCCAATCTCGTCCAGAGTATATTCAACGACACATTGCTGGTGCAGTTCGTTGTAAGCCTCCTGATCATCACCATGTCTGGCTTTCAAATATGTGGTGTAAGTATGTCCTCGGGTCCCGAATACTTCGTGAATATCATATCCGCCGGACTTTTTTGCAAAATGTAACGATTCATTGAGACAAAAAAGAGAGAAGAAATCCAAATAAAGTGATTTTCACGAAGGGTCGGAAGTTGAGCCAGAACGAATTGATCGACAGCACGAATTTTTTAACGTGCGCCATCTTTCAACTTTTTCTTTACTGCTGGTTTGGCGCGAATATCATTTCGAAGGTGAGACAGATACGATGATCGATTACGTATCAATAATCTATAACGATAGAATTTGTTGTAACGTGTTACCACTGATTCGACTCACCTGTGAATCGAAGTTGAGTAGATCCTCTCGTTATCGGGTACTTGATCTACCGACGGAAAGTCCATGCGGGGAAAGTTGCACAAAATATCACATTCTATTTTTTTTAAAGTCTTATTTCGATAAAATGTCGATGAAAACAAATTTCGATCCGATCTCATTCCGCATATTCGTCTACAGAGCGAGACCATCAGCTTTTCCGGGTATTACTCGAAATGGTACGAGGCTGACGCCCAATACAAGCAGTCTCTGAGCATTATTCTTCAGCGCGGACAAATACCCATTGTATTCCGAGCTGGTTACATTTGCGAATTATCCTCGCAAACCTTTATGAATGCAAGTATATCCGCCAGCTCCTAGCTCCATTTTGTTATGAAAGCACTCGCAAGTTTGTGCTTATCACATTGATCAACGAGTGCTCAATGTTGATCCAAGTGGAACTCTCGATAATGTATCTCCGCAGATAATAAGCAACTGCTATTCGTGCATGGCTCTTTTGAATCAAGTCAACGAGTGATTCGAACCGTGGACGTGAAGTCCGTGGAAAAAGAAGAAAATTGTACCATCTAGCGAGCATGGAAAGCAGATTCACTTTGGTAATGAATGTGCACGTCTCTTGTTTACCAATTCATCGCGTATTTATTTAAAAATATGTCTATTCGCAAATATGTTAATAAAATAATTCGAAGTTGGATTTTGCCGTTAATTTTATCCATATGTTATGAGGAGCAGGCGAACGAAACCAGACTTGTCCACATTACGTCCATTTTCTTTTTTCGTGTTCTTCAGTTACACCTTTATTAGCTCCCGAAGTATTTAGAACCAAACCCAGTTCTAAGCACCTCAACATTTGTTAAAAACTGCCGTTCTTTAGTGAAAAGGCAGTTTTGAGGCACGACACGGAAAAATTTGCGCAGTGTGGACAAGTCCGGTTTTGTTTGCCTGCTCCTCATATATTATTATAACAATTTTTTTTTAATTATAAATTGTACTAGGATTTGTCAAAAGAATTGGATTAAATAAAATAAAAAATTGGACGTACACTGAAAAAATGTATGTATATAGCAAAAATATACATATTACGACACAAAAGTTATTTATACGGCTGGTAGGTACTGAAAATGCTATCTCTCCCCGAGCTTTTTTCCCAACATGCTTGCCAAGACCTTGCACGGCATTTCCAGTGCACTTTTGTGGTTCATAATTTATATTTTCCTATAATGGTGATTTCACTTTTTTATTATAATAATGTAATTTTTCACATAAAAATAAAACATTTTCAACCCTCCATAACCCAGCAACGTTAACATAAAATAATTGTTGACTTTATGGTAGGTTTTAATTAATTAAAAAAAAACACGCATTATTTAGTTTTCGACAAATTCAATCAGATGGCTAGTTTCAAAGCAATAGAGGGAATGCGACAGGCATGTTACATTGCGTCGTAACATTCCTTTATGATATATGGAATGCTTTGAAGCAAGTGTTTTGCTTGTTATAGCACAAAGCAACGCCACATTTTTCACACACCGTTTGTGATACACCAGCGATGTCGATTTTAGCAAACATTACGCACACTCGAATCTTGCAATCGCGCGATAAGTAAACTCCGAACAACTAACACCATCTACTTTGCATGAATTGTACTAAAAATCATAGAACGGTTTGTAGCCACCGTATGACATTGATATAAAAAATGGGATGGTCGAAAAAATCAATTTTTTCAATTGCATTTTCCGAAAGTATAATTTCTTCTGAATATTTTCGTTTTTGAGCCATCAAAAAATTCGAAAATTTGACCGAGTTATGGGCCTTATAGGCGTCGCGGCAATCGGAGTAACCGACTACCTGACCTGCACGGCGCGCACGACTTTTTTCGAGCGTCCTATCCACCCGCTACCTATTGAGATTTATTATTATTATTCGGGCTACCTGAAAAACCAAAATGAGTGCCTGAAATTCGCAATCCTCAAATATTAATGAGCTCTTTGAGCAAGAAGAAGGTGTGATGTATGGCCCTGAAATCGCATACTGACAGGAAAGGTCGCGACATGTAACTCTCCGATTTCGATTGACTTTGGCATGTTTGTATAATGGCTAAAAATAGGTGACATGTATTTTTTCATATCTGCGTAACCCGATTTTTAAGAGGTGAAACGCACCCTCGAAAATCGGGGTGGTTTTCGTTTTTCGTCGATGACGTTTTAACGGTTGGAGATACGAAAAAATTTCAAATTGTAAAAACGTTTATTTTTCCGTGCAATATACATTGGAGATGAGAACGATGCAGATAACAACAAAGTTTATATTGTTTATTGCAAAAATTTAATTTTCATACGTAGCTCCGATAATTTTTTATCGATTGGGATGTAAATTGGCTTACATATAGTAGGTGTAAAAGTAGCGGAAAGGTGTTTCTCTTTTTTCGATATTTCATAATTAAGGGCGTGAACCTGCCCTTCGATTTTTTAGCTGAAAGCATCGTATAATAATAAGTATATACATATAATAGATTTACATATACATATAGTGTACATATAAGTTCGTTTTATGATGCGATTGCATATATGTATATTCCACCCCCCCCCCCTAACCGTAACCCTCTCGAAAGACAAACGTTCAAAGTTTTTATCGTCCGTCATGGACGAAAATTTGTAGAAATAAAGATGGGTTACAATGAAAGTACAATCAGTCAAAATAGTCGACACAAATTATCTCATTTTGGCGGAAGACTTCTCTTAAGAGGTGAACGCACTCTCAAAAACGTTGTTCTTTCCGCAACTCGTGAACGGGCCGAGATAAAAATAAAGTTTAACGAGAAAAAAATGTTTTTTTCGACTACTAGACGTTCATGATGATAATGATCATCCAACAACAAGTGGCATATTGTTATTGCAGTATTTCTTTAATAACGGGGAAAAATCACTCTTTAATTTACCGCTAATAAGGGCACAGGGAAAGCTCGGAATCCCGGACTCCGTGCTTCGGGAAGTAACTGGACTACAATTGGATACTTACAACAAAAGTCCACTCCCCTCGCCGTATCGAAGGCACTATCTGCAGAGCTTTTTGGGTTTCTGCTGCAACTCGTTAACGGAGTGATGCAGAGTATTTTTGTCAGCTTATAACGCAGCATAATTGCATCTTATTCACGAACAGCAGAACCGCTGAACAAAAGAAATGAATCGGTGCGAAGAGTGACTACGGTGCAAAGAGCGGCTACCCCGGGATAACCTTGAGATCGCCTTATTATAGATTGATAGTATGTCTAATAATAGCGTATGTTGTCGTTATCTTTTTCTTGTGTGCTCATAAATTGCGTATCAAGTCATATCAATTGAGCAAGGATTATTATTGCTTCAGTTTATGACGAAGAAGCCAGCAACACATTCCGAGTTTCAAATACGAATAATAATGTACGTTAATCCAGTGAATATTATTCAACTTCTATCCATAGCGACAAGTGCGATAAATTTGCCTGGAACTCCAAACACCGAGGTGGGAAAACAGTTCAGTGAGGATCTAGAAAACATGATCATAGAAGCGATGGATCAACCTATGAAAATGGATTCGACACTGGTTTCGATTTTCTTTCGACCAGCCGTAAATTTCGAAGCATTTGCTTCTTGGGTAAAATCATTCAAAAACCAACAGCGAATTGTGTCAAAGAAGATTACTATATATGTAACAAAACAATAATTGTTAAACGCTGATAGACTTCAAAAGAAAGCTAAAGAATTTATGAAATGGCGAAAGTCAACGTAGCCAACGTGGGGGCTGAAAACATATTTAATTCTGATCAAAGTGGATTCAATTTAGAGCTACATACAGGCCGTACATTGGCGAAGGAAGTGCAGAAATCCGTTGAGACACTAGTGCAATCGAAAACATCGACAACATACAGTTATACTGTACAGGCTTTGATTTCTGCAAGTGGCAAGTTTTTTGCACCTGTGTTGGTCGCTTTAAGCGAACCCATTAGTCAATTTGAACCTCGAGTGGAACAAACTATGTTCAGAGCCGAAAATATATTTCTATTGGCTTAGAAATCTGGAAAATTGACGACTAATCATTTTAAGCGTTAGTTCCAAGACTTCTCAATAGCGGTCCAAAATCGATAATACTTCTGGATTCTTGGAGCGGTCGATGTCCAGATACATTCAAAGAACTGAATATGCAAGGGCAAGATATTAAAGTTTGAACAATTTCAGCATGATATTGCACTATCATTGGTTTGATCAGTTCTGTAGACGATTAGCTTACATTATAATTGCAATTATTGCAGGTACAACGGGAATGATAAATACCCGAATGATCAAATACTTTTCTGACATAGTAATATTTTACAATTACGACGTCAATCTGTACTTGAGAGATAATATTGTTCTCTCCTGAACGGATCACATTTCGGACAAAAGAAGAGATAGCGATTGTTCACTATCAAACAGAGCACAACGAGTATATTGTTGGACATTTGCAAAACCCATTCGCAGGTTATTCTTCCCATTTCCACAGCGATGACAGTCAATGCTAGATTTAATTCCGGGAAACCATTCCCCATCTAGTAACCCTCACACCGCTATTGTATTGAGGAACTGTCATACGCGACACTACGTATGAAATCTTGGTACAGAACTAGTAGAACACGAGATCACAAATCTAATGTTTTTGTGTTATTACTACTTTGGCATGCAGAACATTTGAAAAGCTGTTCTTAATGTAAAACTTAATCTGTTTCCATCAGCGATCAAACTCAGGTCTGTGTATCCTTTCTCGAATCCCTTCTCCAACGTGTTCACACTGCTACTGCGTTGAAGAACTTTTCAACGGGAAAGACTTGTACCCAACACAATGCATAAAACCTTGGCAGAGAAACAGCGGAACTCACAATCGGGTTTTTTATTGGAACCAAACGCTGCGGTTTCCGACCTGTCAAAAAACAAATTGTTCGGGAAGGATGTGAGCACGGTCGGTAAAAACGGAACGATGCGAGCTGCGCGCGAGCCAGTGGGAAAACAGATGTACTAAATTTCCGTGACGGTAGGTAATATTTTGAGCTTTGCTCGTATATTTTTGCTACGTTTATGTGAAAAGTTTCAAAGTGACTTTTCTCCACTATTTGTTCATGAAAACAGGTGAAACAAAGCTTAAAATGTGTGCTTTTTCGCGGTCTAGAGGATCGTTATCGTCAAATTAGCGAAAATGCGATGCAATGGTTAATAATCCACTACTTCTCCCATGGTAACTACAAACTGTATTTTTTTTCGAAATTTGGGAAAATGGCGAGAACGATCCCTTCAGAGCAAGCGTCCTACATGCACACAACAAATTTCATTCCAATTGGTTATTCCGTTTGGAAGAAAAGTTATTTCAAAATTTAGAAGTGGTGGAAGGCGTGTGGCGTATTTAGGGTATGTTTTATTACTCCTTTTGGCTGTTACATGGTATTTTTTATTATTAATCTTTGAAAATGACGGACGTATGGCTCGGTCTTCTAAACTGCATTTTCAAAACTGGCGTGATGTATAGCCGAAAAACGAATCGACCGACTCTGATGAAATTTGGTATAAATCTTTCTAACCACATAGTTTAGAACATGACCCTCAATATTTTTGAAAATAAGAATTTTTTATTGCAATAAGTTGCCATTTTTTCGGCAAATTCAATGTTTTTGTTTCCAAGCGTACCACTAAATCGATTTTCAACACTTCTCTCTGTTTCTTGGTTCATAATTATAATAAGTGTTGATGAAAGAAATATATTCGTTGGTTTTATCCAGATGCCGTTCGGCAACATCCGCCGCAACCCGTTTAGACGATCGTGCCATATCTCCGCCATTTTCAAAGATTAATAATAAAGTAAAATGTAACAGACAAGAGTAGTAATAAAACATACCCTGAGTCCCAAAAGTAATGAAGAAATCTTTTTTTTTTAATAATCATAATCAGCTATTTTTTTCTGACCTGAATATATCTCCCCCCCCTTAAGGAAACTTAACTAGGAGTGTACACTGTCGAGATCCATTGACTACGTTCCTTAAAAATGTACATAAAAAAAACGATTGGAACCTTATTAATTCTGGACTTGTTTATTTATATTCAAATTAATCCTGCAATATTCTTTTGATGATGATACGCTTCCCGTTCACGTTACAGCCATTTTATGTTACGAAGTGTATAAACTCATCAAGATAAAATGTTCTCATTATTATTAATGCAGGGTGTCATCTGGCACATCGGTATAATATTTTTCAAGGTGGTCCTGTCGTTAGAGGGCGTACACAAATTATGTAATGCCAAATTTCCCAATGTTTGATCCCCCTACCCCACGTAACAAGACCGTAACGCTTGGCCGGAACCCCCCCCCCCCTTTTTCCGTTACGTAACGGATGCTTTGTCGTCAATAATAGCGATTTTTTTATAGACATAACTAATTATGAAAGGATCGAGTTTGAACTCATTTCATGCAGTATATATTCATCTAGTTTTATACCAATTTTTATGAAAAGATCTTTAACATTACCGAGATAAAAGCCGAGATTTGACGACAAAACAATGTCTCTCCAATGTTCCATCGATATCTTTATGAAAGGTTATCTGTAAATGAAAAGTCAACAATTGATCGATATCCATGCAATATAGCTATCGATATACGTAGCCGTTTTTTATTTTTGTTTTTTTTTGTTTACAAAATGCAGACAGTTTGCACATTTTTTTCTATTTTCAAAGCCCTTTTTGTATTCAAGCAGTTTTTAAAAATGGTCATTATCGAAATTTAAAAAATCGGCTACGTCCATCCTTAGTCATTGCGAGTACGAAATTGTATAAAAATTGAAAATCCGTTGATATGTTTTTAAGTATTCACTGGGACAAGGTCGAAAAAGTAGTTTCGAGAAAAACGCGATCAAAGTTTTTGTTCCGTTTTTCTTGATATAAAGTTATGTTTTTTCTAGAATATTGATACTTACATTGAAGTATCTAATCGTGGGCGATATGATGGTTCTTTATCTTCTGTATATTTCACAAAATAATAAGAGCCTGCACTCCATCTATTGTTAACGATGCCACACTGTAGGGACTGAGGGCACTAACCGGTCGCGCTACCTGTTCTCACTAAAGTGACGTAACTCCGTCAATTTTCGGACTTATGAATAGAAATGTTGCCAACATATTTTTCAATATATGTACTTTCAAGAATTAAAAATAACAAAAAATTGTTTTTGTTTTTCAAATTTTGGTTGGAGAAAGTGGAAAAGCTACTGTGCAAGTTCTTGCACAGTTACTTCCCCCCTTAACTGACATTTCGTACGGAAAGCTGTAAACTTTCCGCGGTAAAATTGCGCGCCAGTTTTTAATTAAAAACTTGAACATGCAGAAATTTTGCTATTCCTAGCAGTTCTAAAATCGTGACGTAACGCAAACCTTGACCCCCCCTCCGCCCACGTACCTAGAGCGTAACGCCTGACCAGGCCCCCCCCCCCCCCTGGGTTACGTAATTTGTGTACGCCCCCTTAGGATGTTGCACTAACAGTTTCTATGCACGTCCTAATGGCTACGTTACTGTTGATCCACGAACAAATTATTCCGGACGACTGATCCCAAGCAACTTATGCATAACTGATAAATCCATCGATACAGTAATTCAACAAATATCAGTCCTCGTATTAGCAATCTTCATTCCTTTGCCCCCACCCAGAAGTATATCCATTGACACTTGATTAATTCGTTTTTTTTCAGTACATCTCATTGACATCACAATACATCATCCACTCACAAATATAACTTGGCATTTCTGGCATGCAAGTAGTTTACACAACTAGTAACGCCAAGTGAATTTGATTTTTTACAAGTATACTATTCTTTTCATGACATTTAATAACGAATATAAGAACCGCAGTATTGAACCCGACACTGGTGGATGGGCGGTTGGGATCTTACTCCGGCAGTACTCAAGCAGCGTTGTGCATGGCCGATACTCAGAGCGGTGCACTTAGCTTTGTGCCGGCTGGCACATCAACCAGTGAGCGGAAGGCTCATACTTCTGAGACCTTGGTATAGATAGGGGAAAGGTGTCTGAGTTGATCCCATGAGGTAAAATGATCATTTTCAATTGCGATGAAACCATTGATGCTATCTAGGTATTCTTTGGTAAGGTATCGTCCATTAATCATGTGAGGTTTTTTGGCCACTTTGTGAGCCCTCCTTCCCGATGGTGGTGTGGGGTCATCCATAATTTACGTGAGGCTCAAATAGGGGGGAGGGAGAGGATTTGGGTGACAGAAACGTCACCACATATCACCATGGGGGAAGGGCGGCCTCAAAAAGTGGCCAAAAAACCTCACGTGATTAATGGACGATACCTAAAACATAGCCCCCCCCCCGCGTTCATCAATTTATAATGGTGGTGTGAACGACGCACTTGTTTTGACGAGAAAAAAATTAAAATTGTGTGCTGCCATCTAAGGGAAGGTTGACTTTAAGGGGTCTTCTCACTTTAGACGCTAAAAAAAGACTATTTTCATGAATTTTTTGATAGGTTTATATTATAGATATTGATATAAAAGTTGTTACACTTAATAAATACACTTTCGAAATACATTTAAAAAATGTGTTATGTATTTATGTAACGCAAAGTTTAAACGCGTTTTTTCTCTATACAACGTTTTTCGACGGCTTGTTGATAAAATCTGCGAAAATACTGAACCGATCCTTATGAAAATTTAACCACATATTCTTTACAACTATAACTATAGCGCATATCAAGGATTTTTTAAAACTTTGATATTCACTCCTTTTATTTTGCCAAAGACGGTGAAAAAACACGTTTTTTCCTGTTTTTTCGAAAAAATGTCCGCCATTTTGTTATTTTTGCATATATCAAAAATCGTATGATAGCGCTATAGCCATTAACGTACTGAATCTGAAACCGTTTGATTTTTTAGTTTCGGATGATCCATCTGCGAGATTTCATCAACAGCGCCGATCTACAATTTTTTAGCACTTTATTAAACTACCATTTTAGTCTATAAAAAGCGACTTAAATAAATAAAATAAACAAATTTAATTCATTTCGAAAGTGTATTTATTAAGTGTAACAACTTTTACATCAATATCTATAATATACCCGAGTCGAAATTTTCAGCCTATTTTGCCCCTCCAGATCCTCAGTGGTAGGAGATAAAGGCAGTAAACCCGAGTAGAAATTTTCAGCCTATTTTGCCCCTCCAGATCCTCACAGTGGTAGGAGATAAAGGCAGTAGAGTAGCTTCGTATTCAATATAAAATGAGCTCCTACTTAGGGCATAGAATGGGAACAAATTTCCCTTTTCTTCACTTGCAGGCGCTAATGAAGACGTCGATTGGCACACGTATACACGCACACGCATACACTCTATTACGCATATAGAGATACATATGACTGAATACGCACATGCATAGACACACGTATATACCCGCACACATACCAGGTGTGTAAGTATGAAACCGGAATTTGCCCATAGGTGGCGCTAGATGTCGATGCAGTTACCGACACATCACGTCAGCGGTGTCTTGTTATTGTATTGATATCCGACAAAGATTTCCAACTCACAATAACACGAGTTTCATTCAGTAGCATTAGTTTATTAGAGATAAACATGTCGAGTTTTGTGCCAACAAATTACGATTTGCCGACAGCACTACTTTTCTGTTTTCATCTGAAGAAAACCGCAGCCGAATCGCATCGAATGCTTGTGGAGGCGTTTGGTGAGCATGCTCTCGGTAAAACACAGTGTTTCGAGTGGTTCAAACGGTTCAAAAGTGGCGATTTTGACGTGAGGAACGAAGAACGTGGAAGACCACCGAAAAAGTTTGAAGACGCTGACCTGCAAGCCTTGTTGGACGAAGACGACGCTCAAACACAACAACAACTGGCGGATGTACCTACAGTAATGATATGATACTTTGTATCATATCATTACAATAAACGTGTTTTTTCTGTACAAAAATTCCGGTTTCATACTTACACACCTGGTACATGCCTAAGCATACACCAACACACGTATACTAGTACCTATAGGTATGCATGCGTGTTTGCTATAGGAATCCGCGTATACATGCATACGTGAGGGCAATTCCTATAAAAAATATTGTAACTGTTTGCCCAAAATCCATTTTTTTTACTTTGGAGAGTTGCTGGAGCTGCAGGAGCAACTTTGAAGTGAATGCGAAAGGTTCGCTGGGTGGAGATAATGGGCAAGCCATTGGAAAAGTACGCCTCTACGTCGAACGCGCGGTCCTACCTAGTCCAAAGCACGAGGGTTACTGAAAACTATCAGACTCCCTCTTTCGAATGCGACAGTCCCCTTCCTCGTTTCGTCGAAACAGCCAAATGCGCGATAGGTCCAAACGCAATCCAAAGAGGAGCTGCAACGACTTCAGCTAGATTAGGTAGGATTATAAATGCCTATGCAGGAGGTAAGCAGCAAAGAAAGAGCATGTTAGGAGCCTATAGTGGGACTTCTAGCAGTAAACAGGCTCAAGTGAGGCTGACATAGGATCAAAGGCCTTTAAAATAGGCCGAAAATTTCGACTTGGGTAAACCTATCAAAAAAATTGATAAAAATCGGTTTTTTAACGTCTAAAGTGAGAATACCCCTTAAGCTTAGGTAACTTTCATTGTATACTGTCAGTTGTAATCAGTGTTGTGTTTGTGGCTTTATAGTATGCTAAATTTGGATTTTGGTTGGCGTGGTAACAGTGGAAAACTTACAGATTATGTTACCGAGCAATGAATGAAAAAGTTGAGTTTGGGGCAAGATGATTCCCTTCCAGGTGTACAAGATGTAGGTACGTCCTTTTTGCACAAAATAATCCCTAGGCATGGGTGTAGCCACGGTTGGGGAGGGTGGGGCGCTTGCCCCCCCCCCCCCCCCCCCCGCTGGCGAGTCAAGCGAAATATGTGCGAAAAAAATTACAAAAATTCAATATTGCCAATTAAAATTTGGCGCGCGGCGCACATCAAATACAGTTGTGTATTTCTCACGACGCTTCCGATGCTGTGGCTTTTTCTCGAAGCAGTAGCGGCTGCTTCGCCACAAGTTCGAGAAACACCCGCAGAGCGTCGGATCGATCCCAGGACCGACAGTGCTGGGACAGGGCAGCGGCAGCGAAAGTAAACAATTCGATTTTGCGACATAGCAGACTAATCGTCTTTGTCAAGAAGATGATAGAACAAAAGAAGACAGTACTGCTCCGATTACCGAAAGTTGATTTTCATTCTTTCGTTATTTGTTGGCGCTAACTCGCTAAGAACGCCTAGTGATACTAGTGATATTTTCTAAATATATTAACATAATTTGAATTGGATATCTGAAATGGATAATAGAAACTTTTTTAGCACAAAACGTATGTACCTAATATTAGGTACATACCTTTTGTGCTAAAAAAGTCTCAAAACACAATAAAAACATATGTTTTCATTGTGTTTAGATTACTCAGGAAGATTTGTACAATGAATGGTCGAAGTAACCTTATAAGTATACTGAAATAAGCTCTTCTGGAGTATTCGGAAATAGGAAATGAAATGCATTTAAAATATAAAACATCTGTATTTATTGTAGAAATTTGATACAGAAAAGGTAGATAATGTACATCAATCGGAGGGAACCCGTTCGAGGTGGAAAAGAACCTTCTACAAAGCTTTCTTGCAACTAGCGTAGCTTACTTTAAGTTACGTGGCGATGAAAGGCGTCAAGTTCATGGAAGATAACGATCGAGGGAGAGAGAGAGAGAGAGAGAGAGAGAGAGAGAGAGACAGATCGGGAGCCTCGAAAGGGCCAACTCTCTAGCGCGTCGCAGAGGGACAAGTGACGAAGTTGTCGAAATTCGTAGGCTCGGGAATTCCTCGCTGAGCGACGCAACGACCATTTCGACAAACCTAAAAAGATATCGAGAAATTTCGTTGACTCGTTGCTTTTGTGTTTGTTTTCTTCAAATAAAGGAATCCCTACGAGAGGGGGATAAAGAAAGAATATTTACCCTTCGTAAACCACACCAAGTATTGTAGTCCGCTTTGCCA
Source organism: Ophion obscuratus (assembly GCA_964007375.1). Classification (NCBI taxonomy): domain Eukaryota; kingdom Metazoa; phylum Arthropoda; class Insecta; order Hymenoptera; family Ichneumonidae; genus Ophion; species Ophion obscuratus. The sequence continues at coordinate 48,566,701 of OZ023317.1, forward strand.
AGATTCACGTAACCACGGTTCCTAGTCTGGCATCTTATATTTGCGCACGTGTTTTCCGCGGAATCCTAATTGAATAAGTCCTTCATTAGCACAAACGATATTGAGAATTAAAAGAAAGAAAATAATGAGCGGTAACGTACTCTGCAAGCAGCGAGGTGTCCTCCCGTCCTACAAATCTGGGCAGCAGTTACCCCCGCCGGTGGTGCTTTCGGCTGCAACGATTTATTTCATATTTATTGTTGATCGTTTTGTGGCTTATTGATTATCGGGGCATTATCGAGATGTCATATTTACCAGACGCGATACTGAGCTCGTGAAATCGACAGCAAGGCTTAAGGCAACGAGGGCGAAGCATGCGAGGAAGAAAAGTGTGGCTATCGACATTGTGAATCTTCTTTTCGCGATACTACGAGTCACTGAAACAAAGTAATTCGCTACAAAATCCCTCGAAGTTTCGTCGATACGGTATCCATAGTTTCGATGACATTATTCAAACATAAGTCTTGCGTGGATACTTGAAAACTTTTCGAGTTGGAAAAAAAGTCAATTGCGATAGTTACCAGAGGATAGTTTAGCGAGTGTTGTGGGAGATAATGTGGGATCGAGTACTGATACTGACGGTACCATACGCCAAGCATATATACCCACTCGGTAATCAGCTAAATCGCTAATGAATTCGTCAAACGGCTATCCGGCTTCGCATAAAATACAATGGAGAAGTAGCATATGTTCTGATAAGAACCATCTGTTTGTTAGTAAATAGTTCCATTGTTCCGTCGATATCTTTTGAGAGACAGTAGGTAATTTTTACCACTCTACGGATGTTCCCACCTATATGAAATTATCGAAGCTTGTTTCTTCGAATCCTCTTTAATTCGCTTGTTTGGCAATTTTCAATATCGGATCTTTTTGAATCAACCGCTGTCTCTCACAAGGAACATCCCTCAGGTGTCCACCTCCGATTTTGTTGAAACTCATATATGTGATAGAGCATCGAAAACTTTGAGACACGTATTTTTTTTTATCGGCGGAAAAACGGATTTAACGGGGGAAACCACCCCTCAAAGAAAGGCGAGTCGAGGGGTGATTTTGCAATTTCACCCAGAAGCAATCCATCGATCTGAATGAAACAAAAACGAAAATTCTTCTAATGAACAGCGATGAAAAATTTACTATGAAAATGTTAAGAAAAAATTTAATTAGGGGGTAAACCACCCCTCCATTTGCCTTTTTTGCCCCCACACTTAAGAGGGTTGTATGCAAATTAATAAAACAGGTATCATTTTGAAGGGCAGTTAAAATTAAAGTTGACGGGTTTTTGCGTTTTGGCGGCATAGCAAATTTAAGGGGGTAAACCACCCCTAACATAAATTTATTTATCATGGTCGTTTTTTCTGTGTTTAAAGTATATCCGCTAATTTTAAATATTTCTATAAGCTACAATTTAATGTTTTACCATATGTCGAAATTATTACATTCGTCTTAAGGGGTAACTACCCCTCTGACGAGAAACATCATTGAAGTATCCGCTTTCGATTTCGTTGAAACTCATATATGTGGTAAAGCATTGCAAACTATTGAACATGTTTTTTTTTTGTATCGGCAGAAAAACGGTGTTAGGGGATCAAACCACCCCGCAAAGCTTCCCCCACAAGCAGTCCACCGATCTGAATGAAACAAAATCGAAAATTCTTCTAATATTAAGCGATGAAACATCCACTACAAGAGTGTTGATTAGAAATATAATTAAGGGGTAAACCACCCCTCTATTTGCCGTTTTTCACCCCACGCTTAAGGGGGTTGTATGAAAATGAATAAAACAGGTATCATTCTGAAGGGGAATCAGAATTTAAGTTGACGCCTTGTTGTGTTTCAGCGGGACAGCAAATTTAAGGGGATAAACCACCCCTAACATAAATTTGTTCATTTCCATTCATTAAAAAAATCAGAAGATTTTGAAAATCCTGTTACCTTTGGTTTTGGTGAATCGAACACACATTGTGAAATACCCGGTTGCAATAATTTGGCCATTATCAGATGTGCATGGTGCAAAAAATCGTTGTGTTTAAAGCATTTTTTTGACGATTATCATTATTGCAGGAATTATGAGCCATGATTGTTGATGGTTGATAGTTGATAGACTAGAAAAAAAAAGTATATATCACAAGAAAATGATTTGACGGCATATGACTGCAATACTTTTCACATGTACTATTAATTAAATCAGCTGAAATGATTACCAAATAAAATATGTCAAAATATATTTAAAACATGTTCGTTAACCTATTATAAAACCCTCAGTTTCATTAATATGTTTAATTAAATAAACGGTAAAATAATAAAAATATATATGCCTCCACAAAACTACGTCGCTGGCTAAATTGTCGCTTGATCCATGTGCATCATCGTTCCGAAATATACGAAGTGAGCCTTATAACTTATTCTGGAAATTATTATAATTAATGATATAGTAGAAGTGTATGTTTATTCCCATGGAGATGCTTAATGGACGTGCATATTAAAATCGGAAGCGTTTCGACACGAAAATATCAGCCTTATGAGTAAGGGGTAGCCCCACGTCCCTACTCCCAAAGTACCGCTCCTAAAACTCAAAACGAATATGCCTGCACACACAAACATAAAATTGATATTACCGATGGAATGAAAACAGTTTTAACGAAATTCGTGAAACCTTTCGCGAAACTTCAAATGAAAAGCAATTAGAGGGGGTAGTTTACCCTGAAAATGTAAAAATTTAAAAACGTAATAATTTAAAAACGCGGGAGAATCTTTTGAATCCGCGGATACATGTTAAACACAGAAAACACGACGGTGATGAACAAATTTATATTAGGGGTTGTTTACCCTCTTAAATTTGCTGTCCCGCTGAAACGCAAAAACGCGTCAACTTGAATTTTGATTCCCCTTCAAAATGATACATGTTTTATTAATTTTCATACAACCCTTTTAAGCGTGGGGTGAAAAACAACAAATCGAGGGGGGGTTTACCCCTTAATTATATTTCTAATCAACACTCTTGTAGTGGATTTTTCATCGCTTAATATTAGAGGAATTTTCGATTTTGTTTCATTCAGATCGATGGACTGCTTGTGGCAGAAACTTTGAGGGGTGGTTTCATCCACTAACACCGTTTTTCTGCCGATACAAAAAAAAACATGTTTAATAGTTTGCAATGCTTTACCCCACATATGAGTTTCAACGAAATCGAAAGCGGAAACTTCAATGATGTTTCTCGTCAGAGGGGTAGTTACCCCTTAAGACGAATGTAATAATTTTGACATATGGTAAAACATTAAATTGCAGCTTATAGAAATATTTAAAATCAGCGGATATACTTTAAACACAGAAAAAACGACCATGATAAATAAATTTATGTTAGGGGTGGTTTACCCCCTTAAATTTGCTATGCCGCCAAAACGCAAAAACCCGTCAACTTTAATTTTAATTGCCCTTCAAAATGATACCTGTTTTATTAATTTGCATACAACCCCCTTAAGTGTGGGGTGAAAAAAGGCAAATTGAGGGGTGGTTTACCCCCTAATTTAATTTTTTCTTAACATCTTCATAGTGGATTTTTCATCGCTTTTCATTAGAAGAATTTTCGTTTTTGTTTCATTCAGATCGCTGGATTGCTTCTGGGTGAAACTGCAAAATTTCCCCTCGACACGCCTTTCTTTGAGGGACGGTTCCCCCCCTTAAATCCGTTTTTCCGCCGATAAAAAAAATACGTGTCTCAAAGTTTTCGATGCTCTATCACATATATGAGTTTCAACAAAATCGGAGGCGGACACCTGAGGGATGTTCCTTGTCAGAATTCACAAGTCATTTCACCCAAACGGACGGGTTTAGATCCGTGAGAAAAGTAGAGGAAGTAAAACCCCAGACATCCATCATTTCATCTATTACGGATATCCGTTTATCACGAGTCTTCAAATTGTCTCCAAAGCGTCCCCAAATTCCATGTAGGTTTCGCCGATCGAACCATAACGGCCAATACTTGGACCAATGTTGGCGGGACGTTAATCGATTGCGCAATTGTACGCCAATGCTCGGCTGAGTATTGACTAGCCAACATTGGTTTGCCGACACGAGGCCAATCTTCGACCAAATATAGACTCTGTAATCATTGGCTTGTCGATACGAGGCCGATTTTTCGCGAAGTATAGACTTGCCAATCATGTTTTTCCCCATATGATCCCAATGTTCGGCAAAATATAGAGACGCCAATCATGTTTTTGCCGATATGAGCCTAATGTTCGGCAAAATATAGACTCGTTGATCATTAGTAACGCATGATCGAACCGCAAGTCATATATTGACGATTCATTGTTACGCGTCGAAGTCATTGAGAGACGAAATAAAGACTTTGTACGAGTCCATTGACTCTTAACAAATATACTACCAAATCAATGCGCTCATACGCGATGCTCGGCCGACTCTCATAAGCCATTTAGGGCCAAAATTGATTGCGAATATCGAGCCACACTTATCATCCGAGGCTCGGTCGATGATCGGGCCAAGCTCGAGTGCCAATGTTTTCAAGCGCGGCGTCGAGCATCGGCCAATCATTGGCCACTACCGCTCACCCTACACGGGAAGCTGGGCAGATGAATGAAGAGTCTTGTCTTTTTTTTTCTTGTCTTTGCTAAGGCGAACGCTTCGCTTATTTTCAACCTTAGAGTGAAAACGATGAGATTCAAAGTTGTGGAAAATATAATTCCCCACAAGTTTGGTGATTATAATTTTTACCCTAGGATCAATATTTATAGAGTTAGACTGCTAAAAGGGGTAAAAAACGTTTTTTAAAAAATTATCTCGTTTATTATCAAGTTTATTCTAAAAATGGTAATAAATAATCACATAGGAAAGTTTATTTCCTTCAACTTTGGTTATTAGAATTTTTACCCTCGGATCAATATTTTTGGACTTGTACTTAATTTAGGGGTGAACTTTTTTTTATGTTCAGTTATTTCGTTTATTATCAAGTTAATCGTAAAAATGATAAGAAGTAATCGGGTAGGGAATTTTATTTCCTTCAATTTTGGTTATTAGCATTTTTACCCTAGGATCAATATTTTCGGACTTATACTTAATTTAGGGGTGAACTTTTTATTTATGTTCCATGTTTATTACCGTTAAAAGAACTAATCAGGTGTTAAAATCCACAGGTTTCTACTTGCTGGAATGGCTCTTTGCGACGAGAGAACACAGCCAAAGTCGAAGAAATTTGAATTACGTACGGTTGTCCATCACTATTTTTATAACAAATTCAATAATAAATTGAAGAAAAAAAGTGACAAAAATTACACCCCTATTTTATTTATAACTCCTAAACTATTGATCCTAGGGTAAAAATAGTACTAACGAAAGTCGAAGAAAATAAAACTTCCTACCCGATTATATATTGCTTATTTTACGATAAACTTGATAATAAACGAAATGACTAAACATAAAAAAAAATCACCCCTAAATTAAGTATAAGTCTGAAAATATTGATCCGAGAGTAAAAATGCTAATAACCAAAGTTGAAGGAAATAAAATTGCCTACGTGATTATTTATTACCATTTTTACAATAAACTTGATAATACACGAGATAATGAACAAAAAACGTTTTTACCCCTATTTGCAGTGTAACTCTATAAATATCGATCCTAAGGTAAAAACTATAATCACCAAACTTGTGGGAAATTACATTTCCCACGACTTTTGATATGATCATTTTCACTCTAAGGTTGGAAATAAGCGAGTTATTCGAAAAACAAAAAATCCCTCTTCAAATCAAGATGGCGGCAAACGCACCGAGGGGATTTTCCCGAAAATCGAGATTTCCACTACCAACCACCCCCCCCCCCTAAGTATAAAAAAAGAAAATCGAAGCCCCGAATTAATTCCAGGTGAACCGCATTTTATACCTATCTCGATTGGACTAAGACCAGCACATCGGTTATGAGGCGTCTTGTCTTTTTTTCTGCTTTTTTTCTCCGAGTCCGAGAAGAAATCGTTGCAACATTCGCGAAATTCTCATCCTTTCCCTGATTGTCAAAGAAAATACTCGTTAGGTGAGAATATATACTCGTGAATTCTGCGAGACAGGGGTTGATTGGGGAAAATCCAATATTGAAAATGGCCATAGAAGCTAATACTTCAATATTTAATAGAATTCTAAGAAACAGGGTTCGGTGAGTTCGTACAGGTGGGAACATCCGTGGAATGGTAAAAATTACCTATTGTCTCTCAAGAGAGATATCGACGGTATAATGGAATTACAATTTTTCCAGAAACAGATGTTTCTTATCGGGACATATGGTACGTACTTTTCCATTGTCTTTTATGCGGGGCTAGCGTCCCGGGATGCCGTTAGACAAATTCATTAACGATTTAGGTAACTATCAAGCGGGTATGTCTGTTTGGCGTATGGTATTGTCAGCATTAGTACTTGATCCCAGATTGTCTCCGGCAGCATGCGCTGAATTGTCCTCTGATAATTATCGCGATTGATATTATCATCGCGATATTCTTCAACTCTGAAAGTTTTCAAGTATCCATGCAAGACCTATGTTTCAATAATGTCATCGAAACTATGGATATTTTATCGACGAATTTTCGAGTGACTTTGTAGCGAATTATTTTGTTATATTAACTCGTAGTTTCGCAAAAAGAAGCATTTCACAATGTCTAAAGCCGAAGCGTATACACTTTCGGGCTTTTACGTAGTACCCTCCCTAATTAAATTTCGCTAACCCAAACATCTATGGAATTGCGATTGACTGGACTCTGGGCCTGAATTCTATCGGATAGATCGGTCACGCCACGCGCATATCATGCTGAGTGGTGTTATCTACATACAAATCGGCGCGGTTTTAAAGCAAGGGTTCGCTTGGTTGCTATTGTGAATTAGGGCCCAGATGTTGTGAAGTATACTAGGTTGGAGAATTTTCTTTCGGGTTTTTTTAGAAAACGTACTTGGCATATTTGTATTACATTTTCGCGGGACCACATCGCGGTGTTCCCCTACACAACAAAGAAACAACCATTCAAATCAGATCAGTGATCACGGCGTAATCAGTATGCATGCATATAAAAAAAGAATAAAAATCAATAGCCGACCAATAGTTTGAAGCCGGTTTAAAATGGTTTTATTTCAAACGCTCGAAACTAAAATTACATACGCTTGGTTTCAATACTATTCTACACGAACCTTTCTATTTTCTACCTAAATAAGTTCACACAGTAAGTAACTACCTAATGCGAAGAAGTTAATACACTGAGAGACATGTATTGTATTGTCAACCATATTTTAACTATATTTTATATTTTCCTGAGGGGACAATAATATTTTATAGCCCTAGTTACCGCTAAACGTATAGTACTACTTATTGATATTTTAGCAGTTGTATAAATTATGCACATATGCTAATCGCAACCGGCAATCTTACAAACATACCTGAAACAGGCCTGAAATATATATACATTGATTAAAAATGGTGCATGTGATTAGCGACGATGTTTAAAGGGAATTTGTACCATATTGGAAGATATGACCTGCTATATGCGCATGTGGTGTGCTATTCAAGGGTTGATTCAAGGCATCAATGCCCTCCTACTAAAGGCATAGAATATTTCATAAATCCAAAATAGAATAAAATACGCCACTGCGAGTTCTACCTCGATGATTTTTTATTATCATTCGGCCTTCCCTGACCTCCATGTACTTCCGAATAGCTGTAACCTTCGATTTAGGTGAAATTATGTACAGATCTTGGTTTTATAATATAAGCCACTGTGTAACCCTCAACAGTCATCGGGGATTGAATCAAACCCAGCCGTTTTTTCGACCTTCCAGAATTTTTTTTTATATTAAAAATTTCGACTCCCAAATAATCGGCATAGTCTTACACACAAGGGTTGAAAATGCATTGTAGTATTTTTGTTTTCTTTCAATTTTTCAATTGTTTATCATTCTTCAAAGTGAGTGGGGCTGATTACACCCCCAATGTCACAATCTGGAGGTGTGACTGATAAGGGTTAAATGTATTTTTGGCGCAGCGCAATAGTTTTGTACCATATAACAGTGAGTTTGTACCACATTATATGATACGACCTGCTAAGTGCATAGTATGTCCTATGTGTGTCCTAAAAGGACAATGTAGTGAACAATGTAGGTGCAATGTGCGTCCTACAAGAACAGAAGGTGAACTAAAAGAAGAAGTATTGAACTGATATCCCATTTTCCCAATGGAACAAACATACTATGTAACAGTTTTTGAGACACGCGTAATTCAAAAAAACTACTAACCTGCGGATGCTCGATTTGCAAATGATTTACGTCTTCGCTATAAGCAGACGTTACCATAATTTTTTTCGAATAGCTACTTTTCATAAGGTCTTCGAACAAATTATACTCGACAAACGTTAATGTTAACCATATAAATTGCGCAAACGAGAAAAGACTAGTTGAAGTTCGACTGAAAAAAATCTAACGTACAATAATACAACATTAGTATTCATATGCCGATTTTGTGATAGTACTGAATTAACCATGCCTATATTGTCAACTTGACAATGTAGATATGGTTAATTCAGTGCCATTCTACTAGTTTAATGGCGTCAGCCAATAAAGTATGCAAATTTCACAGGCTAAATTTAGATAAGTGAAGTCTTGTCAAGTAGCTTGGTAATTTGACTGTGGAGGTTTTATTAGGAACACGACAGTACTTGTGAAGCTCTTTAACAGATGGTGTTGGTCGTACCTATGTATCTGAGTAAATTAATCTAGTAAAATCAAATAAATGAGTACCCAAAAATTATAAAAAATATTAGAACCAAATCGTGTATTCAGCAAAACTTTAACCCGAATGTTCAAATTTTACTGATTGTCCCCAAATGATTATTATTTTAGTCTTATGATCGCCAAAGTGAATATTTTAACAGTCAGCTAAGTGAGCTAGAGCTGCTATGCTAGAATAGGGAGATAAGCAGATGTGCGAAACGGCTGCGGAATTGTTGTCGGCACGCCTCCGACATGATTGGAGTGCATTACAATTTTAATAAGTTATTAACAATTATTTGAAGAGTGATTGAAAATCATTTAATAAGTTCTTCATATAGACTTTTCTGCCTTTTGCCCGCCCCCCCTGCCGCCCCTGAAGCAAGTCCTGGATACGCCTGTCTCTAGTGGTCTTTGTTCTTGTTAAATGAATTATTTTTGGTAAATAGTTTTATACTGTTTACCTTCTTTATAGAAACGTTAATTTTTTTTCGTTTTATACGGTTTAACTTTTTCATAGTAACTCGAACTTTTTAAAGTTTTATACTCTTTAACTATTTACTATTTATTTATATTAAAATACTTTATTTTTGTTAAATAGATTGTCTATTTATGCTCAAACTACACTACTAATGTATAATTGATCTCAAAAATAATAATTGATATACCTAAGTGATTTAAGACTGGCTGTAGAAGACTTGTTTATTTTAATTCTAGTTGGGTGAAATGAAACTTATAATATAAAGGTATATTACGTTGCAAGTTCAGTTTATGTTGTATACCTATGATTAATATATATAAGGTTGTTGTGAACTCAAGCCACTTTTTATTTATATTTACCTAATTTCTCCAAAATAAAAAAAATACCAAAATAGAGGTAAGATCATCCGGGGGATCGTTTTGTCCATACCCTAGGGATAATCTTGAACACCGGGGTGTCCAAAATGATCCTTTTGTATGGTACAAAACGAAACCTTTTTATTGAAACCCGGATAAATTGAATATTTCTTATGTGCCAATTGTAAGATAAACAAATATGCCAGTAGTGAACGCTTTCAGATAATAATAATGTTGAATATCTTTGAAACTACGAGCATTCTCCCTTAGGGGGATCATCTCGTACATCTTTCCCCTACTTGAGTAAAAGTCTGTGCACCAGAGAATGTAGATGTATATAATGTCATCTATAACGATACGGGTTTTCCATAGTTTCCTCGTACCCTCGGCACATGCAGTACAGTGTACACGGAAACGGCTGTGGACGCAACAGAAGTTAGGTTAGATCAGCGAAGTTCAATTAGAGAGGGTAATCCGTAAAAGCCCGAAAGGGTATACGTTTCGGCTTTTGATATTATGAAATGCTTCTTTTCGCGAAACACCGAGTTACTGTAACAAAATAATTCCCTACAAAGTCACTCGAAAATTTGTAGATACGACATTACTTCGATACACGATAGTTTCGATGCCATTATTCAAACATAGGTTTTGCATGGATACTTGAAAACTTTCCGAGTTGAAGACAATCTCAATCGCGATAATTATCAGAGGACAATTCGGCGCCTGCTGCTACAGACAATCTGGATCAAGACGGATCAATCTGGATCAAGACGGACAATATGGATGCTGACAATATCACACGCCATACATTCATACCTGCTCGATATTTACCTAAATCGCTAATGAATTCGTCTAACGGCATCCCGGGAAGCTAGCTCCGCATAAAAGACAATAGATAAGTAGGTACCATATGTCCCGATAAAAAACATCTGTTTCTGGAAAAATTGTAATTCCATTATACCGTTGATATCTCTCTTGCGAGACAATAGGTAATATTTACCATTCCACGGATGTTCCCACCTGTACGAAATTACCGAACCCTGTTTCTTCGAATTCTATTTAATATTGAAGCTTCTTTGGCCATTTTCAATATTGGATCTTCCCCAATCAACCCCTGTCTCGCAAAATTCACAAGAATTCGACCTAACGAGTATTTTCTTCTGAGAAAGAATGACAATTTCGCGAATGTTGCAACGATTTCTTCTTGGACTCGGAGAAAAAAAGAAGAAAAAAAGACGAGACTCCTCATTGGTCCGCTTTGCGGACGCTTTGGAGACAATTTGAAGACTCGTGATAAACGGGTATCCATGAGAGATGAAACGATGGATGTCTGGAGTTTTTATTTCATCTACTTTTCTCACGGATGTAAACCAGCCCGTTTGGGTGAAATTACTTCTGAATTCTGAGAGGCAGCGGTTGATTAAGAAAGATCCGATATTGAAAATTGCCAAACAAGCCAATTAAAGAGGATTCGAAGAAACAAGCTTCGGTAATTTCGTATAGGTGGGAACATCCGTAGAGTGGTAACAATTACCTACTGTCTCTCAAGAGATATCGACGGAACAATGGAACTATTTACTAACAAACAGATGGTTCTTATCGGAACATATGCTACTTCTCCATTGTATTTTATGCGGAGCCGGATAGCCGTTTGACGGATTCATTAGCGATTTAGATAATTACCGAGCGGGTATATATGCTTGGCGTATGGTACCGTCAGTATCAGTACTCGATCCCACATTGTCTCCAGCAACACTCGCTGAACTATCCTCTGGTAACTATCGCAATTGACTTTTTTTCCAACTCGAAAAGTTTTCAAGTATCCACGCAAGACTTATGCTTGAATAATGTCATTGAAACTATGGATACCGTATCGACGAAACTTCGAGGGATTTTGTAGCGAATTATTTTGTTTCAGTGACTCGTAATATCGCGAAGAGAAGATTCATAATGTCGAAAGCCACACTTTTTCTCCTCGCATGCTTCGCCCTCGTTGCCCTAAGCCTTGCTGTCGATTTCACGAGCTCAATATCGCGCCTGGTAAATGTGACATCCCGATAATACCCCGATAATCAATAAGCCACACAACGATCAACAATAAATATGAAATAAATCGTTGCAGCCGAAAGCACCACCGGCGGGGGTAACTGCTGCCCAGATTTGTAGAACGGGAGGACACGTCGCTGCTTGCAGGGTGCGTCAACGCTCATTATTTTCTTTTTTTTTTAATTCTCGATATAGTTGTCACTAATAAAGGAATAATTTAATTAGGATACCGCGGAAAACACGTGCTCGAATATAAGATGCCAGACTAGGAACCGTGGTTACGTGAATCTCGGCAAAGCGGACTACAATACCTGGTGTGGTTTACGAAGGGTAAATATTCTTTCTTTATCCCCCTCTCGTAGGGATTCCTTCATTTGGATGAAAACCAAAACAAAAGAAACGATTTAACAAAATTTCTCCATATCTTTTTAGGTTTGTCGAAACGGTCGTTGCGTCGCTCAGCGAGGAATTCCCGAGCCCACAAATTTCGACAACTTCGTCACGTGTCCCTCTGCGACGCACTAGAGAGTTGGCCCTTTCGAAACTCCCGATATCTCGCTCTCTCTCTCTCGTTCTCCCTCGATCGTTATCTACCACGAACTTCACGCTTTTCATCGCCACGTAACTTAAATTAAGCTACGCTAGTTGCAAGAAAGCTTCGGCGAAGGTTCTTTTCCACCTCGAACGGGTTCTCTTCGATTGCTGTACATTATCTACCTTTTCTGTCAAATTTTGACAATAAATACGGATGTTTTATCTTTTAAATGAATGTTTTTCTCCTATTTCCAAATACTCCAGGAGAGCTTATTCGACGTTAAACTCTCCTCCAATTGCGATCAATTACGGATGAATGGGATAAGTGATTTTGTCTTATTTACATTAATGAAAGAAACGTAAACAGGGCCGGGTCAGAAAGGAAAAATTTGAGAAGCGATAGTAGTTGAGGCGAAATTGTTCGGCATGGTGTAATTACGCTAAAGTACGAGAGATCATTGCGGAACAATTGAACTTTTGTGAATGTCGTCAGTTTGAAAAGAAGCATTTTATTCATTTGGAAGAATTTAACTCTTGATAAAAATCAGATGATATTTGTTAATAAAAATAAAAGTACAAAAGAGCCACATTATTTATTAAATACCCCCATATATAAATTGTGACGTGAATATTTTACACGTCTACCCAGAGTAAGGGGTCGGAATGTCCCTCCAGCTCGGGGCCGATACCGCGACGACCACGACGAGTTCCCATAGGGCTGAATACCGTAATCCTGATTTCAAGCCCTCCCCGCATGCATTTCTCTTTTCATTTGTGGCGGTCGCCTGCGAGTACGAGAAAGAGAGAGGAGTCAGGTGACGGTAGCGCCATCGGAAGCGAGAGCGGCGACTACGTCAAGTCGGGGCAACGAGGGACGCCGAGTGCCTGGAAGACCGAAACGTCGTGGGCTACGAGCGCGCCCGAATTCAGGAAAGCGGAAGGGGCGATAGACTCAGTCACGGTCTTACATACAGGTCTGGAAACTCCGTTAGTTCACATGGTTCCTTTGCTGAAGTTCGCCGCGAGAGGCGCTGCAATCGAGGAGTCAGTGTGCGAGAGAGACAGCAATACTCACTCTCACGCACCAAGGCTTGCAATCAGTATTTATCGGAGTTACTGCTTGCAAATATTTCTAGGTATACGTGTTCATCATGTGTTTTTCCGAACAATAAATATGGAGATAGCATTTTATTTTACAGCACAAATATAATTCCGCGTTTATCAAACATATAATAACAACTATTTGTTCCTTAGAATTCAATAATGGCGTCTTATAATGGCAATAAGAAAGATTTTTAGTCATTATCGTTCAGCAGGGGGGGGGGGGGGGCGTTGGCGGAATGTACAAAATAACGAAAAAATCAAAACGTTATTTCCTTTTTGTTGATCGTTCGTTTATTGATTTGTCAATTTAGACATCTTTTTTTACGACATTTTTTTTTAATTTCATATTTTCTTGAAAGGCCTCATGTGCAACCTTATGTAATAAATTATCGCGTATGATAAAATATCCGAACCATGTTTTTCACATGGAAAGGAAAACTTATATCCCGTTAATACATCTTCGAGTGTTAAATCAAACACGTGAACCTTTGTGACTTGATTAATTTATTGCCAGAAACAGAACATAAACACTGCGAAGTGGAAAAAATTGCATTCAAATCTAAGATTCTATTTAAATTTAACTTTCGTCCCAGTAAAAAGGAACGCATCAAACGTGATAGACATAAAACCGATAATGTTAGATAAATATATATTATTTATTAAAATTTATGAATATTATGAATTAAAAACAATTCTTTGTACTGGGATGATGGTTTCGACGATTCTACCATCGTTCTATGAGAGTTGTTAGTTTATTCTACGGCTACCTACGTTGAGTTAATAAGAAGCCTGCTTCATAAAAAACTAGTTAAAATAAAAAACCTGTCACGTAATAAACTATATAGTCTATAGCCAGAGGAAGGGCATAATCGTGATCGACAGGGTACTCGATGACATAGTCAGCCTCCCATCCTTCTTGATCTGAAACGGCGTCTAATCTTCGTCGAAATTCGTCACGATATTTGACCATTTTGGGTTCCAATTTTTCGCCACTCAAAGCTTTCAGATTGCTTAGTGATATCAAAATTTGTGGCTCAGGTCGTTCTGTAATAGTACAATTACCATATTTTTGAGGCTTAATCACGCTATATACTGACAGCAGTTTATATAGATGCAAAACATTGATAGTTTCACTTTTAGGCTTCTGTAAGCCTTATTGCACTCCGGTACTACGCAGGACTTCGGCTTTACTTTGCGGTTACTCGACGACCATATACAGGTAATGTGTTCGCTGTCAAAACTGACTCCTCGATACTAGCGACACCACGATTTCTGTTTCAATAGTGGAACCACCCCCACCACCCGAATTTCATCGAGTTTCCAGACCTGTATGTAAGACCGTGGACTCAGTCCCGTCCTCCCAGCCTCGTTCTTTCACCGTCGCGTCCGCGAATTCATTCTGGCAGCGATTGGTCCTTGCGCGGCCTACCTCATTGTCGCCGAGCTCGAGTTCAAATTGCGCGCGTTGGTCCCGCGGCGTAACACCAAAGTACGCGCTCCCGCCCTCTATAGCGGGGGCCACGTGACCCGCGTAAGAGAGAGCCGGCACGTTAGCTCGCGTGCCGGAGACGGGAGCTTCCTGCGAGATATCGAACCGGACGGACGTGGACGAGTAGAAACACGCGGTCCAGCGAATTATTCCGGGTAAGCCAAGCCGCGCTTTCTCATTCCAACTCGGTAGCTGTCGACCGTAAAATCGATCCTCGATCTCGGTGCTATCGCGGCCGCGGCCTTTTTCTCGTTTCGTTATGAAGAATCCCCAGGGGAGGGTCGAGCTAGCGCGTCCCGCCGAGGGATCCGCGCCATGGTCGCGCGCGGGAAGTCTCATGTTTCGTGTCGGACAAGTTCCCGAAAATTATCGTTATCGCGTACCTGTGTAAGCGTGTATCGTGAGTATGATCCCCGTCGGCCATCTTCCGAATTTGTGGTCGGACCTGAATGGGTTCGGAGGGGAAAATTTACATCTTTTATCACGAGGACTGGGACGTAGCGGAGAGTTGGCTTCCCGCCTTTTAGCGGGACGGGTCCCTCCATCCCGTAGTGGATAATCCCGGTTCCATCGCGGAGGGCGGTCGTCGGTCGGGAATCAAGGGAGTGAATGACGACCGGGAGAGTTCGTTCGGATAATTAATTAAAGCTCGGCCGGGTTACCGAGTAGCGGGGTCCGGTGTTGTTGTCGAATCCTTAAGGCGGCCGTTACCGGAGCGAGAGGAGAGGCCAAGACGAGCTCGCGATAAAATGTGGAAGAGTGCCCGTGTAAATATTTGTCGCGTCGTGCCGTTTCGTGAATGTTTCGTTTGTCGTGTATACTTTGTTCTATAAACGGTGGAAATGAAGAATCGCAAGACGAATTTTATCGCTCGATTCGGACGCTACAATTTTATTTTCGTAATAATATTTCTGTACCGAACCCCCCTCTACCATTTTTCCCAGGGCTGCGGCCAAGCCGGGCATTCCCGTCCTCCCTCTCTCCATCCCGACGAGCCGATTTTCGGCTGGCGCCCTATAGAAATAAATCGTCGAGACGGACGAGGACGGGATTTTGTGGCCTCCTGAATATCCGAATACCCTTCTCCCTTTTCCCCTCGAAATTTTGGTCACAATATATATAAATATATATATATACACATATACATCCTTGGCCAAAGGTATAAAGCACCCTGTCATTTATCTATCCGGACAAAAAATCGAACATCTCGGCGAACAAAAATTATTAACCAATTTACCAGAGGGTGTTTTGAAGAGGATAAAACCAGCTTCATTGTGCTTTTATATTTTTGCGGTTGTTTTTGGACCCGGTAAGTCATTTTGAAAATGCCGGTTTTTCACGATTGTCGTGAAAAAAAAAGTAATCTTACCATTTATTGATGAGATCTTTGAAAAGTAAACCGTTAGCTTTAGTTTCGTCTTTAAAAAAATTGCGATTTTCTATCGCAGAGTAATTTAGTTTTTTTTTGTTTTCATGAAAAAACAGCAGGTTTCCGAAAAGCCGGCATCGTGCGGCGTAGCTTGAAAACTGTGAGATTTGGAATTTTCAGTCTAAGGAGTAAAAAGTTGAATTTTGTTATTTTAAAGTCACCAATTTTTTCTCCAGAATTTCTTCGTATCGCTAGTTTCGGTTGGTAGTCGACGATTTCTCTCATTGATTTATTGCCGTCACTTTGAAACAAAGATGTTTTAATGAAAATATGAAGAGGCGAAAAGATACATCATTTAATTTGTAGGCCATACGGATCAAATGACGTTTCCCCGTATCCTCGGCACATGCAGTGTACCTCAAGACGGCTGTGGACGCAACAGAAGTTGGATAAGATTAGCGAAGTCTGGATAGGGAGTGATAGGAAAGGGTTTAATTGGGGAGAATAATACGTAAAAGCCCTAAAGGGCGCTTCGTTCTTTGACCAATGCCATAGAACTAATAATCCGGCGGTGATTCGTCAGTTTTATATATTCGCGCCTTTTTCAAATGCTCTTTGTTTATCCGCGAAGTAAAGAAGTGGCGTTCGTGTGTCGTACAACGAAAGGTTGGGACGAGCCCCTCCCCCCTTGCGCTCGCTCATACGCTGCTCGAGACGCTTAATATAATATCGCTGTGCGAATGCGCATCCATATGGCAGGACCAACGCCTTATTGACTGTGTGTGTCTCTTCGAACAAAACAATCGGAGCGCGTCAGAATACGGGTTCTCACCAAGCCGATGTGTTAGGCCGAGTTATAGATATTATATATGCTGCGTCGAGCGGTGAAGCGCTTCGTGTAGAAAAGAAGTCCCTTATACAGGGTGCGCCAGAGAAACTTACTTATTTGAAAGGTCAATAAAAACAAAAGTACTTCAATTATTGTTTTAAATTTTTTTTTATTTGAGAATACAATATCCCAATTTTTTTTTCATGCAGTCTTGAAAATGACATCGGATAAATGGCGACCCCCATTGCGCATACACTGATGAAGTCGATTTTTGAAATTCGTATCCACTCTTTGCAGCATATCAATCGGTATGTTGGCAATGGCGTCGCGAATGTTGTTCTTGAGGTGTGCTATGGTCCGTGGTCGATCGACATAAACCAGAGATTTCAAATAACCCCATAAAAAGAAATCGCATGGAGTCAAATCTGGAGAGCGTGCCGGCCATTGGAGATCGCCTCTGAGAGAGATGAGGCGGTCGGGGAAATGTTGTCGCAACAAATTCATTGAGTCTCGTGCTGTGTGTGCTGTGGCTCCATCTTGCTGAAACCACACGTTCCTAACGTTCATTTCTTCGAGTCTTGGAAGAAAAAATTCCTCGATCATGTTCCTGTAACGAGCTCCATTCACGGTAACTGCGCGTTACCGTGCCGGTACCGGTAACTGCGCGTTAGAAAAGAAGCTCTCGACTGCGAAGGCCCGCTGCTCTCTAGACCAGAGCATGATGGCAACTGATTGGAGGGAGAAACAAACTTGGGAACTTCCCCCTCCAGATGCGCCCCCTCTCGCCCCTCTACCCGCCCAACTCACCGCGCGGGAATTTTTTCAAATAAGTAAGTTTCTCTGGCGCACCCTGTACGTCGTTATAACGTATTCGGCATCGCGTTAACGATCCGAATTATTCTCGTGGTCATTTTCTAGCTAACGTTAAAAACTCCTGTAGGGTACAACGGGACTGTACATTCGAGAATAATTATATCGTTAGCAAGAAAGACCAGACGTAAATAGATAATGAACACGGACAGCGTATACCTTAGGAAAAAAAAAGAATAACCAGACTGCAAAGGTTGCGAGGTCGATCTCTCCGATTTCGATGAAATTTAGCATGCTTGTAGAATTCATAAAAATAGGCGACATGTATTTTTTTATGCCTGCGGAACCCGACTTTTGAAGGGTGAAAAGCACCCTCGGGAATAGGGGTGGTTTTTCGTCTTTTGTCTATAACGTTTTCGTTCTCATCTCCAATGTATAGTTCACAAAAAAATACATTGTTACGATTTGAAAGTTTTATCCCTCGTACCGTTAAAAAACGTTATCGATAAAAAACGAAAATCAGCCCAATTTTCGAGGGTGCTTTTCAGCCCTTGAAAATCATGTTCTGCAGATATAAAAAAAACGCCTATCGCCTATTTCTACCCATTCTACGAGCATGCCAAATTTAATCGAAATCGGAGAGATCGACCTCGCAACCTTTCCTTGTAAGTGAGACGAGCGAAGCCAGGCAAGACAAAGACGCAGTGAATCAGGATGCTCCAACAATGCAAGAGTTCAATGAAAATATACGCCGCAGAGACGATGATTTAGAACGACGGAGATTTGGTAAAAATCCGACGCACCGAGACTCAGGTTAATTTCCCAGGGAAATATTAAAATTATCGTCTATAGCAACCTTTGAAAAAAAAATGAATTGATCGGGTATGCACGAATTTCCGTTATTTTGAAAATTGACGAAGTCAAGTAGTTTCAAGGAGATTATTTCATTAATTATACCGAAACTTCATATTATTTCATAGCTGGGCGATACATTTTGAAAAAACATAATTTTCGGTACACTCAGAAAAATTGTTTACTCAGATGTTCTGGACCGCACCACTTCTTGAACCAATATGGTAATCTTTTTATAAAGTTTTATAAAGTTAGTCCTTTATGAATATGTATTTGCCTAATGTTGTTGAAAAATATCTATCCTCTCGAGCTACAAACGTCGACTCGACCTGATTGTATGTAAGTTATACGAAAGTAGTATACATATAATCGCTTGTATAGCTTATCATTCTTGAAGTCACCCGAGCAGAAATTTGTTCAGGGTGAAATCCGGACCGGATCAGGCTGCCACAAGAGCAAATCCGGGCCGGGTCGGGCAAATTTAGTCCGGCCCTGATCAGGGATGTAACGCTTTTGCATATTCAGGTCCGGATCAGGCACCTTATCAGGCTCTGATCAGGTCCGGATGAAACAACTTATCTGGCCCGGATCAGGCACCTTACCAGGCTCGGATTAGGCACTATATCTGGCTTGGATCAAGCAACTTATCTGGCTCGGATCAGGTGCCTCGTCCAGCTTGAGACATGCGTGTCATCTGGCTCAATCATTTGATTAATTTTTTGTTTAAAAATAGATCAACATTTATTAAATTATTATCGCAGTTACACGTTATCAAGTTTACTATCGTTATTAAAAATATGAAAACATTTTTTTAAAGTTTAAGTTTTTATTTTATTTGACTTGATCGTTTAGTTTTTGTTCCGGTTTTGGCGATGACCGTTCCAATCTTTCGCACTGTTTATGACCGCCGCTAGCCCATCCGAAATTTGTTTCTCTTTGATAGAACCTGCGTGGGGAGTACCATCATACTTTGTCAAGATTGCATCTGAAATATTTTGAATACATAGAAAAATTAGTGAATATACATAGAAAAATCACATCTTTACATTAAGAGCATACGAGTATATCAGTGGGACCTAGGGAGCGCCACCGCTCCCCCGTCGAGTATATCTATATTTATCATAAGTATAGATATATTCGACCTGGGAAAAGTGAGCGATATAGGCTCCGACTGATATATCCTCTTGAGAAAATTTAATAATTAATAATTATTTTTAAATGGTGTACCTCGTAGTGGCGTAGCTCAATCTCTTTTTGTCGTTCTCGCATCATTTGTATATATATAGTGTTGTACATATATTATTGAGAAAATAATGTTCGACGGTACAAAATGCAATTTGCGCAATTATTTCTCGTCATCTGGTCCTTGCACGTATGTATGAGTACATTTATGTACATATACGTATGTTTGTACTGTTGAACATTTTTTCTTGATATGAAATATATTACACTATATATACAAATGGTGTGAAAGTGACAAAGTGAAGTTAAGCTACGCCGCATAGTCTTCGCCCATCAAGTCGTATTTTATATATTATCACTGTTCATGTGTAGATAATCCACAGTATAATCGGAAATATACTTTACCTGAGATTTTCTATGCACTGCACTTTATTGAAGGGCTTGCCTTTCTTCGGGAGAAATTGATGAACCGAACGAGATGTGTCGATGTAGCTACGGCGTGGCTGTTGCGCTTTCTTTTACGTATATAATACGGGACAGGCTGCCCGTATTATATACAAAAGTTTTGATTCCATATAACAATTATACAAAAAAATTAACATAAATATTTATTTATGATAAAAAAGATTTTGAAACAAAATTTGACGACACGCACTTTCGGTTGATAACCATTGTTTTCATATATTTCGCGTCCTGCGTGTACAGCTGTCAAAATATTTCGTGAGGCTTCGCCGACAGAAGCGCTGTCTAGTCCTAGAGAGGAGAGGTTACGGAGTGACGAGCTTCAAGCGAGATAAAGCTTCTATCCGGCGCAAGTCAGGCGTGCCTGACTAGGGTGCCTTATCGATGCCTGATAAAGCTCCTATCCGGTGCAAATCATACGTGCCTGATCAGGGCGCCTTATCGATGCCTGATAAGGCTCCTGTCCGGCGAAAATCAGGCGTGTCTGATCAGGGTGCCTTATTAATGCCTGATCAGGCTCCTAGCCGGCGCAAATCAGGCGTGCCTGATCAGGGCGCCTGACAGGGCCCTGCTCAGGCCCCTGTCTGGCTCAAATCAGGCGTGCCTGATCAGGGCGCCTTATTGGTCCCTGATCCGGGCCTGATGGATCCTCAGGCAGCCTGATTAGATTTCTGCTCGGGCAGGACATCGTACATTTGCCTACACTTGCCTAATATACCCATTCATTTTCAGCTCTGATGAAGGAGTACTTTCGATTCACGTTTGAGATTCGTCGTGATAGAGTTGCGCAATGAAATTATATACTCGAGACGATGCTTCCAATATGATTTGGAAGAACGGGTAAATGAGGTCAAAAATATAATTATTGCAAGTGCGATCGGAGTTCCTAAAAAAATAATCTATCGGATGCGAAAACGACGTTGGGTATCGCGTTCTCGATTTCGTTGGTAGATTAATTTATAGCATTCGGCGAATCGCTGCTGGATTCTGATGAAAAGCGAAATGCAATGGTAAGTTTTCATAATCTGTACAATTTTTTTATAATAAAAATGTCATAATTTTTCTATAATACCTCGCCTAACTTTTTAGGTAACCTTCTTCCGTGTTATTACTTACGGAGAAAAATCAGTAAAGAATTGCATCGCAAAAATAATGGGCGGTACCCTAACCAAAGCTGTAGAGCTTCAATATTCTGGCACCGGAAAAAAAAATACTTGGCATTCAAGTTTTCAAAACTTAAGTTTTTGGTTGCATGAGAGGTATATTGTTAGGTAGACCTTGGGAAAAATGGATCCTGTTTAGTGGATGCATTTGTTGCATAAATTGATTAATTGAAGGTTTTTTTAAAATTTCGTTTATTTGTTTTACCAAATTGATTAGGTTATTTATTTATTTTATAGAAGTCATACACGAATGGTTTGGCAACTGTGAGGATGTGAAAAACCTTCCGGGTAAAGTGGGTTGTTGACTGTCCGGGGCTAACGACAGGGAAGGAGGACGCAAGATTAGAAGCGAGACTGATCCAAAAAGGACTAAGAAACCACTCCGCTGCAAATACTCGAAACATAAAAACTTAAATATACAAAAGCTTTGAAGTTATGTGATGTTCCTAACTATGTTACACATCGTTACACATGTTCCTGAGTCTACGAGTGTTGCTCTATCGAAAAAGACTTCATAAATATATTGCTATAATATTGAACTACAAAAAAAATGTTTTCATTCCAGCGCCAATAATCAACAAGGCGACGACAAAAAAATTAATTTATTTGAAAAAAAATTCTAACGGCGTATTTATTCCTCAAAGGCGTACAAAAATAAGACTTTTAACATATGAAAGTTTTTAAGGGTGTAGCCTTTAACTATCTCATATTTTATAATCTCTGTAAAACTTTGGTGCATGTGTTTATGATATGAGGAGCTGCTGGATAAAATGTTTGCGAAACAAGAAAAGAGATCTAATAAAAAAAAAAGTATTTTTAAGTTAAAACTGTGTAAATTCATAACACTGCTGGAAAAATACATGTTCGTAAAAAATTATGTTGTATTAATATATATATCCTTATTGGAAATAATGTGTGAGTGAATATTACTGGTTCAAATATGACGGCGGATATTCGTACACATCCCGTGGCCCGATATCATAAACCCAGCAATGATTCCGCTATCATAGATTGATGTTGGGCCATCAAAGGTGACCAGTACTGGGGTTCAGTGTCTGGGCTATAATATCAATTATTATTGCTGGGCCCATGCAAAAAATCTTTGCTCGTCCAATGCAAAAAGTCATTGCTGGGCCTACATAAAAAATCTTTGCTGGGCCAATATATGCAATTGATGATTGGCCACGTCTCAGCAGCCATTGATGGTTTACCATTTACAACCATGCATGTTGCAGATCTGGCCCGCTTACATGGCCATTACCGCGCCGTCTTTTTTTTTCTCTGCCAACCAGTCGTGGTCCGTTACTGTCCCTATTGTACAACCCTAATCGGGATGTAACAAAATAATTCGCTACAAAATCACTCGAAATGTCGTCGGTACGGTATCCATAGTTTCGATGACATTATTCAAACAGTGGTCTTGCGTGGATACTGGAAAACTTTCCGAGTTGAAGAAAAAGTCAATTGTGATAATTACTAGAGCGAGATTCAGGGAGTATTGCTGGAGACAATCTGGGCTCGATTACTGATGCTGACGGTACCACACACGAAACATATATCCCGATGAGAACCACCTGTTTGTTGAAAAATCGTCATACAATTGTTCCGTCGATATCTCTCTTGAGAGACATCAGGTAATTTTTACAGTTCCACGGATTTTCCCACCTGTACGAAATTACCGAAGCCTGTACCTTCGAATTCTCTTTAATTAGCTCCTTTAGCCGTTTTTAATAGCGGATCTTCCCCAATCAACTGCTGCCTCGCAGAATTCACAAGTTTTCTTACCTTACAAGTATTTTCTCTGACAATCAGAGAAAGAATGAGAAATTCGCGAATGTTGCAATAATTTCTTGGACTCGGAGAAAGAAAATAAAAGACCCCTCATCGATACGCCCAACTTTGAGGACGCTTTGGAGACAATTTGAAGAGTCGTGATGAACGGATATCCATAATAGATGAAACGATGGATGTCTGGGGGGTTTACTTCGTCTACTTTTCTCACGGATGTAAACCCGCCCGTGTGGGTGAAAATACTTGTGAATTTTGAGAGACATCGGTTGATTGAGGAAGATCCGACATTGAAAATGGCCAAACAAGCGAATTAAAGAGGATTCGAAGGAACATGCTTCGGTAATTTCGTATAGGTGGGAACATCCGTAGAGTAGTAAAAATTACCTAATGTCTCTCAAGAGACATCGACGGAACAACGGAATAACGATTTTTTAACAAACAGATGGTTCTTATCGGGACACACGCTACTTCGCTATTGTATTTTATACGGAGCTAGTATCCCGGAATTCCGTTTGACGGAATCATTAACGATTTAGGTAAATATCGAGCGGGTATATATGCTTGACGTATGATACCGTCAGTATCAGTATTCGATCCCAGATTGTCTCCAGCAACACTCGTTGAATTATCCTCTGGTAACTATCGCAATTGACTTTTTCTCCACTGGGAAAGTTTTCAAGTATCCATGCAAGACCAATGTTTGGATAATGTCATCGACATTATGGATATCGTATCGACGTAATTTCGAGTGATTTTGTAGCGAATTATTTTGTTACAGTGACCCGTAGTATCGCGAAAAGAAGAATTTCACAATGTCGAAAGCTACGCTTCTCCTGCTCGCATTCTTCGCCCTCGTTGCCCTAAGCCTTGCTGTTGATTTCACGAGCTCAAGATCGCGCCTGGTAAATATAACATCCCGATAATGCCCCGATAATCAATGAGCCACAAAACGATCAACAATAAATATGAAATAAATCGTTGCAGCCGAAAGCACCACCGACGGGCGTAACCGCTGCCCAGATCTGTAGGACCCGTGGATACCTCGCTGCTTGCAGGGTGCGTCAACGCTCATTATTTTCTTTCTTTTTATTCTCGATATCGTTTGCATTAATAAAGGAATTATTTAATTAGGATACCGCGGAAAACACGTGCGCGAATATAAGATGCCAGACTAGGAACCGTGGTTACGTGAATCTCGGCAAAGCTGAGTACGATACCTGGTGTGGTTTACGTAGGGTAAATATCCTTTCTTTATCCTCCCTCTCGTAGGGATTCCTTTATTTGAAGAAAACGAAAATAAAAGCAACGAGTCAATGAAATTTCTCGATATCTTTTTAGGTTTGCCGAAATGGTAGTTGCGTCGCTCAGCGGGGAATTCCCGAGCCTACCAATTTTGACAACTTTGTCACATGTCCCTCTGTGACGCCATAGAGAGTTGGCCCTTTCGAGGCTCCGTTCTCTCTCCCTCTATCGTTTTCCCCCAGGAACCTGACGCTTTTCATCGCCACGTAACTTAAATTAAGCTTCGCTAATTGTAAGAGGGATTCGTCGAAGGTTCTTTTCCACCTCGAACGGGTTCTCTCCAATTGCTGTACGTTATCTACTGCTTCTGTCAAATTTCCACAATAAATACAGATGTTTTATATTTCAGAAGCATTTTTTTCTTATCTCCGAATACTCCAGGAGAGCTTATTCGACGTTAAACTCTCCTCCGACTGCGACCGATTACGGATAAATGGGACAAATGGTTTTGGCTTATTTAAATTATTGAAAGAAACGTATTGAAAAAAAAGGCCGCGAGGAAAGGAAAAAGTTGAGAAGCGATAAGGCTTGAGGCGAAATTGTTCGGTATACTGAGTTACAAGTACAATGGATCTCGCTCGATCGCATCCTCGAGCTTGATATGTCCTCTTTGCGTAGAACGCGGGACCGCTTATGCTTGTACACACATCGCGGCTTTTCGCGTTCCGAACCAAATGCCAGAGGCGTTCGCGCGATATTGGTTTCCAGTGCGCCTATTTTTGTTTCCGTTGAAGCACTCCGAGCGTCGGGTGTGTCAGTGGCCGGCGATGAGATAAGTACGCTGAATTACAAACGATCGTTGCGGAACAATTGAACTTTTGTGAATGTCGTCAGGTTGAAAAGAAGCGTATTATTCATTTGGAAGAATTTGGAAGAATTTAACTCTTGATTACAATCGGGTGATATTTTTAAATAAAAATAAAAGTACAGAAGAACCGCATTGTTTATGGAATGCCCCCATACATACAGGGTGAGGCACTAACTATTGCCACCTTGAATATCTCTGTAATTATCGACGTCACAAAAAAATGTTTGAAACAAAAGTTGTACCGTACGAAAGGGGCCATCAAATGCGACCATTTTTTTATCTCAGTGGGGGCGCTGTCGCACAGTAAAGGTCACCTGCACTTTTTTAAATGGGACGGTACATTTTTTTTCAACTATCTTGTAGAGCATCGAGAACTGCATAAAAAACATTTAGGGGTCAAAGTCGTTCAAGGTCATTTAAGATCAAAAAGTGATGTGAACTTTATTTTTATGTGAAATTACCTTTATTCACAGTAGATGTTCAAAGGGATTGCCATTCGAATCCATGCAGTATTGCAATCTCCTCATCACGGATTGTGTAGAATTTCTTATCAATTCGGCACTTATCGAATCACAGGCTCGAAGAATTCTCTCATGCATATCATCCGGCGTAGTTGGACGTTCTTTATAAACAAGATCTTTCAAGTATCCCCACAAGAAAAAGTCCAGAGGCGTCAAGTCTGGCGAGCGAATCGGCCACGATACAGCTCCTCCGCGTCCAATCCAACGATTTGGAAATCTCTTTTGTAATTCATTTCTAGCTATCAGCGAAAAATGTGCCGGGCACCCATCGTGTTGATACCACATTCTGTTTCTTGTTTCTAAAGGTATTTCTTTTAATAACGGACCGAATGTTTCTTGAAGGAATGTGGTGTACTTCCTACCATTAGGATTCCCTTCGATGAAATAAGGGCCTATGATTCTATCCCCAATAATCCCACACCATATATTAACCGACCACGGTCTTTGGTGTGCAACTTGCCGCAGCCAATGTGGATTTTCAGTTGACCACAAATACATGTTATGCAAGTTAATATTTCCATGATTCGTAAATGTTGCCTCATCAGTAAATAAAATCCGATTAATAAATGAGTCATCTTTCTGAATCTGGCGTTGAGCCCATCGGCAGAATTCAGTGCGATTCATGAAATCCGTACCAGTTAATTCCTGGTGGAGACTGATGTGGTAAGGATGATATTTATGACGATGTAGAACACGTAGAATACTTCTTTGGCTTACGCCAGATTCCCTCGAAATTTGACGAGAACTCGCACAAGGGTCTCGATGAACGGCGGCAAGAACACCAATTTCCGTTTCTTCGTTAGTAACTCGCTTTTGTCGGTTACTTTCACGACGGATTAAGGATCCACTTGTCCTCAGTTTAGTGTACAAAATTTGAAATGTACGCCGTGTAGGATGAGAACGTTCAGGAAATCTTTCAGCGTATAAGTCTCTAGCTCTCACTGCATTTTTCTGACATTCTCCGTAAATTAGAAGGATATCAGTTTGCTGTTCACAAGAATACATCATTTACATTCGCTTGATTCATTAATACTAGTCTCACCTTTCTTACTATCGTTATCTTGGGTTTGTTTGGGCGAACCATTGTACAATGTTCCGTGTACATTGTAGGTTTGGTGCCGTTGTTTACATACAAGACAATGGCAAGACTTCGGCGATAAGCGCCGAAGTGATAAGAAATTCTACACAATCCGTGATGAGGAGATTGCAATACTGCGTTGATTGCAATGGCAATCACTTTGAACATCTACTGTGAATAAAGGTAATTTCACATAAAAATAAAGTTCATGTCACTTTTTTATCTTAAAAGACCTTGAACGACTTTGACCCCCAAATGTTTTTTATGCAGTTTTCGATGCTCTACGATGATCTTTACTGTGCGACAGCGCCTCCACTGAGATATAAAAAAATGGTCGCATTTGATGACCCCTTTCATACGGTCCAACTTTTGATTCAAACATTTTTTTTGTATATACGGGGTGAGGTACATAAAGTGTTACAGAGCAATAGCACTCAAACTATATATTGATCAAATCCAAAAATGTGTCAGACAAATGTTTCAGTGTCGAGAAGGCCGTCATACTGGACCACCCTATTTTTTCATCATAGGAAAGTTGTAGGGAGTAAATCGGGAAATAACCAGGAACAAACGAGGAAATTAAAAATAACGTTTCAACGTTTTTGGAATCTTTGGAGAGGTAAAATCGAAAGTGTCTTCAATTTAGTATTTTGACAACATATTGTTTGTTGATTATCTATTTGCTAAGGTAGTGTATGCATGTATACATACGTTTGCTCGCATTTCCTGATAGGCAAAGAAACGGAAAAACGTACACAGATCACTATCCGAGCGAAAAACGCCTAGAGTGCAAAGGGTTATTTCACAAGTATCGCAAAATCATAAGCGTAAGTGCACGCTGTAAGCATAGTTGTACGTGGTACAACTCACAGGACGAACTTTTATTCTCGTACTTTGGTACCCTGCTTACGCGAAGCGCTTCGCTTGTAGCCACCTGGCGGATTGTTGGCGAAATACATTCAGTTAACGGCTTCCCGGCCAGAACAGTAATGGTTTCCAACATGGCGACAAGGCATTCAAAAACCACAAATGACCTGCTTTACTTGTTTGCCTCATCAAATAATTTGGCCATTCTTTATGCTCAAATTAATAGTTATCGTGATCCCGGTATTTATGATAAGCATTGTTATCGTCAATTATCATTGATGAAATGAATGCTTTTAATGGTGAATAGAATTACAACAGATGCATTAGTTTCATCCCAATCAATTTTAAATATCTTCGATGAGGTGAAAAGCAAAGTAGCTTTTCTTTAGTTCTTAAAGACAGGCTCCACTTTACAGATCATGTCAATGTTCTGGCCGGGTAGATATTACGTGAAGATGTACTTGCTCGCAATGTATCTCGGCCAGAAGATTGTAATTTCCAAACATAGAGGGTAAGCCGTAAAAAACCGATTTTGCGATCTTCCCGGTTTGTTCTACGGAAGGGCCCGATCAGGTACATCAGACAAAGCAACTCTGGACAGTGGAGAATGCCCGGTCACATTTCTGCACGGGTAACCTAGGTAACCTTAGTCCAAAATCTAAGGATTTCGAGTTATCATGGTAAGTATGGTTTTCGGAAATTTCCCAAATTTAGGTAATGACTTGTGCATAATGTCCAAACAAACAATAATTGAAAACTAAATACTTATTTGCGTCTTACCTTAATGAGTATTTAATTGACAAACATTAATACAATCATCTGTTTCTACACAACTAACTAAATGGGACGTGTTCAATAATAAAAATCTTATCTTCTGGTAATGCTATTCCAGACTACTACTACAGACCTATTCCAGGGAAGGCCCGACTAGAGCCCGATATTATCTAGGGAACGCAGATCAGGGGCAGTACTTTTTCCCGACTCAAATTTCTACACAGGTTAGATATGCTCCTAACGAGGTGACCTATCACCCCTTTAAGGCTTTGCATCGACCTTCCTAACACCCTGTATATATATGGGAGCATTTCATAACTAATGCGGGTCGTGTGTACTTTTATTTTCCGAAATTGACATAAACAGAATTCTTTCTTAGATTATTGGATATACTCTACATCATTTTCTACAATGCCCTTCCATCTTCCTGCTAGCCTTTCAAGATGTGTGTGTGTGTGTGTGTGTGTGTGTGTGTGTGTGTGTGTGTGTGTGTGTGTGTGTGTGTGTGTGTGTGTGTGTGTGTGTGTGTGTGTGTGTGTGTGTGTGTGTGTGTGTGTGTGTGTGTGTGTGTGTGTGTGTGTGTGTGTGTGTGTGTGTGTGTGTGTGTGTTAATACACAACTAAATTATGGGTTTAGGCTACTTTGAAAATGGCGAACACTCGTTGGTCTCTCGAGGCGCCTCAAATTGAAGAGGGCGATCCACCATACGTTGTAGGAATCATAGATTAAAGGTAAATTTATTATTACAGCGATAGAACTCATAGTAAAACTATAAACGCATTTTTCTCGAATCTATGTTTTTCAAAACGGTGCACACCATTTCTCGACTGCTAAAGACAGAATTGGCTTGGCATTTAGTACACTTATTCAGTGTGATAGTAGTAAAGGCTTGGCCGAAGTTTTTCTTCTTAATTTTTTTTCCATCAGTTTAACAATAATAATGTCGTTTTTCGGTTGTCGTGTTTCCTCGACAAATCGAAAAAGAAATTAGAATTTTTTTGATGATTAAAACACGATAACAAAAAAGCTCGGTTCAGTCTTAGCCAATATTATCTATTTTAAGAATTTTTTTTTGTTTCAGATTAAGCGGGTAGCCAAAATCAAGTACACCGTTAAGCCTCTCACGTTTAAAGGTGCTGCACGAGATTTTTCGTAACTTTAATTATTGATGTTTGTTTATGAAACTTGGTACACAAGTTTGTTATTGTACATAGAAATAAATGTTCAAACGATTTTTCAATCATCTTACTTTTTGCTTCAAAATTCTTTTTTTTTTAGATAACCCTGTTTTTTGGTTCGTCACAGCAGCCTAACCTCTCAAGAACATTGAATAAAATGTAAACCTTCATGAATATAGTTTTAATTTATCAAATTGGTGGGGATCAAAATATCTTGAACAAAATTTTCAAGGATAAATATTATTTCGAATGAAAAAGGTTACGGATCTAAAAATCGAGGATACAAAAACCGTTCAATTTGCGGACCATTTTCAAGAGGGTCAATATATCCATCATAATATGAGTATAAATCAAACGTGTCAATTGACCTCAGGATATAAACACCAAAAATAATGTTTACAATAAAAAATTCTACAAAAACGATTTTGTTGTTTCTCGTATTGGACGGAATATTTACAAATAGTGAATTCGACTCCACAATCCTCACTTCAAACTCGTATTAATTTAACATAGAACATAAAATCCATTGGGCGACGTGTACAAAGGTATTTCGAAAGTCCACGTGTTTGAACCATCACGAAGTACGCTGAAAAAATAGTGACTTTAGTAGCAGTTGCTGACGAAAGCATAGGGCAGTTTGGCGATGTTTTCTCAAATATTAGGATCCTAGGAGCGCAATCGTAAAAGCAGCATCAGCGCTACCGAAACACAGCCGATTATCCGCGTCCAGGGAGCGCGTGTTCATACAGCTATCTGACAGGGGTCTCGTGTCAACTTCCGGAAATGAGAGCCACCGAGTATCATATTAGACACGGAGGAGACCGAGGGGAAAAAAATCTATTCTCGCTCTAGTTTTTCGGACTTTTTTCGCCACGTCGTTCTCGTTGTGGCAGCTTCTTCTTCAAGATTATCTCGCGGTGATTGAAACGCCCACAGTCATGTGGGATCCTACTCGAGATCCTTCGTTTTCCTCTCTCTCTCTCCTTTTCTCTCTCGCTCTTCCTCATTTTCAGCCCCATCTTTTTTTTTTCATTTTTTCCTTATGTCTTTACTCGGTCACGTGACACGGCCCTCGAGAGTGATCTCTTTCCCCGCTGCGGGTATTAGTACTAATAGACATCCGAGGAGAGTGAGAGTAACGAAAGAGCACGCACGCGCCCCTCGATGTATAGGGTGTCTCAAAATGACCAGTTATTTAAATTTATTAATAAAAAGTAATATTTATTTGAAAAGTACGATTTTTTAAATTCAAATATAGGGTACAAACATGAAGGTTATGTGTGGGCTATAATATCAGATATGTAGCCGCCTCGTCCCTGATTGCAAACGTTCACCCTTTTGACAAAATGTTCAATAACATTTTGGAATAATGGAGAACTAATTTCATTAAGGTAGTCCTATCGCTTCACACTAGTCATACCACTGATCATACTAGAGACTTGTACAATTTATATTTGCATAATATGCAAAAAAAATTGTAATAACTAAATTTTCCATGTGGAAACTGTTTAATTAAGGGGTAAGGCCACTGTAAATTTTTTGAAAAATCGATTTTTTTTTATTGGCTTAAAAAATAGTTTAAACCCTCTAGAATAAGAAAAAAAAAGGTCCTATGCTTTTCTTTTTTAAATTTTTTCCAATAAAAAACTATTCGCAAAACTTTAAACGCGTTTTTCTCGAAACATGGTTTTTCAAAATGGCACGCAGCATAACTCGAACAATTTTCATTTTTTTTACTTGAAATTTTAACCAGATGTGAACATTTACATTATCTTGAGAATGTCGATCGGAATTTTCAAGAACTTTATTTATTGATTTTTTATTAACAAAAAACTTGCCGTTTTTTCCGTCAAAAATCAATTTTTTCTTTCAAACGCACGTCAAATCCACAAAAATTGATACTTTTTAAAATCCGATCGACATTCTCTAGCTATAGCCCTCTAGATTAATGGTTTTTTTTTGTTCTAGATTCAAAAGTGCACCAGTGGTGCTGCGTGCCGCGGAGCCCTGGAAGCAAAACATGTCCCGGGAAGATAGCTGTGGAACCGCCATTTTGTTTTTTTTTTACTGTAAAAAAATTTTATAATAAAGTTTAATGTATGCCCGATAACACCATTAAAAGTTTTTTTTCAAATACCTTCAATTTCGGGAGCAAAAAATTAGTGAAAAAACCTTTTTTTGGGCCGTTACAGTGGCCTTACCCCTTAATGTTCACATTTAATTAGAAAAATGAAAAATAGTTATTCCAACGATTCGCGCAGTATTTATAGGTTTTATATTAGGCAATATTGGTTCTATCTTCGTCTCTTTTTACTCAACCAGACGAGTTTAACCTCCATGGTTTTCAACGTCGATCTGTCAAAATAATGTAAGGTGCGGGAAATGTAAAGCATTGTATTCGGGGCACAAGTGGTAAAAAGCGCGGAAAATTTGTGTCGGCGAAATATGTCGGTTAAAAATGAAATATGTGTGGAAATTCGAATGAGTGAGATGAGGTTAGGACTACAGTCAGCTGTTGCCTTGCTGCCACGTCTCTTTATCGTAGCAAGTGGTAATAAATCCAATACCGGAAGTTCAAATTAAACTTGATATTACATAAAAATTAGGTCAGTAAACGTAATTTTTTCTGAGAGGACTGGATTATTACAAGTTTGAAGTATGTAAATCTGATTATTTTTAAGAATCTGACGGATTCCCACGATTAAGGTAAATGTCCCAATTATTGAACAGCTAATGATCTGGGGGATTGAATTTGGTGAGTAAAAAATATAAAATGAAGAAAATACCATCGCTTTTTCATGTTCAAATGATGCTTTGATATTTTAACTTTCGAAAAATCACCCTTTAAATTATTTTTAAATGATTTCAAATAAAAAAAAAGAATAACAATGTGAAGCATGCAAATGTCCCAATTATTGAACACAGGGAGTGCCTATGTCCCTAATATTGAACAGGCATGTCCCAGTTATTGAACACTCTCGAGAATTATTTTTTTGTTCTGAAAATATTACATTGGGTACAATATTAAGAAATAAAAGTAAAATCAAACACATAAAGAATCTTTTATTAATCATGTAAAAATACAAAAATATATATTTAGTCTCTTTTGACAGGTTTTTGGTTCATTCGCATTTGGTTTATTTTTGCTTTTCAACTCGAACTTTATTTTATATTTCTTTTCAGCTTCCTCGTTTTTATGTTCCGTTTTTGTTTGATTTTGTCGCAGCTTGACTCCCTGAAATATCGGAGAGCAAAAAATATTGATCATTACATTCGTATTTTTAGGTTACATTTAGGTTATATTTTCTTTTTACTTTTCTTTTTGTGTTTTTTGCACGAAAATACAAATAAAAAATATATATGACGATCTTAGAGTTATTACTAAAAGAATAAAGATAAGTTTATTCAGGAACTTACAGTTTTTGTTTGAATAAATCCGATTCACGCGACCTGTCACACGTTAACTGTCTCGATGTTTTGATGGGTTTAATGACGCGATCTTGGAGAATTCGAGTGTTCAATAATTGGGATACACTGCATTTTCTATGTCCCAATGATCGAATACCGTATTGTTTAACAAATAATTAATTTAAAAAAAAATTAATTGTTCTTTGTAAGCAATTTTCTGATGAACCTGAAACGCATTTACTTTTTGAGATGCGACAGTTTTTGAATTTTTTATGCCCTTACGCATGAAGCGGCGCGTCTTAGCAAAAATGATAAGCAGTTACCACGAGACGTCAAATCGGGTCACCGCTGCTGATTAAATATTTTTTTCTCTATTAATTAAAGCTTTTTTGCACAAGTAAGGTAACATTTTGATAGCTAAAAGTTCCATATATGTAATGAATTTGTTATAAATAAGTAAATGCATGCAGGTGAATGAGAAATAATAAAAATACAAGATAGTGTTCAATAATTGGGACCTGTTCAATAATTGGGACATTTACCTTATATACATTTTTGTAGCAACCGGAAATTAGGTTTTTGTATGTCGTCTCGGAATTCCTTCACAAAAATACGCAATTTTAATATTTCTTTTCTCTGTAATTAAGTCTATAAACGACCCTGAAATTTTACAGATACGATTATCAATATATTTAGTGAAGCTCAAAAAAAATTATGAAAATCCTATGGATTGAAGTCTGGTGATAGGACTACCATAATGGTGCGTCAAATTGCTGCCTTGAGCTCTGAAATAGTCTGTGGATCATCGGCATACACTTTTCTTATCGGAAAATCCCAAAGAAAGAAGCCCAATGGCGTCGAATCGCACGATCCTGGTGGCCAATTCACATCGCCGCGGCACGACCATGGACCTTCGTCTGCAATAACAATGCAGTAATAATGCAGTGAATAACGATTTCTACGCATTGCATTCTTTTTAATGTTCCCATTCAACGCTCCAAACGTCAAGCACATTATTATGGAACGTAATGTTATAAACAATTACGAAAACCAAATTGCCGCTTTCCAACGATAGTAACACCAACCCCATCAAATTTTTGTCGTTTGTTTTTTACTTCATCCCTTTTTTTAAGCTCACCTCATCTAAAGCCGCATGTATATAAATATATTGGGTTGGTACAAAAATCTTGCAACACACAACACGAGTAAAAAAGAAAAATATTTTATTTTAACAATAAACGATTATTCAGTAATGTAGGCTGCCTCTGCATCTACAACTCTTGCCCAACGCTCTGGTAGGCTTCGCACGCCCGCAGAGCAGAATTCTTTTGACCGTGAATTAAGAAGGTCGTCCAATGTATTTTTGAGATCTGACAGATCATCAAATTTTTTATCCCGTAAATAGTTCATCAAAGCTCAAAACAGGTGATAGTCGGTAGGTGCTAAGTCTGGTGAATACGGTGGGTGTGGTAGAACTTCCCATCCTAGCTGCGAAATAGTTTCTTGTGTCATCTTAGCGAGGTGGGGTTGAGCATTGTCATGGAGAAGCAGAACTTGAAGACGTTTACGCCTTTTCTGTTTCATAATTTTAGACACCTTTTGCAGTTGTGCAGAATAAATCTCTGCCTGTATTGTGGTGTTGGTTGGCAGAAATTCGTAATAGAGCATGCCCTCAGAATCCCACCAACAACAGAGTAAAACTTTCTTCATTTCATGGGGCCGTTTAGGGGTCGGTTCTGGTTTTTCCCCTTTCGGTAACCACTGACGCTTGCGCGTGTGATTAACATACAACACCCAGCTTTCATCCCCAGTGACTATTTCTTGAAGAAAATCCTTTCTTTGCGGACGATGCAGGAGTGAAAGACAGATGGACATGCGTGTTGCTTTGTTTGATTCGCTGAGACTGTGCGGTATCCAAGACGAAACAACTTTCCTATATCCCATCTTTTGTAAATGTCGAAGGATAGTAGGATGACTGCAGTTGAGTTTGTTGGCTAATTCTCGTGATGACATATTAGGCTTTGCCTTTATAAGTGCTCGCAGTTCTTCATCGTCCACAATCGATTCCCTGCCGGACCTAGGTTTGTCTTCAAAAGATGTATCGCCAGAATGAAAACGCTGATACCAACGGGAGACCGTTGAATAATTAACTACATTAGCCTTGAACGCACTGCACATATTACGGGCTGCAGCTCTTGCAAAATGTCCTTGCAAGAATTCGTAATATGCGATTGCTCGAAGTGCACGTTGATCCATCTTTGCTCATACTGACTCCGCGGAACAACTGACTCGCTTATATATCCTGCGGCATGGAAGGTTCTAGACCATTCTTGTATTTCCTATTCTCGAATGTTCTCGAACTTCGTTATTAGGAAAAATATTTTAATTGAAAAAAAGTGTTGCAAGATTTTTGTACCAACCCAATATATAATGGGTGTCTGAAAACGATCTGACATTTGAATTCATTAATAAAATCGTATTAATAAAATCGTATTATTTATTTGAAAAGTACGAATATTTTTATTTTAAAACAAGGACCAAACATGGAGGTTATGTGTGTTCCATACGATGGCACACACGTGTTCTTGTGTCAATTGGATCTTGTAAGCATGCATATGCAGATGTTTCGTCAAAATTCGCTGCACAGAGCATCTTGAAATGTTCAATTGCCGAACACGATGGCGAATTGAGATGAAACGACTTTCATCAACACTCGCACTCAGTGCGGCTATGTTTTCATTCGACCGACCGGTACGAGGACGGCCACTGCTTTTCGCGGTCAGAATTCAGCCACTAACCTCAAATTTTGCGATTAAATTCACCACAGTGTTGCGAGATGGTGCGTTGTGACGACCAAAAGACGTGCAGACTTTTCGAACCGTCTCTGTAAAATGTTCACCATTTTTTTTTAGTGAATTTTCACCATTTTTATGCGTTGCTCGATCTTGTAATTCTTCACGACTAAACCTCAATACTTCCTGATGACAGTTGTCAAAGATTAGTATTCTATGTTCGCCACAAAAAAAAATGGCGCGCCGTTTAAAATGTCAGGTCATTTTGACACACCCTTTATAAAGCCCCGCTACCGGAATTATACGACACCGCGGGTCCCTTGACTTTTCTACGGGGCTCTTGCTCTCTCGTCACGGCGAGAACTCGAGTCCCGTTGAACGCCACCAGACGAAAGGGTTTCGATACAGCGGTCTTCGGAAGTTCCCGAAATAACGCGTACACGTGCGCACCGCAGGTCCGAGTACACACATCGGACGAGCACACCCGGAAGGCAAGCCGAGATGGAAAAAAGAATCACCAGTGACAGTAATGCGAGTTAAACTGGTTAATTATCCTGTCGCAGGGAGATCCGAGGTATCCCTCATGTACGAACTCTTCTTTTCTTCGTTCCTCGATCTTCCTCGTGACGCACTTCGCAACGGAAACGAGCGTGTCTTGAACGATCTTTTTTTTCATCTTACGTTTTTTGTCACTGCAATGATCAGGTTCGGAAAATAAATGAAAAAATGAAATGAAATAAATCGTCTAACAAGGAACATCACCTTATAAGGGGAGAAATCCCTATAGACTCCCGAAAATGAGTCATTTTCCATGATTTTTTTAAAGGTTATAAAATAATCGCATCATTTTTAAATTTTCATATTATCTTATTACAACTTTCGAGTGTTACATTTTTTCTTTTTTAAACGAAATAAAATAGCGGCGTATAAGGCATTCATTTAGGCGTCTTTTGAAAAACTGCTCATGTTGTAGCGCAAAAAGTTATTGATCGATCGGGCTGAAATTTTGGGAGGTTTCTCACTTTAACCTTATAGGAAGGATATACCTGTAAAAATATTAAAAAGTATAAAATTAAAAATTAAGGGGCTATACCAGTGTGATACTTTCAAAAAATCGATTTTTTTTGCCTTTTTCGACACTTTATACTTTCAAGAATATTCTGTAATTAGCAGTTTTTATGGTGAATATCATTTTATCTTGCAAAAATCGATAGTTGAATCTTTAAACGCGTTTTTCTCGAAATGAGATTTTTCAAATTTGCTGACATTGTAACTCAAAGAGCAATTATCCTATTGACTTAAACTTTGAACTGAGTACTCTTGAATATATTTACTCTATAATGACGTAGGATATTTTTTATTGGGTGAATATTGACGATTTGGCATTGAAAAAAACGACCATTTTATAGGAAAGAAAACAGACTTTTTTCATAACTACGCCATTTTGTTAGATTTTGCTATTTTTCGAAAATCCTACGTCATTGTACAGGAAATACCTTCCAGTTTAACATTTTTTTTCCTTTTTCGGTTTCAGCTACTCAATCGGCAGGAATCATGTCAGCAGTGGAGGAACTTTTTTTTGGCGTCTCCGAAGGCAGCGCATAAGTCGCTTGGATCTCAATATTCTTCTATGAAAAAATTATGTCATATAGGTCAAATATAGCCAAATATATTCTTAATTTTCCGAAACATTTAATTGAATACTTGTCTTCCAAAAAAATCCCGCAAATCACCCAAATTTTCAGCGTTCACACTGGTATAGCCCCTTAAGTAAGCCTTGTAATCAAATTTTCATGTTTTTGACCATTTTCTCGACAATTTTTATCCCAAAAAAATTCAGCCAGATCGATCAATGACTTTTCTGAGCTATAACATGAACAGTTTTTCAAAAGACGCCTAAAGGAATACCTTGCAACGCCGCCATTTTGTTTTTTTTTAAACAAAAAGAAAATGTGAACACTTGAAAGTTGTAAAACGATAATGTCAAAATTTTTAAATAAAGCGGTTATTTCATCGCCTTTAAAAAAATGTATGAAAACTGACTTATTTTCGGGCGTCTAAAAGGATTTCCCTCCGTAAGGCAGAACACCACTGTGACCCCCTGTTTTTTTGCCATTTTTCAAGAATTTTTTTTGTGAGAAAAAAAAGATATTCGAAAAAAAATTTTTTGTTTTGTTCGTTGTTTATTGAAGATACATAAAAAAAAAATTCAAATTTTTCACGCCCCATGGTGACGCTGGGGAAGCTCCCGCGTCAGGTACTGTTACCTCTGCAGTAGTTCGCGGCATGCAGCAGAACTGTTTCAAAGTCGATCTGAAAAAAAAAAATACCGAGTCTTTTCGTTAATAATGTGATATTTTGAAGAGAAGTACACAGGGATTTAAAAAATATTGATTTTTGAAAAATAGGCACGCTTTTGAAATTAAAGGACGATTTTCGAGCAAAATTTCTCGTCGAAAATAGGCTATAACTTTTTTTATTATTGAGATATCAAAAAAATCCTATGTACTTCTTTAGATAATCTAGT
Organism: Ophion obscuratus; assembly: GCA_964007375.1. NCBI lineage: Eukaryota > Metazoa > Arthropoda > Insecta > Hymenoptera > Ichneumonidae > Ophion > Ophion obscuratus. Next base: position 48,605,213 of record OZ023317.1, read on the forward strand.
TTTATTGATGCAGTCCAAATTTGAAGTCGATTGGATAAAAATTGCTCGAGTTCTGCTGCGTGCCGCACTCAAAAAAGTGGTTTTGAGAAAAACGCGTTCAAAGTTTTAGGTTTGTTAATTTATGCGATAAATTGGAAAAAAAAATGTTTACCTTTAATCAGCGATGCTGGCACCATATAGCTGGCCTTCAAGAAGCAAATCATTGTCCCTAGCATCTTTTCTCGAACTTGTAGAGGCTCTTCTTGCCTCTTTTGCAGCGTCTGTGAGCGAGCGCTCCGCCAGCTCGATCCGCGCTGTGTCGGTGACAACGCAAAAATTGAAACAATTTGGGCCCATAGTAATCCCCAACGTCTCCAAAACTTTCATGAGGCTTCTCAGGCCATCATTGAATAATAATACCTCGATATCAGCTGCAATATCGACGATTTTTTTGCTCCCGGACTGACACTTGGGGGCTATTGCCCAAACTGATTTGTTGTAGCTTTCGTTGTTGTTTTGCGTGAAGCCGCCCAAACAACGCTGCAGCAAATCGTCTCTGCTCAAATTTTCGAAGACTCCGGGCCGAAGACGGGACCCCGGGCGTCACGGAGCGCTGCACAGCTCCACAAAATATTCAATATCTCCGAAAATAATTATTTTCTCGACCTGGGTCCAACGGCATCTTAATCTTAAATGTATTTTAGATTTTTCTAGATGGTTTTCAAAAAATCGATTTTTTCAAGCCGTCACAGTGGAGTTGTCCCTTAAGTGCCCACCTCCGATTTTGTTGACTCTCATGTATGTGATAAAGCATTGAAAACTATTAGACACGTTTTTTTTTAAATATCTGCGGAAAAAAGTTTTTAAGGGGGAAAACGATCCCTCAAAGAAAGTCGGGCCAACTCTTATTTTCATTATTTTTCAATTATTCTATAAGGAATTTATCATCGCTTTATATCAGAAAAATGTTGGTTTTTTCATTTTGTTCAGTGGACTGCTTGTGAGTAAACTGCAAAAGCACCCCTTGACACGCCCTTCTATGAAGGGTGGTTTCCTCCCTTAAAATCGTATTTTCGCAGATAAAACAAAACGTGTCCAATAGTTTCCAATGCTTTGTCACATATATGAGTTTCAACAAAATCGACGGCGGACACTTAAGTAATGCTCCTTGTAAGTGTCAATCGTGAAAGCAAAATGAAAATATCTTTACTATTTGGAGGAGTGATACTCTTTTCTCTCTGTGGAAAATTAAGAATATGTTTTATTGTTATGTATGAATATTAATTATGAACATATCTGATTATATATAGATATGCAAAAAAAAAACAAGATGCGAAGAACCTAACTTCCGTTGCGTCCACAGCCATCTTAAGCTACACTAATACTTAATTTGCCAAGGGTACTAGGAAACTGTGGAAAACTCCTACCAGTAGAGACGGGCCGATATTCTTCTGATTCTCTGGTGCACAGACTTTTTAGTAAAGTATCTAGACCAAGGTCTCAAGGTTACTGGTTAATGCGCCAGGCAGTGCACGGCTTAGCAGTCACCGCTCCAAGTATCGGCCATGCACTACTCCTTAACTCAAAGCACCGCCGGAACCGAACCACGACCTATCCGCCAGTGTCGGTTTGTTTGAAGAATATTCTTAAATACCAAATTATTGTAGTCTAGAAAAACAAACAATTCTGCATCAACAGCTGAAGTATGCGCTTGTTCCTATAAAACGAAAAATATCGCACTGGTGATCAATCATGAAAGCGACATAAAAAAATCTTCACTATTTGAGGGAGCGATAACTATTTTCCCCTCTATAATTGAAATTATGTTCATATGCGATTATATTATATAGCGGATGTCCAATTTTAATCAAACACCTGATTTACCTGGAAAAATACTACTCCGATCAAGTATTAAATATAACAAAACTGTTAGTGTTCAAAGAGGATGTTAAAAGATATGTTTTGGTCCAAAATTCAAAATGATGGCTTTAAGGTAGTATGAGCGCGCGCTCTTGATTTCTATAGATTTTGTTCAAATTTTAACCAAACATTGTTCATATCCTTATGCATGTTTGAGTGAAATTTCAGAACAGTCGTCTATTTGATTGGGAGATAATGGGTTTTTAAATTGCAACTTTTAACACTGCAGGGACTGCATTGACCCAAAGTCAGGTCACATAATTCATCCTACCATTCTATTGTGGTTATAAATTTTGAAAAAAAATTATGTCTAGATAGCAAACTAGTTAGGGACAGAGTGAAAAAAAGTTTGTGTTGGATTTACTATTCAGTTTTGCTAAAAACGTTGAGTAAAGACAAAATAATTCTCCGTAAAAAAAAGTTGTCCCCTATAACAAGAAGACATATGCCAACACCGCAGAACAGTATTGTTCAATATTTCGAGTAAAAAAAAATTATCGTGTACCGAAAGTTTAATCATGAAAACTTTAATCATAAAAAATATTTGCGTTATGAATATTAATTTTTTATATTGTTTATGTTGTCTTCATTAACAAACAAAAGTATTGGTTAAATTATAACTAATTAAAAACTTTGTTCGATTAAAAATTACTTCCAAATAAAAATTTGTGTTGCAGTATTGATTTAAATGTGCCGGCAAACTTACGTCATTGAACACGTGGATCGATGCGATGTTGCCATATGTATTCTTATGATAGAGGATAAATATTTTTTGCGGAAAATTATCCCGAGTAGAAATTGTTCTAGCCGGTCTGAGTTACGACCTAGTAACTGGCTCGCCGAATTGAACTCATACAAACTGACCAATGGTAGGCTCGCTATGAGCTAGTAATATTGTGAATGTTTTGTTTTCCAGCCCTTGTCTAGTTACTGCCCAGCTGATCTTGGTCACAAATGACAAAGTGAGGTTATGCGACTACGTGTAGTTCCATCGAGCGAATGACTCATATTTGGCCAGCTAACTTGAGTTTTAGATGGCTTTCCAAAAGAACATATTCTCAAGGGGCATGACGCCATGAGCTAGCCAACATTAGCTAACTGCGGCTATGCGCCTCTCGGCTAGTCACTGCCCAACCGATCACGGTCACAAATGACAAAGTGTGGTTATGTGACTACATGTAGTTCAGTCGAGCGATTCGCTCATGGCTGACTAAGCAACTTAAGTTACAGATGGCGTTGCGAATGCATTCTCAAGTAGGTATCTCGCCATGACCTAGCCAACACTTCCCAACTGCGGCCGCACTAGCCGGAATAAATGATCGAATAAATACAATTTAAGGTTATGTAATTCTATGCGATTATCGCTCTCAATGCGAACGCAATTGAGTCGTTGATCCGATAATGTTATTTACATTTATTAATCCACCCATTTTTCAATAATCTGACAGTGTGCAGTGTAACATATATAGACGATAAGAAAATTCAGAAATTCAACAAGTAGAATTGGCTTAGTGGATAACGTCACAACTCATCACCCAGAGGTCCCGGGATCGAAACCACGTTACGGCATTAAGCGTTGGTCTGAAATAATTAAAAATTGAACCATTCATATATTTACAGCGCAAATATCATAACCCTAATTAATGAACAACGAAGAATATCGTAAAAGGGTCCAATTATGTAAATAATGTGCAAAAAAAATCACGAAAATATAAACATATAGCCGCAAATTTTTTTTTATCTAATCGCCACCCAATTTTTTTTTCCCAGTCGCTAGCTGAAAAGACTAGGTCATGGCTAGGTCAGAAATATAATACAGCCGTGAGATATTTCTTTCTATCTAGTCACCGTCTAATTTTTTTGGATTCAGTCACTAGAGGACCAAAGCGTTACAAGGCTGGGTAGTCAATCGCTCAGACGGCTACCCGTGCAGAAATTTTGACCGGGATACCCTATGTCCGATCAAATCCCGATCAGGATTTGTCATGGATTCCCCAAAACCGGTATCCCGGTTAGAATCCAACTTGCATCAGTATCGGCATATGTACGACGACGATGGCATCATTTTCAAAATTTTGGCGTCACGTGTATTTTTTGTATTACTATGGAATTCCTATCTATAGAAAGGAATTTCTGTCTATAGATTCCTATCTATAAAATTCCTATCTATAGATAGGAATTACATAGTAATACCGAAAATACACGTGATGCCAAAATTTTCAAAATTATGCCATCGTCGTCGTACATATTCCGATACTGATGCAAGTTGAATTCTAACCGGGATACCGGTTTTGGGGAATAAGTCTCTGTTTATACCCACCGACATGTCGGTGGGTATAAATATGTATTTAAGACAAATTAAAATCAAATTCACAATGATTAGATTAAAATTTACACCAACCGTGAGTTCTTACGTATTTCACGAGAAAACATTTCGTCGAGGCAAAGAAATTTTTGCAAAAAATATTGTGAGTTTCAAATATTACATTATAAATATGAAAAAAATCACAAAATGAGTTGTGAATTTCCTCAAGTTGAAGAAAATAAAAATCGAATTCACGACAGTTATATTAAAATTTACACCACAAGTGTAAACGTATTTTGAGAGAAAACATTGTGTTGAGACAAAGAAATGTTCGCACAAAAAGTTATGTGCAAAAATAATTCTTTGCCTCGAGGCAATGTTTTCTCTCAAAATACATACGAACTCACTTTTAGCGTAAAATTTAATCTAATAATTTTGAATTTGATTTTAATTTGTCTTAAATACGAAAAAATTCACAACTAATTTTGTGAATTTTTTTGTATTTATAATTTCTTGTCAATACATTTGCATTCATAGATTTTGATGTGAATTTTTTTTAATTCACATCAAAATCTCGCGATGAGCGCGTTCTGCCATTTGAATCTTTGGACAAATTTTTTTTTATTGATAGATCAATGCACCAAAACTTTATAAATGTTATTTATTTTTATAATAAATTTAACATGTCATAATTCCATTTTTGACATTTTATTTCAGCCTGTATTCACCCGTGGTCCTTCCCAGATTCCTCAATGATTCCATGGGGAATCTATTTAGTCATTAAAGGATCCGGTTCTGGATCCCTAATAGAATCCAGTTTACGAATCTTACATTTAGTCTTCGAATCTGATCCGATATCGGACTAGATCCCGACTGGGAGCACGGGATACAAGTCAGAATCCAGCTGTATCCCTGCCAAAATTTCTGCACGGGTAGCTAATGGCGATTCGAAACATCACTTTACTTGCTTGTGGCTAGGCGGTGTTGGGTTACGTTTTCCACTCGGGTATTCTGTTTAAATTTTAATGTAGACCCTGCAGTGTTAAAAGTTGCAATTTTAAAACCCATTATCTCCCAATCTAAATAGTCGACTGATCTGAAATTGCACTCAAACATGCATAATGATATGAACAATGTCTGGTTAAAATTTGAACAAAATCTATAGAAATTAAGAGCGCGCGATCGTTCTACCTCAAGATGGCGAACATATCTTTTTAAAATGGGATCATGCATTTTTTCACCAAAATATTTACTAGGCCATAACTAACAACTTTTGTAGGAAAAGTTTTTCGATACCGTTCATAATTTTGAGGTTAGAATACCATTTTTTTAAACTATTTTCACGCTATCCAGAATGTACCACGAGAAGGTCAAGTCTTCAACAACCCTAGTGTGAGTGTGCATGTGTGTGTGTCGGTGTGCGTTTGTTTGGACTTGTTTGAGCTTTTTCGATAACCCAAACAAACCAAAACAAGAATTAGATTGAACGAGAATGCAGCTCGTCACTTCCATTATTAACCAAACCCATGTGTAAGTGTGCGTGTGAGTTCGTTTGGATTATCGAACAAACCCAAACAAACTCACACCCACACACACACGCACACTTACACTAGGGATGTTGAAGACTTCACCTCCTCGTGGTACATTCTGCATTGCGCTAAAATAGTAAAAAATGGTATTTTAACCTACAAATTATAATCGTTACGTGAAAAATATTCCAACGAAAGTTGTTAGTTTTGGTTTCAAATGTGTTGGTGAACAAAAATTCATGATCTCATTCAAAAAAACATGTCGAACATCTTAAGTTCACCATTTTCAATTTTGGACCAAAAAATATTTTTTTAACGTCCCCCTTTGAACCCGAAAAGTTTATCATACTAAATACTTGATCGGATCAGTATTTTTCGAGATAAATTAGGTGTAAGATGAAAATGAGGCACCCGCCAGACACTTTCCACCCCGCTCGCGAAAAAAAATGATTCGCTTCTAGTTTTGTTTTCACCTATATAACAACGAGAAACGCTATTTGATTAAGCAATAATTCGACGTTGAGCGTTAAAGAAATATTGTTAAAAAATATAGTTAAATACCAAAAGATTGTAAACTAGAAAAAAGCTAAATTTGCAGACGCAGCAGCTCGATGCCAAATAATTGATCAAAAATTCTTCAAAGCTTGTTTGTATACGGCGTATTCTTTATGCAGTTGGACTCCTACAGGCTGTTCGTAAATTTCGAATTGACGTCGTGCGCAACAGGTGGAGCGATAAAAAAAAACAAATTTCGTCACCGCGATGTCATTTTTTCTCTTCAGGTTGCGTTTGATTTCATTTTGATCCGTCCATACGACTTAATGGAAGATCGTTGATTCGAAAATATCACTCCATACCGAAATTCCAAACTATATATATATATATACACACACACACATATAAATATAAATATAAATATAAATATATATATAGCTATATATTTATATATAGCTATAGCTATATACATATATATATATAAGTAGCTATATATTTATATATACATACAGCGTCGGAATGCGGGAGCCATTTTCGGGTTATAAATTTTCAATCATACAGCAACGGAAGCTTCACGGGTAGACTTTAAAATCCGCGGTACTCTCGTACGAAGATCAGCGCGAATACACGCGCGCATATTCAAATGTGTTTATATATCCCGTCACTTCTTTTTTTTTCTCTTCTCTTCTCGGTTGCCAACGGAATGAATTTTCGCGTTCCAAAGCTGCGAAACTCTTGATCCACAATTTTTCTTCTCACAAGTATATACCACATGAGAAGTGTCGAGAGTTCGTCGAACTTTCCTCATCCGGAAGTTTTACGACCCTCCTCTCTTTTGCCGTACACATGTACACTTTGTACTTGCACATGTACGTACTTTGCGCACGACATTTCTTTGCGAAAAAGTGCGCAATTTTGCGCTCAATCGCCAATTAAATTTGTTGTATGCTTGTGACTGTCTTAGTCACTCAACGGTACGCACGAATGACAACAAACGAAGCGTGGACGTATTTCTCGTTCTGAGCGTTTCTGGGGATAGCAAAAAAATCTCCAGGAGTCTTCACCGCAGCGTTAATACGTAATTGCGGATCGAAATTCTCGAAGTAATCTCGAAGAAAAATGAAAGAAAGAGTAAAGGAATGTATAGATTCTCCTTGTCCGATATACTGACAGAAAAATGTATTGATATTAACTAGATGGATCTGTTTGATTTTTTAAATATGAATTAACTAGGTATTTCGTGACATCAAATTTTTCCTATTGCATTCCATTACTGGAATGATTTATTTTATTTATATTTATTTATTTAAATCGAGATCTATTTAATATCGCCTAATCACTAAAGATTTTGTTTATTCCGAAAAAATCTGGGAATCAGTTTCATATGTTAAAAAACAATTTATTTGAAATCCACTAAATGTAGGCATTTAATTTTTTACTTTAAATAAAATAGAATTTTCGTAGAGTCAAATATTTTTCTATTCGATGGAATTAATGTTTTGTCTTTATTGCAACACACACATCGAAGTGGGGGAGGAATTATGTGTGTGTGTGTGTGTGTGTGTGTGTGTGTGTGTGTGTGTGTGTGTGTGTGTGTGTGTGTGTGTGTGTGTGTGTATATATAGGCTATCGTTGAATAATGTATAGCATGATATTCGATAAAACTCTGTAATAATCACAATGATATTAACTAACTGATATAGTTTATGTGATACAAAAAAATAGAGGAATTCATTTGGTCTCTTATTCCATATCTGCAGCTAAGGAGCTACAAATACTTGGTAACGTAGGGGCATCGTGCATGGCTATAGGTATAGGTGGGTTATAGGTTCGATTCCACGTGCAGACGAAATATTTCCTTGGAGAAAATAACATTTAAAAAATTCAGGAAATTACGATTCAAAGTCATTCTCAAACTTAAGGGAAGGTTCGGCCTTGTTGGGCCAAAAATGTTCGATCTTTCACCAATTTTTTTTATGCGAAAAGTATTAAATGTAGAATGTTGATATTTGGTATATTGACTAAGCGGTCTTTATTGAACATTAAAATATTTTTTAAAGTTTGACAAAACACGGTGGTGGGAGTGGGAGCCACGTATGTCGGTGTGCGGGTGATGACATTCTTCGCTTGCGATAGTCCTAGGTCCCGGACAGGCGATCTGAAGCAAAAAAATCAAACATATTTTTACTTTTTACAATATTGTGTATAAGTTGACCTAGTATCGAGAAGAAAAATTGAAAAATAAAAAAATAGTAGATAGTGAACAATCGGAAGGAAGTTTGTTTTTTTTTCCAAAAAATTTCGCCGTTTTTTGCTCACAATTTTGTTATTTTTCAATTTTTCTTCTTGATTCTAGGTCAACTTATACACAATATTGTACAAAGTAAAAATATGTTAGATTTTTTTGCTTCAGATCACCTGCCCGGGACTTAGGACTTCCGCAAGCGAAGAATGTCATCGCCCGCACACCGGCATACGTGGCTCCTCCGACTCCCACCACCATGTTTTGTCAAACTTTAAAAAATATATTGATGTTCAATACCGTCCACTTAGTCAACATACCAAATATCAACATTCTATATTTAATACTTTTCGCATAAAAGATTGGTGAAAAATCGAACATTTTTTGGCTCAACAAGCCAGAACCTTCCCGTAAGTAATTCATTTCATTCAAAGTCAAGCATTAAAGTTAAGTGTTTCATTTCATTTTTGATTTACGTAATATTCTATGCATCTAATACCTACACTTGGATTTGCAGTGTATGTTGTAAGCAAATAAAGATTTCTTCGAATCGAATCATCATTTTTTAAATTTAATATTTAATATTTAAAAAGAATAGCTGAAACTCACAAAAAAATATATATTCAAAACAAATAGGATCGCAGTAGGCTGTAGACAAAGAAAAAGCCTATTTCATTTAAATAGATCCTATTTGAATTCAATATTTTTTTTTTTTTTGGCAGTAACGTTGACCTGGGCGCGCGGATCGAAATCCTCCCTCGACGCAATCTCAGCGAAAACAGAAAGAAAGAGGAAAAACGAATGTATAGATTCTCCTTGTCTCATATATTCTGTCTATTTCTCGAAATGCAAATATTATCGAATGCCCGTAAAAAGTCTCGTGGGGAGGAGGAAATTTGGCATCGGAGATTGTTTAGGCAGCAAATATTTGGTGGGCTGGAATTTCGAACGGTGCAGTACTACACACACACACACACACACACACACACACACACACACACACACACACACACACACACACACACACTTATAGGTTAACAGAAGATTATCTCGGGAAGACGAGTTAAAAAAAATAATCAAAAAAATTTGCCCGACTGCAAATATTTTAACAGATGAGCCAATATCCCGGATTCTCTCTCTCTCCTCATAGTTACCGAGATGAAAGAGGGTTATCTCCATCCTTATCGCACGTTGTCTGGCCGCGGTGTATCGTGCTACGGACGTTCACTCGCGCGCGCACTACTACGGAGCAGCGCAATTCACGCTTCGTCGATCAAGTGGTCCAGCATCTCGATCGATTTTCATTTCTCGATACTTGAATCACAACTCCTCCAGTAGCCGTGATCGTCTAGTGGTTAGGACCCTACGTTGTGGCCGTAGTAACCCAGGTTCGAATCCTGGTCACGGCAATGTGCGAACATTGTCACGGTGGAGGATGCATTTTTTTTCTTAATTTTTTCGTAAATTAATTTCCTTCTTGCAAGGAGAACAAAGATCCGTCGTTTTCCCAATTTTCCCGGACAGTAGGATGCTCTAAGTAAAATAGTGTTAGCCAACGAAATCGATGATAGAATAACAGCAGCTGTGACAACAGCACGGACGATAATAAGAATAATGATAGGGTGAAGTATTGGAAGGTCAGTGAAAATTATAGTAAATAGCAGTTAGCTTTTTTACTATTAATAATGAGAAGAAGAAGAATTGCATTATTAATCATAATAAAGATAACAATAATAATTACATGAATAACAATGGTTATATTGTTCGTATCATTTTAATATGGATAATACTAATAATAAAAAATTCGTATATTATTTTTATTAATATTATTATGTTTTTTATTAGTAAAAATAGCCGGACGATCATTATAACAATAAAGTAACAATGAATAGTGTATGGATATTATTATTATTATCATTTTAATATTAATAATAATAATGATAACAACAATAAGAAACATATTCATGCTATTTTCATCAATGTCATTATTGTATTTTTTTTGTATTGTTATTATTTTTATTAGTCAAAGTAGCCGGAAGGATGATAAGAATAATAACAATAACGTGAAAATTAATAGTACAATAGTATTAAGGCCTTAGGCCACAGTAACGGGTTCATAATCATGTGCGAATTTAACCATTTTTTTCGTATGAAAAAGTGATTAACTCATAAAATTTATTACACGTCTATTTTAGTATGATTATCGAGCTATTAGAATTTTTTTTTTCGATGTACAATGTGGCCGACTACTATTATTTTCTTTTCTTTTTTTAGGCTCTCTGCTGCGTGACATTTAGCATCCACAACTTTTAACCTAGAACAAAAAACAAAAATTCTCGTCAATCTACATTAGAATACCTAGAGAAGTAGGTACGTATGGAATTAAAAAAATATTGTTTTATTCAAAAGTTGTAGGTATTTGAACTTGATAATTGAATTTTCAGTGAAAAATTTCGTTATAATTGCTCATGAAGTGCTCATAAAATGAAAAGTTTTCGATTAATCGGAAATTCCGTACGTACTTCTCTGCGAAATGCAATTGGGAACATAACTTTTAAATTTGAAATAAATCGAATGAAAATTGTTGAAGTTATTTGCCTCGCGAATTGGAAAAAAGCTGTTTCGAGAAATTCCGAGTAGTCGGCCATTTTGTAGATTGAAAAATAAACAAATTCTAACAGCTTGATATTCATACTAAATAGATGTGTGATTAATTTTATGAGTGAATCACTTTTTCATACGATAAAAAAAGTTTTAAATTTGCACATGATTTTTCACCCGTTACGGTGGCCTAAGACCTTAATAATAGTAAATAAATAGGAGAGTGATTTTGATAACTGATATTATTCTTATCATTTTAGTTGTTATTGTTATAATTATAAGTAACTGCGAACAGTGCATAGTACAAAATCGTATTTTCCAGTTTAAAAGACAAACAAATGCCCACTGATGGTTGCAAAATTCTTCTCTACGAAAGTGTTATATTTGCGGTTACCTAATTACTTCAGGTTGTTTTCATGAAAATGATTATTTCAAGAGGAGTGTTATTTCACTGTTGAAAGATATTGCCTGAGCGGGCGAAATTAAGAGAGAGAGAGAGAGAGAGAGAGAGGCCAACGCCCCAAATAAAATATAGGCCGCGCTCGATGGATTCTATTTTTAAAAGAAATTGTAACTACTCCACTGACGTTCCAACCCATATAGACAAACCGTGTATTACCGGCTGAATATTTATCACTGCTCATTAATCATCACTCGGGGATTTTTTTTCCCCCACGGAGCCTTCGAATCGATACATTGGATGAATGCGATGTTGAAAAATCACACGAAAATTACTCATCCTCTTGTTTGGAATGTCAACGATCAGAAAATATAATTGTTCGACACGGCAGACCGTCTGGAGAAATGAAAGACAGACAGATGGAAAAACATATTAAAGTACGTGAATTTGTTCGTGTACTCCCGCGCAGTTGAAACGCACATATCACTGACGGATTTCTTGAAACTTTCGTTCTGTTACTTTTCCTTCTGGAACTCTTCTCGTTGGTATTCTCACATTTTTCTCTTTTTACCGGAGACCCCCGACCGCCCCGCGGCGCGTCTCGAACGTCGTAGTCTCGCCAAAATACGTGTGTACTTTGGCAAAAGTCCATTCTCCGCGCTTGAGAACGCGACAAATCAACGTGTTATAAAGTTACAACTATCGCCCAGGTCTCGACGTGACTTACTTTATTTCCTTTATTATTCCTCGATAACCGTAACTCCGTTATATTGTTACGATGTTTTTCCATCAAGTTTACGTCTCGTTTTTTACCTCACCTTTGCCTAGGATATACGGTCGAAATTGTGCGGGAAAGCTGATAAATCAGTTCACTCCCACGGGCTTGACTTAAACGTGTCGCAATGACTGTACTCCCAAAATTATGCGCCGTATATCTGTCGACCGACTTGTTTTTCACGCCTGTAATCAGAAACTCACTGAAATACGCGTGTATATATATATATATATATATATATATTAGGGTGTTTCAAAAAATAATTTTTTTTTAAATTTTCTTCCAAACAGGTTTAAAAGTTTCATTTAGGTATACAAAGACGCCAATTAACATTTAAGATTTTAATATTGACATTAAGGGGTGGCGCATCGCACTTTTCGATTTCCCATAAGAATAACATAGGAAACATTGTCTTTGCTGCTTCTGATTTTTATAACTAGCTAACAAAGCATCGTACCAAAAATCTCAACACATATTTTTATAGGAAATTGAACGCTCTGCAAAAAAGGTCTCTTGTCAAAATTTCGTAAAACTATCTGTGTCAAAGTTACAGCCTGTCAAAAGTTGAGTTACCTATAATTTGATCTTTTTTAAAAATATTACAGCGAATGCAGGTCTTATAAATAAAGTGGACATGAGTTTCGTTGTAAAGCATGCATTTTACTATGAATAGATGATCACTAATAATTATATTTTGTAATAATGAAACAAAATTTCAGTGTTTTTCAAATTTTTCAAATTTGCTCTGCAATTTTCAATTTTATTTATTTTGAAAAAAAAAATTTTATTTTATATAAAACTAGCTGACCCGGCGAACTCTGTTCCGCCTTAGAGGCAATAAATAAGCAGATTTTGGATTTTATTCAATTCAATTTTTTATTAGGAAAAATATAAATATAAACAATCAAGTATTTTAATGATTCTTTATTGTTTATGTATTTTGTTGCATCGGTTGTACTCTTCAGTTAAGCACCTTGTGATACACGACATTTTTTGTTTTATTATCAGGCGCAAATACAAACAACGCAGATGGGCTTCCGACCCGTGAACATGCCACATATAATTGCCCATGTGAAAAACATTTATTTTCAAGATTCAGACCACAAACTTTCAAAGATTGTCCTTGTGATTTGTTAATGGTCAAGGCGAATGCAAGACGGATCGGAAATTGAAGTCTTTTAAACTCAAACGGCATATCGGTTGGGATCATCGGGATCCTCGGAATGAGAACTTCCTCACCTTCGAATTTTCCTTTGAGTATCGTCGCGTAGATCACATTGTTCATCAATTTACTTACCACCAAACGCGTACCTTTGCGAAGTTTTGGTGGATTTATGTTTCGAAGCATAATTACTACGGATCCAACCTTGAGGCGTAAATTGTGCGGTGGTAAGCCAGGCACATCCAAAGAGTTTAAAAATTCAATTGGATAGTTGGTGGCTTCATCTTCGTTTGTTACACAGTCAATTGATTTGAATAAATGCAATGTTCCAATGATAACATTCTGAATTATGTAGTTTACGTCATCTACATCTTTATTCTTAGCCGCTAAAATTGCTCGTTCACTCAAACATTCATTATTTTTGTAGTTAGTAATGATGTTTGGAAATACTTTGTTGATAAGTTCGTCTTTCGATGAGACAAAGTTACAGAAATTCTGAGGAAAAGAAATCAATCCGCTTGATTCGTCGACCGGTACTCGACCATTACCGATAGTAAGCAATTGCTCAGAGAAATCTTTAGCAGATGTATCATTAAGCAATGCAACTCTCATGTTTGTTGTTAGCTGAAGTTTCTTTACATAGCGGCATAGATTCGATGATTTGAGGCAAGCGTTTATTTCGTCGGCAGCAGTTGATCTTGGAATTACTGGCAGTGTTTGACGGAAATCGCCAGACAGTAAAATCATTGCGCCTCCAAAACATCTTGAGTCATTGCGTAGATCTTTCAATGTTCGGTTGAGTGCTTCTAATGCACGTTTATGCGCCATTCTGCATTCGTCCCATATTATGATTTTCGATGCTGATAAAACTTTGGCCATTGCGGAGTTTTTTGAAATATTACATATTGGTTCTTCAATAGTTTGAAGATTTAATGGCAATTTTAATGCTGAATGAGCCGTACGGCATCCTTCTAACAATGTGGCTGCTATTCCAGAAGAAGCAAGTGCAAGCGCAATGTTGGATCTCGCACGCACAGTGGCTAAAACTAATGACATCAGGAATGTCTTACCAGTTCCACCAGGGGCATCCAGGAAATATAAGCCACCATTCCATCATCAATTGCCTTCATTAATGTATCATAAACTTGCTTTTGTTGGGGATTCAACAGTGGTACATTCGTTTGAACTACTAAATCTAATTCCTGGTGATCATATTCACGTTCCCATCCCAATTCTCGATCAAATACGTCATTCATTTCACGATTTGGCGCTGGCATTCCTAATCTGACTAATAAACTGCCGCACATAAGGTAACACATGTCTTCGATCAAGAGTAAAGCCCAATTATGTATCTCTTCATTCATCTCAAGATCGGGATTTCTGGAACTGACACGATTTTGATGTAAAATATCTTCTGACATATTATCCTTGTATTTATGCCACATGTTAGATGGGTTCGATGAAAAGCATGTCGAAATTATGATAGCAAATAATGTGCGTATCTGACTTGGAGATGCAGAGATAATGGCTTCGACGATTGTCGTATCGCAATGAGTATCGTTTTCTAGTAAATTGAGTTCTGTGTTTTTGTTATACCACGTTTTATAGTGACTTGACTGAAACGCGGTCGAACGGGATAAAAAGTATCCTATGTCCGTCTCCTGGTTCTAAGCTACCTCCCCACCAATTTTCAGCTAAATCCGTTCAGCCGTTCTTGAGTTATAAGTGGTGTAACTAACACCACTTTCTTTTATATATATAGATAAATAAATAAAATAAATCAATAAAACGATAAAAACATTCCCCGACCAAATTTCTATTGAAAAATTGTTTCATTGTTGCTGTAATTATAAGTGATCATTTATTCATAGTAAAATGCATGCTTTACAATGAAACTCATGTCCACTTTATTTATAAGACCTGCATTCGCTGTAATATTTAAAAAAAGGTCAAATTATAGGTAACTCAACGTTTGACAGGCTGTAACTTTGATACAGTTAGTTTTACAAAATTTTGACAAGAGACCTTTTTTGTAGAGCGTTCAATTTCCTACAAAAATATGTATTGAGATATTTGGTACAATGCTTTGTTAGCTAGTTATAAAAGTCAGAAGCAGCAAAGAAAATGTTTCCTATGTTATTCTTATGGGAAATCGAAAAGTGCGATGCGCCACCCCTTAATGTCAATATTAAAATTTTAAATTTTAACTGGCGTCTTTGTATACCTAAATGAAACTTTTAAACCTCTTTGGAAGAAAATTTAAAAAAAAATTTTTTTTTGAAACACCCTAATATATATATATATATATATATATATATATATATATATATATATATATATATATACATACATATATATAAGTAGAAGAAATAGAATTGCTGACTTGAGGTGTTTTGTCTCAGCTATATATATATATTAGGGTGGCCCAAATTTGAGCTCTATTTTTTTTCATTTTTCTCGACATCCAATTATCTTCTCTAAAGAAAAAAAAAAATTCGCGAAATCTGCGAGCGGTCAAACAATATTTAGAGCTCGCTCAAGCCTCCCAAAAATTAAAATTTTCATTTAAAAAATCGATGTTTTTTTCCTTCACTTCTCACCCATGAATTTTTCACTTTATAATTTTTAAATTAACCTTGCGAAAGCTCTAGCCGGTTAATGAATATTTAGTGGTCGCTCAAGAACTTCGAAATTTCCAATTTTCGCCAATTTGTTTTACTCATTTCACTCATAAATTTGACGCTTTCTAAAATTTTCAAAGCAATTAATCGTTTTTCTGTAGAAACAGATTTTTCAAAGTTACCTCACACTACTAATCCAAGAATTATAATATTTGTTCTCATGAAATAATTCTTCAAAGCTCTTGTCCGTAAACAAAATTATAGGTCCCCCGTTTTGTCGGGTTGGAAGTGGGAGATGAATTTTAAAAAACGGTTTCTGAAGAAAAAAGCAGTAATTGTTTTGAAAATTTTACAAAGTGTTGAATTTATGAGTGAGAAGAGAAGAAAAATTCGCGACAATTGGAAATTTCGAAGTTCTTGAGCGACCACTAAATATTTTTTGACCGCTTGCAGATTTCGCGACAATTTTGTTTCTTTCTTCAAAGAAGATAAATGGATAGTGAGAAAAAGGAAAAAAATAGGGCTCAAATTTTGGCCACCCTAATTTGGCCATCCAAATGCTAGGAAGGTCGATGCAAGATCTTAAGAGGGTGATAGGTCACCTCGTTAGGAACATATCTAACCTAGGTTACCGTACACCAAAGTCTAAGGATTTCGAGTTATCATGGTAAGTATGATTTTTGGAGAATTTCCCAAATCGATCATAATGTTCATAATGATCATGATTTCCTAACTCCTTCATAATGTTCAAATAAACAATAGTTGGTAACTAAAAACTGATTTGCGTCTTAGCTTAATGTATATTCAATCGACAAACACCAATACAATCATCTGCATCCACACAACTAACTAAATGGGACGGTTGAATAATTAAAAACTTGTCAAAAAATAAAAATGCCTCTTATGTTAAGAGGAGAATATACACCTAGGAGCCGGAAAAAGGTCATTTTTGTGATTTTTGTTCAAGGATAACTATTTGAAATTTCGGATTGGGGCTTTACTTATCTAAAAGTATATACATTCAAAAATATGTTTAATTTTCTTTATTTAAAAATATCAAAAATATACCATGATATTGTATGATCCGTCGTAAAAAAATCTGCGTATACGGTGCCCACTGGCGTTTCTTCAAAAATCATCTGAAAAAAAAACAAAAAGATTATTAAATTAGATACTATAATCTAGTACTTGGCATAGCCGATTTTGAAAATATCGATTTAGGACAAAATGACGGACGTTTGAGCATAAATATTTATTTTTGGGCCAAAAATTAGTTATTATTTTGCCTATAAAACAAAAACTAAGTAACGGAAAAAAAATCCTATGACAAGCACCAGATAATGGTGTATAGAATAACCAGAAAAACCCTCAAGGCAATCAGTTCATTGGTTTTCGAGAAATTTTGGGTACCGATTTGAAAAACGTTGTTTCGAGAAAAACACGTTTGAAAATTTGGAAATGAACAAATTATGACATCTGCCAACTTACATGGAATCATCGATACCAGGCCCATAGTGGTAGGTCTTCTACGGTCGATGGAATGTTCATAGCTGCTAAATCCTCGACCTCCTCGACCCCTTAATGCCATTTTTTTAAAAATAGCATTAACATAAGAGGTAAACGAGTTAGTACCTAATTTTGGGAATTTTTCCAAAAATCATACTTACCAATATAACTCGCAATCCTTAGACTTTGGTCTCCTAAGGTATCCTAGGTTAGATATGTTCCTAACGAGGTGACCTATCACCCCGTTAAGGCTTTGCATCGACCTTTCTAACACCCTGTATATAGGCGAGATAAAACCCCTCAAGTTAGCAAGAAGAAGAAATATTCTTCTTCGTCTTTGAAAACTATTCGTATATATTGCTATATATACAGGCTGAGGCACTAACAGTTGCCACCTTGAATATCTCTGTCATTATCGACGTCACAAAAAAATGTTTGAAACAAAAGTCGTACCGTACGGAAGGGGTCATCAAACGCGACCTTTTTTTTTTATCTCAGTGGAGGCGCCGTCGCACAGTAAAGGTCACCTCCACTTTTTTAAATGGGACGGTACACTTTTTTTCAACTATCTTGTAGAGCATCGAAAACTGCATAAAAAACATTTAGGGGTCAAAGTCGTTCAAGGTCATTTAAGATCAAAAAGTGACATGAACTTTATTTTTATGTGAAATTACCTTTATTCACAGTAGATGTTCAAAGTGATTGCCATTGGAATCAATGCAGTATTGCAATCTCCTCATCACGGATTGTGTAGAATTTCTTATCACTTCGGCACTTATCGAATCACAGGCTCGAAGAATTCTCTCACGCATATCATCCGGCGTAGTTGGACGTTCTTTATAAACAAGATCCTTCAAGTATCCCCATAAGGAAAAGTCCAGAGGCGTCAAGTCTGGCGAGCGAGCCGGCCACGATACAGCTCCTCCGCGTCCAATCCAACGATTTGGAAATCTCTTTTGCAATTCATTTCTAGCTATCAGCTATCAGGGCACCCATCGTGTTGATACCACAGTTGGTGTCCCCCAATTACCGTTGTAGTCAGTCCAAGCTATTTTCCTTCAATGGACGGCTAGGTCAATATGTATAAAGTTGAATGAGAGTGAATAAAGTTGAATGAGAGTGAAGTTGAATCGTGACACGTATGGAGGTTATAGTCTATGAATAATCCAAATTTTGTACTTCGAAGCGTCCGACGAATGGCAAAAAAAACAAGTGTCCCCAACCGGTGCGATGGTCTAGTGGTTAGCGTTCTCGCCACTGAACCAGCGGACCGGGAGGTCCCGGGTTCAAATCCCAGTCGCGTACATTTCGTCGTGAAATGTTTTTCTTCGGCATTTCACGGCGAAATAAGACTAGTTCCACGACTGGGGGGGGCGACCTCTCGATGACCGGCTGTGTTTGGTGTAGGTTTTCCGCAGTTTCCCTATACCCATGACATAAATTTCATGATGAATATAATACAGAGGGGGAAGTCGGCTGCGGCCGCAAGAGGGGGGGAACAGGGAGAAAGATGGAGAAAAAAGGAGTATAAACGGTAGAGGAAAGAAACGGGCACAATGAGGGGAAAGAATAGGTAACAAACGCGAAAAGCGTTGTACCTAAGGAAAAAACCAACAAACAAAAACAAGTGTCCCACTCAAGGGGATTGCGTCCGACATTTTACGTACATAACGTATGTTATTTTGACAGGAACATAACCTTTATTCGTTTTCGATATTAATCGGAAGTATGCAACATACATATGAGTATAACGTAAAATATAAAGACTGTATACAAATTAAAAGTACCCGATACTCTCCCATACTTTCTGATAGGGATCCAATGGGTTATCAAATTGAATCTCTATACTAAAACGTCACCCTCGTACATTGGAATCTAATGGGAATTCCCCATTGAAAACCAATGTACGAATCCAGTTTCAATCCTAAGGGATTCCCACCTCGACGAACAGAATCCAAGACGATTCTTGATGGATCCCATCGCCTGATGTACGTTCAATTTTCTAAACACAATATATAGATGTGCAATGATGTGCAAAATGAGTGCATTAAAAAAAAGTCTAAATCTCATTTAAATAAAGGATATGTTTAAGGCGGAATGACACCTCATCGCGGTCGGTATGGTAGAACAATTATAGATACCCAAAAATCTGGGATCTGAAGAGCCGTTTCAGATATTTTTGGGTATCTATAATTGTTCTACCATACCGACCGCGATGAGGTGTCATTCCGTCTTAAAATCGATTTGAATCACATCACTGAAAATCCACTGTAATTATCGTTTATTCTTTATTTTACTGCACTTTGACATATCACCACACACATGCACGCTCACGAAACCTGCAGGTTATGTTTCAACACGCCGAGTTTGTTTTCGTGATATTTCACAGATTTTCGATTCGAACGGGATTTTCAAATGGCGTTCATCGGGGAACAGTGCAAAATCCAGTTCGATCCCAATGAGGACTCCCCATGTGTGGTGTCCCTAACGAACCCCTATAGAGATGTCGGTCCATCTGGGGTCTCCCCAACAAATTTTCTGCACGGGATCACGGGAGGATTTTTTTTTCCGGGAGATCCAGTTCACTCTTTCGACGAAATTTCAAAAACATTTTGGCATGATTCCGGTCTAATTTCATTAATAATGCGTCCGATTGCTTTCTTGAGCGCCGGAGTGGTCTGTTGATCATTGGCATGCACTTTCCTTCGGAAAACCCCAAAGAAAGTAGGTCAAATGGCGTCAGTCGCCTGATCGGGTTAATTCCAGGCGATAGTCCGGCAAACGGATTTACGGCTTACATAAGTTCGCCTGATCAGACTACCTTCAGGCGATGATCCGGCAACTGGGCTTGCGGCTTTATTCAAGTCGCCTGATCCGGCTAGCATCAAGCAATCATCAATTAACTGAACCTATATACAGGTTTGCGCCTTTTACACGCCTAATCTCTTATCGAACACCAGACGAACAATATATATTAGCGCGTCGTCAAAACGCCAAGACATATTGTCCACTCTGTGCGTACATTTTTTATTATTCCTAATATTTCATTTATGCCTAATAAATCTGTGATTCGGTTTTCTCTGTTCAAAAAACAATTTAGTTGAATTCACTAAATTTATCTATTATTTATCTATTTATTTTATTCCACATGTCTCGCGATTCCTATGACATTCACCAGCGTAGTGTTCGGTACATTTTTTCTTTTTACATTTTTCACATTCCGCATAAAATATATGAAAGACTATAACTACTAGCACTATATTACGTTAAGTTTTCTTAAAAAGAGCTCGCCCGTCCATTGCATGCCTACGACTACTAGTTAAGGTACATTTGATAAACTAATTCGCGTAGATTTCAGCCTGCTGCGTCGAGAACCCTGAATGCCATTGTGTATTCTCCAAATTCTTTGACTATTTTCCCCTCCAATGTTTCTATCCACCAGCCTTTCAGGCGATCTCCCCCTCTATCCCCTCTCCAGTTGTCGACTCCCTCTACCCAATTATTATTAATTTTCCTCCTTGCTTCTCCACACTGCCATATATGTTCCAACGTTTCCTCTTTTTTCCGCATACTCTGCATGCCCAATTGCTGTAGCCTTTCTTCCCTACCCTTTCTAAGTTACCGCATCTCAGTCTTTCCCTCTCTTCTTTTATAGCACCCCTAACGTCTTTATCTTCCCAGAAAACCTCCCTCCCCAATTTTTCTTTTATGTCCTTGAAATAATTGCAGAATGAAGATTTGTCAATTACCCCTCCAACCCTTCTGTATGTCCTGATCTCTCTTTATCTCTATTCCTTCCTTCAGAATGTCTCTGATCGCCACTTTGTCTCCATTATTCCTTATTAATTGCAGGATCCTCCCATCTCCTCACTAAATTTATCTATTTAATTGTTTAATTCAATTAAATCGAATTTTCGCAGAGACAAACAATTTTCTGATTGATTGAATTAATGGTTCGTCTTGATTTCAACACGAACATTGAAGGGGTGGGTGGTAGAGAGGGGCAAAAATAGAGGAGTTTTATATATATATATATATATATATAGGTTATATTTGAAAAATCATGGAGCCTAGATACCAGGAGGTTCAGCGAGGCCTTTCAACTCGTCCCCAAAACGAGAACAAGAAATTATGGCGCTGGGGTGCTCCGGCACCTATATGTATATAGATATACGCTAAACATGGGTGTGATCTAAGACAGATCACAGATCATGTACCTAACCCTCATTAATGTTAAGGGATAACACCACTCTAGGATTTTGGAAAGACGTTTTCTTTCCTCAAAATACTTTGGTGTCATAAAAACAATATGCAATTGGTCGGGTAGCAATTTTTTTTATTTAAAGGTTCATTTATCGAT
The DNA here is from genome assembly GCA_964007375.1 of Ophion obscuratus. Lineage (NCBI taxonomy): Eukaryota > Metazoa > Arthropoda > Insecta > Hymenoptera > Ichneumonidae > Ophion > Ophion obscuratus. The sequence continues at coordinate 48,627,108 of OZ023317.1, forward strand.
TTGGCCGCAGCGCCTTGGAGCGCGCGCTGAGTTGCTCGTACAACTTTAAATGCGTTTTTCTCGAAACCACTTTTTTCGATCTCGGAAGACGGATTACTCGACCACCTTTGCATGCATCAATTTGGATAGCACTTTTTTTCGATCTCGGAAGACGGATTACTTGACCACCTTTGCATGCATCGATTTCGAGGTTGAAATTTTGATAGCAGCTTCACAATTATATTCTTTATGGGAGTACGTACCCGTTTTTTGATTAAATGTAAACTTCTTTTTATAAACAATTTACTGCTTTTTTGGCAAAAAATCGATCAATTTCCTTCAAAGTGCGCTATTTTTGCAAAATTTGAAAGCAAATTTCTAGGTAGTCTCATAGCTAGTAATATATAAATTATCATTTTTTTTTGGTTTTTATTTCAGGTCTTATATTTTACGAGAAAACCGTTCTCCCGTGAAGCTATATGAAAACAAAAACACGTTTTTCTAGATGGACTGTATCGCCGCCATTTTGAGTTTGAGTTTGAGATCTTTTCTCGCTTTTGCGTTTTTTTTTTCCGAACCGTCATGAGGAAATTATGAATCGGCGGATATTTCGACGTTTGATGTCACGATCGGTCTGTCGTGAGGTTAGAAACTCATCCGATCACTTTCACCTCGTTGACCAATATATTACTATATATGTAGGTGCCGCTGCACCCCAGCGCCATCACTTCGGGACATTTTCGGGGACGCTTTTTTCAGCGCCTTTGCATTGCCGCTGAACCTCCTGGTATGTAGGCTCCATGAGCAAGATATTCGATAAAACTTTCTAATTATCATAATGATATTAACTAATTAATATAGTTTATTTGACACAATAAATACTTATCGCAATTCATTTGGTCTCTAATGCCACCGAAATGCTCCAAACATTCGGTAGCGTTGGGGTAGCGTGCGTAGCTGCAGGTAGGTAGGTTCTCGATTCGATTACATATGGATGCAGGAAATATGTTCGTCGAAAAAAATCATTCGGAGGCGAGGGAATGACAGATTGTGATACAAAATCATTGTGGTAGAACTCTTAATTAAGTTTTTCAATTTATTTTGTGTTTATGCAATATTCCATTGAATATTCTGAAAAATAAATTCAAAACAAATAGGATCGTAGTAAAAAAAAACTTATTTAAATAAATAGATCCTACTTAAATGGAATATTTTTTTGGCAGTGCAATGAAGAATGTGATGAGATGGTGGTTTCCGAAGCAACAGAGAACTTCTCTCTTCGAACTGCATGTCAGGCCTTTACATTTCACCCTGATCAGGCCTTGATTTTTTACCCTGATCAGGCCTTGATTCTTCACCCTGATCAGGCCTTGATTTTTAACCCTGATCAGGCCTTGATTTTTAACCCTGATCAGGCCTTGATTTTTACCCTGATCAGACCAAAATGAAGGATTGCGATCCAAAAATGATAAGGGCTTGATGAAAAATTCTGATCAAGGCTTTTAAAAGAAATGAGGAAGCCTGATCAGGTTTTTCTTGTAGCCGGAGCAAAATTTCTACTCGGGATGTCGTTTATGTCATTTTTGGGATATTATGTTCCACGCATAATCTTCATGTTTGCACCTTATATTAAAATTAAAACATTAGTACTTTTCAAATAGATAATACGTTTTATTGATAAATGTAAATGTCAGGTCATTTTGAGACACCCTTTATCAACCCAGAGAGACGAAATCGAATCTGCGAATGAATGAGAGTGAAAAGGGTACGATACGCGGGGCTCTGTGTACGCTCGCGCGTAGTCGAATTTATTGGCTCGCGTTTTGCTCGCCGCCGCCCGTTTACGTGCATTACATATGCGCGTTGGCGATCGCTTGTTAACTCGAGACTTTTAAACCACGTCCGAGAGCTCTCGCGGGCAAATCCCTTTCTGCAACGCATCCGAGAGATACCTTTATCATCGACGATAAATTTTGGCGGCTCACGGGAATTGAGCCCCGCGCAGTAGTATAATTGGCAATATTTTATATGACCGCAGAATTGGCCGTCGCGTGTATACAGAGAGATCGAGAATAAAAAATACCGCGCTTACCTTTGCATTTCTCGTTTTCTTTTTTTTTACTCGCTGCTCCCTCTTTTCTCGAACTCGCCGGCAATCATGTGCACGGACGCGGCAGAGAGGGCTCGTTGAATTAAGGCCTTATATACGCGGTTTCGCCGATTTTCGAAGGTACTTTTCTAGACGCGGTTAAGGGAGCTTTCCAGTGTGACAGCCCGAAAAATCGCTGTTTTTCGCGATTTTTTTTTTAAAGAAAAAATAATCTAATCGGTCTGGTTTTTTTTGTATATTAATTCGGTATTGAAGAATACAAAACAATTTTTTAAAGATCGATTTATTTATTAATTAATATCTATAAAAATGATGAAACAATTGTTGCAGTAAATGCACTTGGATGTGGTGTCCACGTTGGGGGTCACAATTTTGATCTGAAACAAAAAACACAAAAAGATTATTGATCGGTATATAATTGGCTTTCGTGCTGTGGAGGCTTTTTTTTTTTTTGCAAAAATGGCGCCGGTTTGAACAAAAAGTATCGATTTTAGCATTTTTTTGGCAGTTTTTTTTACAAAAAAATAGGAAGATGTCAAAAAAAATGCTTCCATAGCACGATAAACAATGACGTTAAGAATATTGTGTAAAAAATTCAACTCGATAGCTTTAAAACTCTGCCCTCCAAGTTGGACACCGTTTTGAAAAATGCTGTTTCGAGAAAAACGCGTTCAAAGTTTCAAGTGAGGAAATTTTAGGTAAATCGTTTACTTACGGTCAAGAAACGTTCTTCCAAGAAATGCTGTACAGTAACCGAAATAATCTGAATTTCGGCATGAAAATTTCAGGGAATATTCGGAAGAGTGTATACTATTCGATAAAGCAAAAAAAATCGATTTTTTGAAAATTTCACACTGGAAAGCTCCCTTAAAAAAAAAAATTACGCATACATTGACAACATTTTTTGACAGATCATTCATGCACATGGTTAAGTATATGTAAAAAAAAATCAAAAATATTAACAAATGGCAGAGACATAACACAATAAAGAAATGTATTTTTTTTTGCGCGCACGTTGATGGTGAAAGTTCTCGGCATCGATGTGGGTGTCTGAAAAAAATGAACATATTTATAATTGCATAATGTATCTTCAGTGTGAACCAACAATATTATTTTTTTAAAATTATTATAATAAAAATTCGAAACTACAAATTTTTTAAATCAATTTTCTGTCGGTATTGTATTTTTTATATTTTTTTGTATCTTTGAAATTTTTGTTTCTGTGCTTTACACGATAGGTGATGATACTAAGAATATGTTGTAAAAATTTCAAAGCGATCTGAACCTTCGTTCAAGTGTTGGAACTTTCACAAGGTTCGAAAAAAGTAAATCGTGGAAAAACGGCTTTGAAGTTGGCGGTCGGGCGCGCGGCGCGGTATCTATTATAAATACAATCTTACCTTATTTTTGGAATTTTCCAATTCTGTAAAGTTAAAAATATTCCTAACCGTTCAGGCTAATGGAATAAAAAATAATTAAAAAAAGAAAAGTTTTGACTTTTCTCGCACATATAAGGCCTTAATTCGTTTATTTATCAAGTGAAAAAAATAGTTAGACGAGTTTATTCTGCGGTCGGGGACATGCAAGAAAATTATTGGTGCGTGCAAAAAAATTGTATCTCTTGTCCAACAGTTTCTCACGATTCGGTAACAAAAATACGATCAAATTGAGGAAAAATATGGTCTCCTTGATTAACATTTTTATTACTGGTCCGCGACCGTACGTCAGGTAGAAGAATATTTTTCTCTCAGTGATGGGAATTATTAATCATTGTAAAGTAACTAGGAGGGCCGGATAGGCGTAATGTTTTGTATGACGAAAGAAATGGGCGATGTAGATTTTTTCAAAAACGTTCACCGCGTTCTGAAAAAATATAAAGAAGTGTATTGCTTTGGTGTTTTTTTTTCTTGTCTTTTTTTCAAGATATTAGGCTTTAAAATCTTTCCGATAACGTAAATATTAAAAATTATCCCGATAATTTAAACGTAAAGAATTGTCAAAAAATGCAGTGCGTTCTGAAAAATTCTGAAGAAGTTTATTGCTATGGTGACCTTTTCTCTTGTATTTCTTTCGTAATATTAGAAGGCTTAAGAATCTTTCGACAATTCGAATATCAAGAAATTTCCGGAGAATTTAAATGTTTAGCATCATCCTGATAGATCGGATATTAAAAATTATTCTGATAATTTTAATATTAGGAAATATCCTGGTAATTTAAATGTAAAGAATTGTGAAAAAGATTCACTGCATTATTATAAATTCTGAAAAAGTGTGTTGCTATGGTGACTTTTTTCTTGTAATTTTTTTATAATATTAGAAGTTAAGAATCTTTCCCACAATTCAAATATCAAGAAACATCCTGAGAATTTACATCTTAAGAATCATCCTGACAAATTGGTTATTAAGAATTGTCCTGATAATTTAAATAGTAAGAAGTATCCTGATAGTTTAAATATAAAGAATCATCAAAAAAATGTACTGCGTTCTGGAAAATTCGGAAAAAGTGTTTTGTTACGGTGTTTCTATTTCTCGAGTTCTTTTCCATAATATTCGAAGGCTAAAGAATCTTTCCGATAATTCGAATATCGAAAAATATCCTCAGAATTCATCATTAAGAATTATCCCAATAATTCAAGTATAAAGAATTGGCAAACAAAAAAATTCACTGGATTCTGAAAAATTCTGAAGAAGTGTGCTTCTGTGGTGTTTGTTTTGTATGTTTTTCTTCATAATATTAGAAGGCTTAGGAATTTTTACGAAAACCTGAATTTTAATAATTATCCTGATAATTTTAATATAAAGAATTATTGTCATAATTCGAATATTTAGAAAGATCCTGATAAGAATATTGAGAATTATTCTCATAATTTAAATATCAAGAAAAATCCTAATAATTTGAATATTAAAAATCATTGTCACAATTTGAATATTAGGAAAAATCCTGATAGTTTAAATATTAAGAATTATCCTGCCATTTCGAATATCCTAAAAAATATCAAAGAACAATTAATTGTAAATCTTTGTATTGGCGCATTATCAGCCAATCTTTTATCGACGCCGCTTCTGAAATTGATCGATCGAACGGATGAAATAAATGCTCTGTGCCAAAATCTGGCCTCGGTATATGTGATTCTCGAACACCTAAAAATAATTCAGTCGACGGGTATCCGAGCACGAATTCCACTACGGAACTCGCTCCCTTTCTCCCTCTTTCTCTCTCGCTCTTTCGTCTTTTTTTTTTCTCTCTGTCTTTCGCTTGCTCTCTTTCTCTTATTCGAATATGCACGCGCGTACGCATGCAGATGCTGCATGGACTTTTCAGGGATCGGCAGCAGCGAGAGCGCAGACGCGCGTTTGAAAATACATAAAGGGCATCAGCGCACTTTTATATTCTCCCGTGTCTAAATAACCCTTTCAACCACTCAATGTCACTGTAAATCAAATAATTATTGTTCTTCTACCACACGTGCGCACACACACACACACAGACACACACACACGCGCGCACACATTGGATAAAAGAAAAGTTTTACTCACCGCCTTAAAGATACGGAGTGAGGATTGTCTACGAGTGAAGAGGGTGTGCAAGATCGTAAATTTCCAGCCACGAGTCTCAACGACATTCGAAATTTACGTCGCTGGATAAGAAAACAATCAGGTCGATTAATCACGACGGTAAGACCGCGGTTGGGACCGTTTTTTTTTCTACCCGAGACTCGTCTATCGAAGATTACATTTTTCGAGAGCCTCGATTCCAAATGTGTCAATTAATTATAGATTGACAAAAAAACGCAATGTCATGATCGGATAAGAATTTCAAAGCATTTTGATAAAATAGTTTCAACAAATATTCAATAAATAATTAGGTGTATTTTATAATTGATTTAGCGTAATTCGTTTCTCTTTGTCGAAATTTGATGAATTTTTTTATAACTCTCCATTGAGACACTCATATTTGGCCACGATTTTGACACAGTGGGTCAATTTGGGTTGGATAGTATTTTGGCCACCTGCCATTAGCAAGCTTCGGGCAGTTTTTATTGAAAAAAAATCAAGGAAAATTTCAAAAAATCAAGAAAAATTGAACGGGAAAAGTTACTTTGAAAATGTCTTAATATCTGCGTAATGAAAATTCGGAAAATATCAAATTAAATGGCTGTAAAAAATTATTGAAAATTGAAAAAATTATTTTTAATTTTGAAAACGCCACCATTTTATTTGAAATGCATCCGGGTCAAAATGGCCCAGTGTGTCAACGTGTACGATTAAGGGGAGATCTGATAGCTGCATCGACATCTGGTTTTAAGGGGAGGTACCTGAGTAAACGTCGAGAAAAACAGGTAAACTTCGGGAATTTTTATCTCAAAAACTAATGTTTCGATTGGATCCGGTTTTTTTTTGTTGGAAAATATGTACATTGAGGTATGTTTAGGAATTTTTAAACATAAATTCGTTGACTGGAAGCGACTCAAACGCGATTATCACGAAACGTAGTTTTCAAAGTCGGTGCCAGATGTATCTCGAAAACGGCTTGTCCGATTTTGTCCAAATTTGGATACAATATTCTTCGACAGTTTTTCTCGTTCGGCAAGTGGGATTTTTTTGAAATTTTCATTTTTGACGGAATTGCGACCGTTTTAATTTAACATTCGTTTTTCGTTTGCAATTTCCGACGATTTTGGACTGCACACACATTGCATAAAAAAGCAATGGTTCAAACAAATGAAAAACCCCTACGTGGCGAACGAGAAAAACTATCGAAGAATATTGTATCCAAATTTGGGCAAAATCGGACAAGCCGTTTTCGAGATACATCTGGCACTGACTTTGAAAACTATGGTTCGAGATAATCGCGTTTTGAATCGCTTCCAGTCAACGAATTTATTTCAAAAAATTCCTAAACATACCTCAATGTACATATTTTCCAATAAAAAAAAACCCCCGGATCTCATCGAAACATTGATTTTTGAGATAAAAATTCCCGAAGTTTACCTGTTTTTCTCGCCGTTTACTCAGGTACCTCCCTTAAAAAAATACGAATTAGTAAACTGAATTTTTTAAAGCTTATGTCCATTCGCTGTTAAACGAATGTTGGAAGTGACGGAGATTGAAAAAGCAAAAGTTGACAACCGCTGTGATTGCGAATGCAACTCTCGAGAATTGCCAGCTTACATTTTAATGTTCTCTAATGCCGGCTAATATCGCGTTCTCGTAATGGTATCCACCGCCGTGCTAGAGCAATATACATCATCATTGTTGCGCGACAGTGCTTCACTTACCGGGCCTAATTTGACGTTTGTTCGAGTCTATTGTTGGCCTAGATATCTCCGCGAGCTCTTCCCTCGAACTCTCGTCTCTCATCTCCAATCCCATATACATAGAATGAAAACGTACTCGTGACAATTGTTCAATTTTTTTTTTCATCGTTTTGCGCTCTTATATGCAAAGTGTGACAATGCAAGTTTGCCATTTTTCTTTGTCGTCGAGATATCACGGCTGTAGAATATTGTCAACGATTCGGAATAAATCTTCGTCGTCGTCGTCGTCCGGAAATCTGTCGAAGAAGAATTCGTTGTCATCGTAATCGATCCGCCTCGCTATGCGATATTCCATGCGTTCCCGAACAGAATCGTCGACGCTCATCTCGGCGCGGAGAGAAAATGCCGAGGCCTCGGGAATGAGTCTAACGACGAAATTATTTCGCCAAAATCTGCGCCACCGTCTGCCGTGGAGTCTGACGAGTGAGAGAAAAAATGACGATGAACGAATTGAGAGGCGACAAGCTGTCAAACGTTTGATCGCGGATTCTTCCAGACTCCAGACCAAAAAAAAAATCAAAAGGAAGATATATTCTGCATTTGATTTTTAGAAGTCGATTTATTAAATAAAAATTCAATAAATAATTGCTAATTGATCATAAACAAGTGGTAAATAATGATTGATTGATTAAATAAGATTTTTAAGGTACAATTGGTAATTTGTAATAATTTGAAAGAAATGTGAATAAATAATTGATGACTAGTAATATATAATTGGTAACCAAAGTGCAATTTTTTTATAAACACGTTTGAAAAAAATTTAACAAGCTTTTATTTCATGTACTGGAAATTAGAAAATAATTTTTTGTTACCAAGTCACTTATATGTGACCATAAATAAAAGCTTGGGCTGCTCAACTTTTTAAATGTTTAATACATTCGATCAATTCAGTTTCATTATAACCGTATTTAATTTGGCACAATAGTAATTAGAGAAATTATTATCACGCGCTTATACTCGGTTTCAGGATTTTTGTTTATGAAATCTAAGGTTGTTTTACAGTAAATTAAATACAGTTGATATGTTGACGGATTTATGTAAATTAAAGATTGTATCTAAATTTTGAGCGCCCTAAGCTTTTATAGTCACATATAGGTGACTTGGTAAAAACCATGATTTTCTACTTTTTAGAACATTAAATCAAAGCTTCTTTAAAAAGAAAATGTGTTTACATATAAATTATTTCCTACTTTTTAATCAATCATTGATTTTACCAAAGTTCTGAAAATTTGTAAAGAGCGATTTTTTTGTTATTTTTCTTCATTTTTTACTAATTATTTTTCTTTTATGATATTATTTGAAAAACGAAATGATTTGTATTATGAAGTTAGTGTTATTAAAGGTGTTAATAACACCGTTATATAGGTCCATAGGAGATATTTTATTAGCGATATTTTTTTTAAGTTGAGTCATGCATTGTCACCTCTAAGATCCATGTTCGCAAAATTTCAGAGCTCTAAGTAGTCGGGAAGTGGATGAAATATCGATTTTCCGTCTTGCATCGCACGGAAAGTGAAGTTTTTTTTTATTATTTTTTAAAAGTTGAGTCATGTATTGTCACCTCTTAGATGCATGTTTTAAAAATTTGAGAGCTCTAAGTATTTGGAAAATGGGTGAAATATCGAGTTTCCGTTTTGCCCCTCACATAAAGTCAAGTCCTTTTATTTATTCTTTTTTAAGTTGAATCCTGCAATGTCACCTCTTAGATGCATGTTTGCAAAACATCAGAGCTCTAAGTAGTCGGGATGTGGGTGGAATATCGATTTTCCGTTTTGTATCACACAGAAAGTAAAGATATTTATTTTTTATTTTTTTTTTAAAGTTGAACCATGCATCGTCACCTCTTAGATGCCTGCTTTCAAAATTTTAGAGTTCTAAATATTTGCAAAGTGGGTGAAATATAAGTGTCCGTTTTGCACCTCACATAAAGTCGAGTTATTTTATTATTTTTTTTTCAATTCGAATCAAGCATTGTCACCTCTTAAATGCACGTTTTCAAAATTTCAGAGTTCTAAGGAATCGGGAAGTGGGTAAAATATCGATTTTCCGTTTTGCATCGCACAGAAAATCAAGCTATTTTATTTGTTTTTTAAGTTGAATCATGCATTGTCACCTCTTAGATGCATGTTTGCAAAATTTCAGAGCTTCAAGTAGTCGGGAAGTGTCTGGATCTCCCACCATATCAAGTTAAATAAAAGCTTGTAAAAATAATTGCCTCTGCTTGTTTGAGGGATGTGTATATCCAAATTAGTGGCGTTATCTTACGATGCTTCAACGCACAGACAAAAAATACCACTTGGATCAGCCAAATAGTTCAATGACATGTGGCCGACGAAATATTGGGATGAAAGTCATCCCATCATATTCATTAGTTCGACGGAACAAACAATTTTGGAATCATTTAAATCTTCCAATTTTTCATTAAATAAGCCATTGGCATTTCCCAATGACGGATTTAGTAATCCCAAGTCATTTTTTTCTCTTCGGTGCACTCCGGTACCTGCTGATGTACCTTCCCAGAGTGATAAGCCAGCCCCAATAGGCGACGAGGGTGAGAGAGCACGTGGGTAGCATCGCGACGATCATCCACGGGATATCCTGAAATCCGCTCTCGACAATCATCTTCAGAGCGAGAGCGCACACGTAACAGGAGAATAACGCGAGCGGTGTCGTCACAAAGAGATAAAGAATGTCCAGTAGCATCTACAGAAAAAAAAACGAATTGATCACCTCCTCGAAAAAAAAAAAGAATTGATCACCTCCTCGAAAAAAAATGATAAAGAGAGACGTGGATAAAGATTTGATGGGACGCCTCGAAGCTCGGAGGCGACACTAGCCTGTCGTGTTGCAATCACGGTGTTGAACCATATGACGACGCTTCGAAAGATTCCATGCCGAGGCACTCTCTTGGTGGAGTACCGATGACCGCACAATTCGCATCTCGTGTGTCCAGACTCGGTGAGCCATCGCTCGAGACATTCCGTGTGGACTAGACCGACCGTTCCCCTACACCTTGTTCAATGTTGTTCAAGTTTGCGTCGTTTCAATGCAACGAAAGCTCTTCGTTAAGTTTTTCTTTTTTTATTTCAATTATTTTACGACATATTGTTTTTGGCAGATTCCGGTTGCAGCTCTATCCGAATGAGCATCTTAAAGGGGAGATATCTTTAGGGGAGGAAAAAGTTCGCTGATTTTCATGATTTTTTTTTTCAAAGGAAAGATTTCTTCGCCATTTTTTAGACTTGTGGTATTTTTTATTACTACTATTGACTGTTACATGGTATTTGTTTTTATAAATCAATAAAAATGACGGACTTACGGCATGCGGAGTCTTCTAAACTGCATTTTCAATACTGGCGTGGTGTATAGTTAAAAAAAATAATTGACCGATTCTGATGAAATTTGGTGTAAATCTTTCTAACCTTATTGTATAAAACGTGATCCTGAATGTTTTTGAAAATTAACAAAAGAATATTTCGATCGCGAAATGTAGCCATTTTTAAAGAAAATTCAATCTTTTTGTTTCAAAGCGTACCATTTAATCGATTTTCAACATTTCTCAATTTTGTTTTGTTTCATATTCCGCGTATGAGTATTAATGAACGAAAAATCTTCGTCGGTTTTTTAGATTAATCCAGCTGATCCTACGTATCACGCCGTCTGGCAACATCCGCCGGAACGCGTTTAGAAGATCGTGCGATACCTCCGCCATGTTTAAAGATTAATAAAGGAAAAAATACCATGTAGCAGCCAAAAGTAGTAATAAAACATACCCTAGGTCCCAAACATAGTGAAGAAATCTTTCTTAAAAGAAAAAATCATGAAAATCAGCAATTTTTGTCTTGTCTAAAGGTATCTCCCCCTTAAGATATTTCTTTCGGTATTTTGTGGGGAGCATAAACAGGACTCTTCTGAATCACCGGTAAATTACACTGGCGCTTAATCAAAAAATAAGTAACAATCAATTATAATACCCGCTGATCAACTGGAATAAAACATTTAGTAGATTCTGATATTTTTACATGATCTCTGAAATGTCGTGGCTACGAAAATTCTTCTGCTAGTCACATTATTCCAAGTTTTATCATCAATATTTTTCTTTTACCATCCGTTCGTCGCCCTTTCATTTTTTCGTTACGGAATCGTTAGATTTTTTTACTCGCCCAAGCAGTTTATATCAGGAATCTAAAGTTAATTAGTGTATAAATTATTAGAAAGAAATGTGGCCGCGTGTCATCTCCATAGAGCACCGTATAAATGTTACGATTTTTACAGTCATAATTTTTCATGAACAGTTCGGTAACTTGGCTCTTCATTTTACCAGTATACTGGGATTTACTTTTACTTGATTATAGACGAAAATCAGTTAATTGTTGCATATTTGGGTACGTCAAAAAGCATCTTAAAAAATACTTGAAAACAATTTTGAGCAAATAAAAGAAAAAACGTCATTTTTCTATAGTATCAGAGTGCATCGTTGGAATGCAACGAACATCAAATTCGTTAACGGAGACTTTGTCCTTGAAATTTAGCGGGAGATGTTAGCAGCTCAACATGAGCAGCTAGAAGAAGAGGAGGGATGCCTCTATGGACGAGGCATTGCCGATTAGCGGTAATTATAAACACATTTGTGTAAACGCATTACAAAACTTTAAAAGCGTTTTTCTCGTAAACACATTTTAAAAAATGGCTGACATTCTCCTGACCGCTGTAATTAACATATCGACCTGAAATTTGGAGAGCATACTCAGAAAATATGTCTTCACGGAATGACGGATCGTTTTTTCGATAGATACATTTTTGCATTTATTATTTATCTTTTTATGCGAAAAAAAACGCGAAAATTCGATTTTTTTTAATTGCCGCCATTTTCCGAAATTTGTACTAAACGAAAAACCCATCCGTCATTCCATGACCAAAGGGTCACAGATTGATAATATGCTTTGAATTTGTGTTTCAGATCAACAAAGAGGGGGCAGTGATGTCAGCCGTTTACCTCCCCCGATTTGAGGACTTGTTTTCGCGGAGCTGCAACGGCCGCCATTTTGGTTTTTTTTTTTTTTAATTTTTTTTTAACATTCCGTATATCATGAATAAAAGCAAGAAAAAAACCGCACTCAAAAAGCTTTACTCGTTTCCTTTAAAAAAAATAAAATGTAAACACCTGAAATATGGCACTCCAAGGACAAAGTCTCCCTTAATTTCCCAATTTTGGGTTTATATGGGTGCGAAAATCGTTCAAACGTTTCTCAGAATCCTTCTGTAAGCTCTTTATTCCAAATTTTTCAATAAAACATTTCACCTGCCCGTGCAGAAATTTTGAACGGGATACCCTATGTCCGATCAAATCCCGATCAGGATTTGTCATGGATTCCCCAAAACCGGTATCCCGGTTAGAATCCAACTTGCATCAGTATCGGCATATGTACGACGATGATGGCATCATTTTGAAAATTTTGGCGTCACGTGTATTTTCTGTATTACTATGGAATTCCTATCTATAGAAAGGAATTTCTGTCTATAGATTCCTATCTATCAAATTCCTATCTATAGATAGGAATTACATAGTAATACCGAAAATACACGTGATGTCAAACTTTTCAAAATTATGCCATCGTCGTCGTACATATTCCGATACTGATGCAAGTTGAATTCTAACCGGGATACCGGTTTTGGGGAATAAGTCGCTGTTTATACCCACTGACACGTCGGTGGGTATAAACATGTATTTAAGACAAATTAAAATCAAATTCACAATGATTAGATTAAAATTTACACCAACCGTGAGTTCTTACGTATTTCGAGAGAAAACATTTCATCGAGGCAAAGAAATTTTTGCAAAAAATATTGTGAGTTTCAAATATTACATTATAAATATGAAAAAAATCACAAAATGAGTTGTGAATTTCCTCAAGTTGAAGAAAATAAAAATCGAATTCACGACAGTTATATTAAAATTTACACCACAAGTGTAAACGTATTTTGAGAGAAAACATTGTGTTGAGACAAAGAAATGTTCGCACAAAAAGTTATGTGCAAAAATAATTCTTTGCCTCGAGGCAATGTTTTCTCTCAAAATACGTACGAACTCACTTTTAGCGTAAAATTTAATCTAATCATTTTGAATTTGATTTTAATTTGTCTTAAATACGAAAAAATTCACAACTAATTTTGTGAATTTTTTTGTATTTATAATTTCTTGTCAATACATTTGCATTCACAGATTTTGATGTGAATTTTTTTTAATTCACATCAAAATCTCGCGATGAGCGCGATCTGCCATTTGAACCTTTGGACAAATTTTTTTTTATTGATAGTTCAATGCACCAAAACTTTATAAATGTTATTTATTTTTATAATAAATTTAACATGTCATAATTCCATTTTTGACATTTTATTTCAGCCTGTATTCACCCGTGATCCTTCCCAGATTCCTCAATGATTCCATGGGGAATCTATTTAGAGTCATTAAAGGATCCGGTTCTGGATCCCTAATAGAATCCAGTTTACGTATCTTACATTTAGTCTTCGAATCTGATCCGATATCGGACTAGATCCCGACTGGGAGCCCGGGATACAAGTCAGAATCCAGCTGTATCCCTGCCAAAATTTCTGCACGGGTGACAATGGCAATGATGAAATAAAAAAGTATTTCCGTTGCATTCGGTTGAAAACTTCAACGTCGTATTATTCCGTTGCATTCCAACGATGCAAACTTCAATCTCACTTTGTTGACGACACAAAGCAATTATCCTCATCGATCAATGTCAATAGTATTTTATCGAGACGCCGTAGCTCGTCAAGTGCGATAAAAAGAAATAAAAATTGTTGTATTTCGTGGGCGCCATCATACAAGAGAGGAAGAAAAGAGTATGGGAGCGTGTAGCGATAAGCGCGATCTCACTTGCATGCCGATATCAGCGGTCCCAGGTAAGCGTAGGACGAGAGAGTCGATATCTGACTGTCGACTCTTCTGACTCCACGATTCGGCCATTCCCAAATTGGGCGCGTTCCCGACAATACTGGAAAGCCTCCCATGTGACATATCCTGCATATATCGCCCGTGGAAGAAATGCAGGAATCTCCTGATTTTTTTTTAAACTCATGCTCGTTACTCGCATCGATTGATGAAACGCCGATGACAGTTATGAGATTCGTACCATCTTTATCGAGTTTTGTCAAGCTCGAAGTTTGTTTTTTATCCACGGACGAACTTTTCGTCACTTGATCATCATCGATTGCAACGTTGGCTCGATAAAGAGACCCTCCCGTCTCCGTTCTCGTTAGAAAATTGTCTTCGAGTGACTTCCGGTTTTCTGGCGATACTTTGCTCCTCGCTGAAGAGTCCTCGGACTTCGAGGACAACGGACTAGTCGCCGATTTCTCCTCTTCCCACGATCCCGACGTTTCCTTCGGCCTCTCGACTGTTGAAGACGAAATGGCAATCGCACCACTCGCGGTCAAGTGATCCTTTGGCGCAACGTAACCGGAAATACGTTCAGAGATTTTCTCACTAACCTATCTCACGGCCCGGGGGGCCGAGGTCCCTCGATAATTGCTCGTCCTCGTCCTTCTCCTCGGCGGACATCAATGGCGTATTATTTTCTTCGTCGATACTTCCATTTTTCTCTTCTTCCCTTCTTTTTATTGCTTCTTTACGATCTGAAGAGCCCACGCGGCCAATTTTGTTCTTTGACGACTCCAAATGTACTCCACCTCATTTTGGTTGATTGATGTTTTTGATCGTGATAACAACGTCGAGCGGAGTGAACAACGCTGCGAATCTCTACGGTCGATTGTCTCTTTATATTAAGGAGTTGAGGTGATGACCATGCTAGTAAACGTAGAGTCTATTTCACGCCGCAATATCGCCACGTTTTAGATATATGTATATGGCCTGTTTTTCGAGAAATATTTTATAAGTATTGAATTTCGAGTTTCCTATTATTTTTATAATATCGAAACAACCTTAATAATCTACTACTCGACTTCAGTAGTACGCCATATCGTTGACCTTTAGCATCGTCGCATTTTCGGTGGCTGTCATCGGTTCCACGCACCCGGCTTATTATTTTTTGTAGCCGGTTAACATGGAGAATGAAAATACTGTGGAAGTTTATCAAAAGAGTAACGGTATTGTATCTGAAGTCCAGTTTAGAGACAAATGTAGATTCTGACGGACAAGAATTAGAAAATGAAAAGATAATATTGCGATTGCAAATTTAAAAAAAAACGTCGCGTTGAATTTAACCTCAATGTCCAATGTCCAATCTGTCCAAAGTCAAAACATATTTCATCGATTGTCATGTTATTTTTCCCTTTCTCAATTTTCACAATATTTGCAGGTATAAAAAGGAACGTTTATTTTATATGACGGTTCTCCCATGCTGTATTTATACAGGGTGTCCCATTTTAATCTTACACCTGAATTTTCTCGAAAAATATTGCTCGGACGAAATATTGTGTGGAACAAAACTTCTAGGGATTGAAAGGGGACGTTTGAAAAAAAATTATTTGAGGAGCCAAAATTCAAAATGGCGGCGTTACAAAGGCTGACATGTTTTTTTTCAAACGGAAACATAACTTTTTTTATTGCCAAAAAATTTGTCAGCTGAAAACTAAAAACTTTTGTTGAAATTTTTTTTTGATAAAGTTCATAGTTTTCAAGTGAGAACATCATTTTCAATTATCTCAGATGTATCCAGGATTTGTGTGTGTGTGTGTGTGTGTGTGTTTCTACCCATCGTGATCAAAGTTCGTCAAGGATTTAAAGAAACACGTTTTTGGGCCTGAAAATGGCACAAACGCTATTAAAATGGAAAAAAACTATTTTTCATCGATATTCCTCCAAAATTTTCTCATGAAATATCGTCCAAATTTGAAAACAAAAAAACAAAAATTTTCAACAAAAAAATTTCATTCTTTTTTTGTTCAAGTGGTCATACATTCGAAAATACAACATTGAGCGAAATTTTTTTTTCGAAAATATAACAATGAGCGAAAAATTTTTTCAACAAAAGTTTTTAGTTTTCAGCCTACAAATTTTTTGGCAATAAAAAAAAGTTATGTTTCCGTTTGAAAAAAACATGTCAGCCTTTGTAACGCCGCCATTTTGAATTTTGGCTCCTCAAATAAATTTTTTTGATCCTAGAAGTTTTGTTCCACACAATAGTTCGTCCGAGCAATATTTTTCGAGAAAATTCAGGTGTAAGATTAAAATGGGACACCCTGTATATAGATGCGTTGTATAGGTACATGTCGCCAAAAAAATTGAGATGCCTTTGCTGTACGTAAAAGAACTTCAAGTAAATATCGACGAAAGGCCCTTTATAACCCATTAAAAAATGTACGGCTTCGCACAATCATATTTTTAATTCGCGTTGAAAATATCCTATAGACGAATCAAATTTGCGCGGGTATCCGGCGTTGCCACACGTCGAGCAAGATGGTTGCTGTTACGTCACGAGAAGTCTCGCTCTCCGAAAACTTCGGTTTTCGCGACTTTATTTCTAAATTCATTGCTTATTTCTGCGGTGAGCTTTTCAATTCAAGGTGCCTTATCGATCACAAAGATTCAACGAACGCAACCATCAGTTTTTTTTACGTGTTTCTTGGCTCCAAGTAGCACAAAAAAATCGATATATGAGAGGACAGGCACATTTTGTCGTCTACGTGTGACTAATTCACCAACTTTAACAATTAATAACTCGGAAAGCGTACGGTAAATCTCGTGGAAAGTCCGCATACGCATGGACGAAGGTGTCGACAATGCTATTTTTAAAAAAATCGGGCTTTTATCTTGAACTCGCTCCAATCACCGTACCTCCTTCAGCCGACACGATACCGATGCCGATACAATTTACAAGAAAACTTGATATGATAAAAATTGTTTGGTAACTAATAAAATTTGGTAACACCAACCTATGACATAAAGACTAAAGAGGTACGAGATACCTTTCGCCAATCTTTCGCGCGACAAGATTGGCGCGCGAACGCCATCGTAACAAAGAGCGCAATATTTAAATCTTATACGTAGGATTTTTTTATTGCATAGTTAATTTGTTATTAACAATTATTTGACGACTTTTTAGGAAAATTTTTGGAAAGTAAAAAATTTAGTTAGATAATTTTTAATAACAAATAAACTATGAAATATTTTTAAAAATCCTACGTACTTCCATAGACAATGTATTTTTCAAGATATATTCAACATTTCAAGTGAAGCGGTTGAAAATTGTCTGTGTTATATTTCCGGCCAACTTAAAAAATGCAGTTTTCAGATTAACGCCGCACAGCCGCCTTTTTGAAATCAATCGCTTCAAAAAAATTATTGTATACAGTCACTGATACGTATGATAAACACCCTTTTTTTAATCTCGATTTAGTTTATATTTGTTCTGAAAAAAAAATTGTCGGTGAACCTAAATAATATTTTAATTCCAAAAATGAAACGTACTTTTGTCCTTAAATATAGCGAAATTTTTACAAAGAATCATAAAATTGACTTTATCAAGCTGCCATTTCCTTAATTTTACATATATTCCCAAAATCCTGCTTCACCGACAGCGTGTGTGTGTTACCTTCAAGAATCATTTCAATTTTTTTGTTTCAGATAATTACAGCGCGAGGGAGAATTCCATCAGTGCAAAAACTTTTTGAGCGACTTCCTCTGAACATCGATGTACACGATTGGAAATTTGCATGAAAAAAAAATTGCATACTTAAAATATAAAATAAATAACACGCAAATATACAAATTTCCATTAGTATTCGCTACATGAAAAAAAAATCATGGAAAAACCCTAATTTTAACCTTCTAAATGGTCTTCCTTCTTAACTTACGACGGTCCCAATGTAGCTGACATGAACTAGCCGTACGTAAAGTATCCAGTACGCATAAACGTAATAACGAAGTAAGAAAAAGAAAATGTTCCGGAGGAAACGCGTCGTGTCGGGCGGTCGTCATCTCGTCGGCATCGTTCCGCGTTCATTCCCGCGGGTGATCTTCCGCCGAAATTTGGCACCGGTCTAAACACCAGAGCAATTCACATATACGAGACTGAGCTGCGGATGATTATTCCGTGGGTGGAGTTTTCCTGCGTCATTCACGGAGAGAAACGTCCGGCGAAAGCATCTCGCTCGGTTGAATGCGCTCTCCCTCGCGCACCAACTTATTCAAGATGAAAATGAGCCACTCTCTCTCTCTCTCTCTCTCTCTCTCTCTCTCTCTCTCTCTCTCTCTCTCTCTCTCTCTC
>OZ023317.1:48645969-48910969 GCA_964007375.1 Ophion obscuratus
GATTTTCTTCTAGCCCCGTTATCCGACGTACCCACGGAAAATTCATTCATAGCACTTTACCAACGGGGCTACGAAAGAGAGCAAATTTGTATATTCACCTATAAGTGCATAAGCGCACGTGTGCCGGACTCCCCAAATTATTATTAGACCGAATATCGTGAGCGCAAGAGCATTTCACTAACACCCTGCTCAAATTCTCGATCGTTTTAAAGTTCCTTTATACGGGGAGTCCCAAAACTGAATGTATTCTCTGAAGTCGGAGGTTGGGGGTGAAATTCTGAGTCGATTGATGTAAGCATGTGTGGGTCTCAGATCTACCCCCGAATTATTATTAATTTTTAAAGGCGGGCCAATCAGGTGCGTTCGATGAGCCGGCGTACGTGATTGGCCCGCTTCTAAAAATTGATAATCATTCAGGGGTTGATCTGAGACATGCTTATATCAATCGACTCAGAATTCCCAACCCCCCATTTCAGGGAACGCATTCAGTTCTGGGACACCGCGTATACATACACGATGTACCAATTAAATCGGTAGAACGAAAAATCCCGAGAAGGAAACATTTCACGACGAAATGCATTCAATTAAAAAATCCATAATTTTGAGGAACAAAAATGCCTGGTTATTTTTTATTGCGTGGGAATTTTCGTGGTTGTCCCAGAGTCAACTTTTATTTTTTCAAAATAGGAACCGTTATTTTTTCTTTCGTCATCATTTTTCACGTAATACAATAGGTTATTCGTATCTGAAATCTTTTTCTGTTTGACTTCAATTTTTCACGTCATTTAAAAAATTAGACGAAATAGATACCCAGTAAATCAGTACAAAATATTAATCAAATGTTTTTTTAATATTCAAAGTATCTCAACGATTTGAAGTTAAATAAAAAGTCTCCGACAAGAGTTATATATTTCGTTACACAAAACATTATTACAAAACCGAAAATATTGTTTCCTATTTGAAAAAAAAAAAAAAAAAACTAAAGATGAGGTAGAAAGACCCTTGAAAATTGCTGCCGAACAAAAAAAACAAACACTATAATTTTTGGTTGGTGAAACTTGTGTTTGAAATATTTTTTCCTGAAATGCATTCCTCTCGAAATAATCCGTTATGCCAATCTAAATGGGACACCGTATACACACACACACACGCGCACACGCACGCACGCACGCATGCACGCACGAACGCACGCACGCACGCACATATATATATATATTTGTGGAGCGTATAGATACGCGGTTTGGTACGGTGGATTCATCCGTCATCGTCCAGCCGTGCCGGACACTCAACGTCAACAAAAAATGATCGTCCTCCTAATTCCAGAACTCCCGGAGGATCCTCATCGTTATTCCAATGAGATGACCGTTCCGAATGATTTCTTGGCGGAACTCGTTAAGGGTCTCAAATCTGTGGACTATATGGAAAATGAAACGTGTAAATGTGTTCTGATAAAACAAAAAATGGCAGCCTCTAAATTGAATTGCCTTTTAAACAAACGTCTCTCTCTTGAACTTCTAATACACTCGAACTTTGATATAACGAATCTCTAGGGAAGTTCGTTATATCGAAGTCATGTTCCTTAAAATGTTCTTCAAAAAATATATTAGTACTATAGACATAGGGATATTTTTTAAGGATAAAAATGTTTAAATTAGAGCAATTTTTACAAGCAATTCGAGCGTAATGTATATGATTATGTCGTTGTATTGAGGTTTTGAGTGTCTATCGGAAGGGAATGGGCAAATATTTATATCGAGGTTCGACTGTGTTCCTTCGTATGGCCTTGCGAGCTTCTCCGATTTGACATATTTACCTTTGTCCCCACTGTTGAATTCATCATTTCGGGTCGCAGTTTTCTTACCATCGGAAACTGCCGCGTTCGAGCGGTCACCCATCCAAGTATTGGCCCAGGGCAACGCTACTCGACCCGGCCAATCTCCGCAGCCGATCCCCTCACATTGTATTTGCCGCGCGATCCCTCTAATCGACTGCCCCAAGTGCATTAAGAAAAAGAACGTGCATTTTCCCATCCAAACTTTACACGGGTTTGCGAATTTCGAATCGATTGTGTTCTAAATGAATTCATCTACGCAAATTCCAATGTTATATTTGTGAATGGGGATAAAGAAGGGATGCTGAATCTTTTGTTATAAAAGCGTAATTTTTTGCGCCCATAGTCATTTCCCCTAAATTCACTTCCCCTAAATCAGATCCCCTAAATACAGTTTCCCTAAATGATTTTCCCTAAATCAGATCCGCTAAATCAGTTTGTTTGGGTTTGTTTTGGTTTGTTTGTTTGTTTGCTTGTCCCTAGTGAGTTCCCCTAAATCAGTTCCCCTAAATTCACCTCCCCTAAATCAGATCCCCTAAATACAGTTCCCCTAAACTCATTTCCCCTAAATCATTTCCCCTAAATCAGATCCGCTTAATCAGTTCGTTTGGGTTTGTTCGTTTTTTTTTTATTTAGGGGAAGTGACATAATGGAATAGATTTTAGGGGAACTGATTTAGGGAATCTGGTTTAGGGGAACTGATTTAAGGGCCATGAGGGGGAGCCATTTTTTATTCTGTCTCGACTGATTTTCTCAATGTTCCTCGAAACGTCGAGCACGATGCAGGTGCCAAGTGTACTCGTTTTATTCGTCGTTCATATCCCTCCTTCTCGTTTTCGCGACTCTCCTCCAAGCCCCCTTCGGACGCGCTTCCGTGCAGTTATTTCTGCCAGGTGGTGGCCTAAGCTAGCCGCGCACTCGGCCATTTTCCTCACTCGACGTTTTTGGTTCAAGATTAATTAAACGCGCCTGGAAATAGTTACCATCAAGGGTGGAGGGACGTCGCACTGAGGTGATAGAGAGAGAGGACCGAACTACGTGTCTCTCGAAAGAGTATCTCTCTCTCTCTCCCGGTCTCCCTGTAAGCCTCTTCCGTTAGATTCGACTTGGAAGTGCATCAATATAGAGCAGTATGGAGGTACTTTCTGGCAAACTGTGCGTGGACGTCAACCTACACGCACGAGTCTCCAATCTCCTCGCTATGATCTCTATGATGAGAGAGAGAGAGAGAGAGAGAGAGAGAGAGAGAGAGAGAGAGAGAGAGAGAGAGAGAGAGAGAGAGTAAAGAGAGCAATTTCCCGAGACGTCACTCCTCCCCCACTGCTCATCTCCTCTTCCTCTCTGTCTCTCTTCGACTCGGAAAACCTTGCGACGATCTTAGAAACCCCTCATTCATGATATTCGTACTCTAATTCATTCATTAGAGTCTCAAACATCCTATCGAGCTCGCCAAAGATTCATTCATTAAATCCCCCCACATTGGGCACGGTTTAATCGATATGAGGGTCGAATAAAAAAAGGATCCAATCTATCGTTCGTCATGAATATTTATCGCTCGTAGTATCGTTGATTACATCGATCGGAGTATGTCTAATCGATCTTGCCACGGAATATCAATCGCGGGTCTAACTGATGACTGTAAAAAAAATTAACGAAACTCGACTCAGTGATTTGTCATTTTTTGACATTTCTGCAGTAAATCTCTAATCTGACCACGGAATATCAATCGCGGATCTATCAGACAGCTATAAGAAAAAAATTGGAAAAAACCTTGCTCAGCTATTTGTCAATTTTTTCTATTCCCGTTGTACATCATTAATTGATCTTGCCACGCAATATCAATCACGGGTATATCAGATTACTGTGGAAAAAAAATAGCTAAACTTGGCTCACCGATTTGTCCATTTTTGACATGTCTGTCGTAGATTATTTTGATTTTTCATGAACTTTATTCACTGCCTGCGCCATAGTGATTAATATCAAAGGCAATAAACGAAATTATAATGAAACACGACTCTCTTCGCCGTTGTACGATCAAAGTTGGACAGCACCATGAAGAAGTTGACCTGATCGACTGTATCTGCATCCGCATTAACTGCATCTGTGTCTGCATCAACTGTGACTTGCGTTTGACATTAATTTGGCACACCTCCCGACCAATTACAAAATCCATCCGAACGACTCGCCGATGATTCGCCACTTTTCCAACCTTCGTACAAATGTTCATTTGTTTTCTCGCAGTCATCAACCACCCTCAAAAAATTGAAAAAATTGTCGCGTTTCGGGACCCACGATATTTTTAAACATCGCTAAGTTGCCTCATGACGGATAGGCTCGGCTTGACTTGCCTTTGGGGAATGCAACGAATTTGTTTACCGGCACCTGCCCGAAACGCTTTAATGCCACAACAAACCGCGAAATAAAAAGAGAATTGTACAAAACCGCGCACGAGAAGCGTTAACCTTCCCGTACACAAGGGTACATAACGAAGTCTAAAGATAGCGAGTTGCATCTCTCGTTCCCCTCCATCATAGGGCGTCTCTCTTTCGCGTTTGGAGCGGATCGCTCTCGTGGGGCGATTTATGGTAGCACTCGGCACCTGTCACCCTCTTGCACGCCTCGTGGCTGAATCGGGAGAATACGGAGGGGGGTTGGCTAATCTCAGCCCCCCTCTCCCCCCTCTCACTCTCTCTCTCTCTTTCTCCTGGCTCTACTCCTGTAAAGCTCATTCTCCGTTTCTACTTGGCGTTGCTACGCTCATGCTGGATCCTCTTGCACACAACATTTATGCAAGTTTACCCACCGAACACCCGACTCTCCAACGTCCTAAAATATCCTCACTCGCTTATATACGCGCGAGTCTCGATCTTACGATCCTCTTACTTCTCTCTATCTCTCTGTCTCTTTTTTTTCATGCTACATACCTCCTCTTTCTTCACTGACTGATGGCCCGAGAAACGCTTTTTCGTGCTCTATGGCTCCCCGAAATTGCATTAAGAATGTATACGTCCAACTATTGCCAAAAGCACTATATATAGGTCCAGTTTCAGGGCCGGGCCATTTTAATGGATTTCTTTCTTAACGAACACCCATTTTTATTTTAACACCTTTCGTATCAAAGGGGGAGACACCCTTAGGCGAGGGAAAAATTTGCTGATTTTCATGATTTTTCGGTGATTATGCAGAAGTGGGGCTCCTCCCCAATTTTGACGGAATATGTTTTTTTGCCATGAATTGCTTCAATTAGTCACCACTAATGAGATTCAGCCTACGGAGACTGACATTTTTAATTATTTCTATAAGTTATAGGGTTTTAAAGTTCAGAAAAAAGAAGTTTGAAGACATGACCACAAGAGCACAAACACAAACACACGCACGCACGCGGCACGCACACACACACACACACACCCACACACGCACACACACCCAATTAAACCCAACACAAGTTATGGGGTTTGAAGTTTAAAGAAAAAGACGTTTTCATACAGACATTCTAACAAGATCACACACACACGCGCGCGCGCGCGTACATACACACACACCCAAACAACCCCAGACAAAAGTCATGGGGTTTTGAAGTTCAAAAAAATAGAAGCATTCGTACAGATATGGCCACAAGATCACACACACACACACACACACACACACACACACACACACACACACACACACACACACACACACACCCGCAAGTTATGGAGTTTTGATGTTCAAAGAAAAAGAAGTTTTCATACAGATATTTGAACAAGATCACACACACACACCAGAACAAGCCCAAACACAAGTCATAGGGTTTTGAAGTTCAAAGAAAAAGAAGTTTTCATATAGACATGACCACAAGAGCACAAACACACACACACACACACGCACGCGGCACGCACACACACACACCCACCCACGCACACACACCCAAATAAGCCCAAACACAAGTTATTGGGGTTTTGAAGGTCAAAGAAAAAAAGGAGTTCAAAGAAAAAGAATTTTTCATACAGACATGACCACAAGATCACACACACGCACGCACACACACCCAAACAAACCCAAACACAAGTTATGGGGTTTTGAAGGTCAAATAAAAAGAAGTTTTCATACAGACATGACCACAAGATCACAAACACACACACACACACGCACGCACGCACGCACACACACGCATGCGCACATTCACGCACTTACCATTTACACCGATTTCCAATCTCGTCTTTGGAATCGTGTCTTTTTACGAACTTTCAACGGCGGCAGGGGGGGTAAAGGACTGTTGCAATTTTACATCGGTATTATATTCTGAAACGTTTTTTTTTTTTATAAATCCTCCCACTCTTCACCAGTTTAAGCGTCGAAAAGCGCGGAAATGCCCTATTCTATCGCGTGTGTCGCCAAACTTCAAAAGGCCATAATTTATGGAAATAATTAAAAATGTCAGCCTCCGCAGGCTGAATACCACTAGTGGTGACATAATAAAGGCGTTCGTGCCAAAAAAAAATTGGCATTGAAATTGGGGTGGAGCCCCACTTCTGCATAATTACCATTTTTTCTAATAATCTCTAAAAACGGCGGTGGCAAGTTCTTCTAAAGTGCATTTTCGAAACTGGCGTGACTTATAGTTGAAAAAATAATCAACCGATTTTGATGAAATTTGGTATAAATCTTTCTAACTTTATTGTCACGACATTGACACGACGCTAAACGTTTTTGAAAATAAAAAAAAAGTATTTTTTATCCCAAAATGTAGCCTGTTTTTCGGAAAATTCAATCTTTTTGTTTCAAAGTGCAGCATTTCATCAATTTTTAACATATCTCACTTTTTCTGGGTTCATATTCTGCGTATGAGTGTTAATGAAAGAAAAATCTTCGTTGGTTTTTTTTTCAGATTAATCCAGTTGACGCTAGGTGTCACGCCATCTGACAAAATCCACCGCAACCCGTTTAGAAGACTGTGCCATACCTTCGCCATTTTTAAAGATTAATAAAAAAATACCATGTAGTAGCCAAAAATAGTTACCCGAAATCTCAAAAAGCGTGAAGAAATTTGTCCTTTTAAAAAAAATCATGAAAATCAGCAATTTTTTCCTCGCTAAAATATCTCCCCCCTTAATGACCTTTTCGCGATTCTATTCACATCAACGACTTATCTTTTCACCTCTTTGCATGGAGTACAAAACCTATTATTGTACTTGCAGGAATGTTGAGACACGTTGCGTAAAGTCTCGCAATTCCTGCACCCACGGATTTTCATCGAATGGTGCTGATAAATTTATATGAATAGTATTTCTTGAGAATAAACCGGTAGGCATTATCAATACGTTTGCTCCAAGCCCGTATGCTGAATGTGGGATCGATGCACTAACCTGTTGAAGAATTGTAACATTTTTCGTTTGCAGTACTTTTACACGCGCCCTTATGGAACTTTGCTTTATTCCCGGATGCGATAGAAAAAGAGTACAGAATTTTATAGATTTTTGGTGTAGTTGGTTTATGTATGAATAATTTTTTTTGATATTTACACCATCATTTACTGCCCAATTGCAGCGTTATTAATTTTAGAGTACTGGAATTGTACTTAGAAAATAATAATAATATATGATAATAATAAACGCAGCATATTCACTCTTAAGATTTTTTGCCTAATGAACTTAAATATTGGAAAAAGCGGGTGAAACGATTAAGAAAAACCTTTAACCGTTTAAAAAAACTTCGAACCATCAAAGTTTTGCAAAAAGAAAAGATTAACTCAAATGTTACCTGGATACTTGAGACTTGGTCTACATCTCATGCCAATTACGAATGCCTTTACTCTACATCCAGCCAATATATTTTAGAATTTTCAATGTAGGTCACTTTTGCTCAGGATATCATGTTGCATAAATTCATTAATCAGTATAATTATTTTCTTATTTACCGATTAAAATGTTTGTATAATATAAATCGGTGGAAAATCATTCCTAACAATCTTCCATTATGCATTTTCAATACAATCTTTTTTCGGTGAATTAAAAAAATGGGCTCGTGATATAGGGCTTGATAGATTGAGGCATTGAACCGCCCATCAAATGGAACGAATCGGTGAAAAACTAACGTCGCTTGTCTCTAGGAAAGGGAGTTCAGAAAAAAACACAAAATATATAATGTACCTGAGACAATTTTTCAGAACGATCAGAGCCTTTGATAAATCTATATCGTTTTTCACAGTTTAACTCTCCTCAGGAGTCGAGTTAAGATTCAATTACGTATTCGATCGACGATACGAAGAGTAAAAGTTGTATACAGCGAGGGGAACAGGCATGAGAGCGTGTGCTCATAGTTTCCCACGTGCCTAAATATGTCCTAACATCGTTCGAAGAGAGCGTGCCCAAGCAGTCATTTAAACGATCGATCGTACGTTTACACGCGATCGTTCCTCGTTATTCCTCGATCACCTCTCTCTGTCTCTCTCTCTAATTCTATTTCTCTCCTTTTCTCTAATTCGTGCCTCTTCCCGCCCATTCGTACGTCCGGTCAAAACGTTTTTTTTTCTTTTTCAATATAACACTGTGTACAGTTTGTCCCAAAGCTTCTCGTAGCTGAGATAACACACATATATAAATCAGCGAGCACACGCGACTTCATAATCGAACAACCTCGCACCTGCCTACGCAAGTGTTACTAGTACGTATAAACGTTGATTTTTATTATAACCGGAAACGCTCTCAAACGTGACCTGCCGTCATTCACATCAATCGATCCTCGCCCGTTCCGCTTGCGTTGGGCATTCCTAACGACACACACTCACACATTCACATACTCACACACACACACACACACACAAGCGCGCGCGCACACGCACTATCACACACTATCACACACTATCACACACTATCACACGCTATCACACACTATCACACACTATCACACACCGTCAGACACTATCACACACTCTCACACATACACATACACACTCTCTCTCTCTCACACACACACACACGCACGCGCGCACACACACACGCACATACACACACACGCACGCACGCACTATCATACACTATCACACACTATCACACCCTATCACACAATATCACACAATATCACACACTATAACAAACTATCACACACTATCACACACTCACACACATACACATACACACTCTCTCTCACACATACACACACGCACGCGCGCGCACTATCACACACTATCACAGAATATCACACACTATCACACACTATCACACACTATCACACACTATCACACGCTATCACACACTATCACACACTATCACACACTATCACACACTATAACACACTATCACACACTATCACACACTATCACACACTATCACACGCTATCACACACTATCACACACTATCACACATTACCACACACTATCACACACTATCACACACTATCAGACGCTATCACACACTATCACACACTATCACACACTATCATACACTATCCTACACACACACACACTTTTTTATCCTCCATAACTTGTCTTGTTATTGCCGAATGTAAAATGGACATACAGCAGAGCGAACACGACAAGTGGCAAGTTGTACAACAAATTGATTCGTACCCGGTGGGATGGTCCTTGATATATTCGACTGCTATGAATAACAAGTGAGCCCGACCAGCCGTTCAAAGTCCGTGGAACGAAGACCCATTTTGACGTAACACCGAATCATATTCCTATATACAAAAGGTAGGCTGTTAGAATTAATAAATTGTCGTACTCAACAAATGACATACTTCCGAAAAATCACAACCTAAAATTGTTATATTTCCGAAATGTTACCGTACAGAAAATTGTGGTGCAAACGTCTGGACAGATTTTGCTATTGCCAGATTGCACTAATAATATCCTCCGATTGAATGAAAAATGTGATCGACCAAATGTTCATAAATTTTGACGTATCGGGTGTTATTATCAACGATTTTCATCTTATTTGTCAACGTAACAAGAGTGACCTGTTGCAATGACAAATAAGTTCGAAGAAATTGAAAAAAAAAACTCTATTTATTGAAACTTATGGACATTTGACCGATAACCCTTTCGATTCAGTGGGAAGATTGTATTCGCATCATCTGCTAATAGCAAAATCCGTCCGATTGTTAAAAAGACGCAGTTTTCCGTATGGCAACATTTCGGGAATATAAAATTTCCGGAGTAGGTGTTTTCGGATTTTGACAGCCTGCCATGTCGAAGCGACATCAAATCATTGCCTCTCACAGGCCACACAAAATTATTGTTCACTCAGCAGGATATATAAACTTCCTGTTGATAAAAAAAAATTTAACAGCAAGGTTGATGATTAAAACTTTAATCTAAAAAAAAATCTCTTCAAAGTTGCTTTTTGGAAATTTGAAAAAAGTTGAAATTCCTTTGAAAAAAGGAAGAAACATTGGAGATTCTCTTCAATGTCGGTTCCTATGCCCTTATAAGGTTTTATCATCTCATCCTTTTCACTTTTGCCCCACACTTGTCATTTCACTATCTCTAAAATTCCTTAGAGCCTCTCGCCCTCACCCCGTTAGTGTTGTACAAAGACGAAAAACGCCTGGAATTTCTCGTCTTCCCGTTTCCATCCCGAAAAGGGAAAGTTTTTTGCTCACCCGGAAAGTCTTTTAAAATTCCCCTTTTCGCGAAGAAACTCCCGGTGCAGTTTATCGCATTGTGCCAGTGATAAAAAAGAACGACGGAGGGACGAATTCCCATACCTCGGTGGATATATCCAGAGCGCAGTGTCGCATTTCGCTCGCGGTATTTGAACCTCGTCAAAAGGGCGCAGAGCAAGAGGAGGGACGGCGGTGGGGCGGCGAAGAGCTAGCGGGGGAGCAGGCTTAGTCTGTTGGCTGTGTACGCGCGCGACACAATCCTATTTTTGCAAGGGTACCAGACAGTTGGACGTCTCCGTGCTCAAGAAGAAGCCGACACGCTATTTGCGATTCTCGCCTCCGAGACTCCACAGGCAAAAGTGCGTCTTTACACTATAGCATATACTATAGTATACCTCATACTCGCGATATGCGATTCGACGAGATAACTTAGAGAGAAAGAGAGAGGGAGGGAGAGAGAGAGAGAGGGAGAGAGAGAGAGAGAGAGAGAGAGAGAGAGAGAGAGAGAGAGAGAGAGAGAGAGAGAGAGAAGATGCATCGATGCGCATACTTGCAAAATGCATTTTTAGCGCGTACACGTGCTGTCTCGTGCAGAGGCAAATGACTAGCAAAACACGTCAGACAGTACAGTAATCATGATTTTTCGATTTGTGTTTTTTTCTCGAAAATACATATGGTGCGCAAAGATATTTATTATATGGAAAATGGCAATGACATGGGAGATTCCATGACACTCCAAGTACCAGAGGCTGGGGGGTAGACAAGGTTTCCTCATTGCCAGCCGGTTATTACTTACGTACACACACATGTGTGTGTATATATGTATGTATACATATACATATACATACATACATACAGACATACCCCCACACACACACACACACGCACACGCACACACACGCACACGGACACACACACGGACACACACACACACACGCACGCACACACACACACACACGCACGCACACACACACACACACACACACACACACACACACACACACACATATATATGGGATATTTCACGCCATTTCACTGAGCACGTGGCCCCGACCACTTTTTATTTTTCTGATTTTTTTTGTCAATTGTGCCCCATCAAAGGAGTATCTACACCAAGTTTTGAGTTTTTTATCTCTTCTCTTTCAGGAGTTATAATTTTGCAAAAAATGTTGACTTCGAAAGATTTGGAAACGTTCCAACGCTGATAACTCCGGAACTAATTGAGATATCGACAAATATCGATTTCTAACTTTTTTTTTCATCTTAAAGCACACTTTCGTTGAAAAAATATGAAACAATTATTCATTATCAATGTGAACATTTTTTTGGCTTTTAAAGTGAAAACTATTGTTTTTAAAGATGATTGCCTTTTTCACACAATCTGTACAATAGAGACCTATTCTATAATTTTTAAGCCTAGGGTGTCCCTCTTATCTCTGCCACCCGAAATGACTCGGTAATTATCGAAGTCACAAAAAAATGTTCCAGACAAAAGTCGTACGGTGTGAAGGGAGCCATCAAATGCGACTAATTCTTTTTTTATTTCAGTGGAGGCACTGGCGCAGAGTGAAGGTCACCTCCACTTTTAAAAATGGAATGGTACATTTTCTTCAACCATCTTGTGGAGCACCTCAAGCCGCATAAAAACATTAGAGGGTCAAAGTCGTTCAAGGTCATTTCGAACAGCTATAAAAATGAAATACAAATGTAAATATCTCGGATCACTATCAAATATTTGGTAGTGATCCGAGATATTTCGATTTGTATCATCGATACTGACCTTGAATGACCTTGAACGACTTTGACCCCCGAATATTTTTTATGCGGCTTGAGGTGCTCCACAAGATGGTTGAAAAAAAAAAATAAACCATTCCATTAAAAAAAGTGGAGTTGACCATGACGTAGCTTCAGCGCCTCGACCGATGAAAAAATAGGGTGATCCAGTATGACGGCCTTCTCGAACACTGAAACTTTTGTCTGAAACATTTTTGGATATGATCAATATTTTGAGTGCTATTGCTCTGTAACACTTTATTTGCCTCACCCTGTATATATATGTATATATATATATGTTTAAAATATAATATATATGTTTGTGTGTATATATTAGGTGTACAAATAAGTTTTAGGACACTTCGATTTTGTATCATAACAGCTATTCTAAATTAATTCAAAGGTCCCGCTCACTTATCATAGATGGCGCTTGATATGTAGTATCGAAACGTAAAGGAGTCATAAACATAACCTATAAATTCTGTAAATTAAACATGCAGACCGATAAGCTATTTATTAGACACTGCATTCGCTATGAATTCCATCAAGGAAAAAGTGTTAGGAAAGCGTGTGAATCGATATGTTTTGTTCTTGGAGACAACATTGTATCTAAAAGTACATGTGAGTATTGGTATAAGCGATTCAAAGAAGGTGATTTCGACGTTAGTGACCGTGAACGCACGGGGCCTCCTGTAAAGGTGGACGATCAGGAACTGCAAGCGTTATTGCTGGATGAAAACTCTTGTCAGACGGAGAAACAACTTTCGGAACAGCTTGGGGTAACTCAACAAACTGTTTCTTATCGTTTAAAAGCAATGGGTAAGATTCGAAAAGGAACAAAGTGGGTACCACACTTTCTGGCTCAAGAAAATAAAAACAGCCGTCTTAACATTTGTGTGAGTCTTTACACCAAGCAACATAGAAAGTCTTTCTTGTGGAAAATTGTGACCGGCGATGAAAAGTCGATTTATTTTGATAATCCGAAACGCAAATATCATTGGGTTGACCCCGGCGAGCCGACAACATCCACGCCAAAGCGCAATGTTCATTGTAACAAAGTCATGCTGTGCATATGGTGGGATATGAAAAGCGTACTGTATTATGAACTTCTCAAACCTGGTCAAACAGTTACTACCGATCGCTATTGTCATCAATTGATGCAAGTGAATCAAGAAATTGAGAAGAAACGTCCATTTTCTGGTAAAGGAAAACGTCCAGTAAAACTGCTCCATGACAACGCGCGGCCTCATGTGGGTAAACCGGTCAAGGATACGTTATTAGCGCTTGGATGGGAAGTTGTACCACACCCGGCGTATTCACCAGACTTAGCCCCATCCGATTATCATTTATTCCGGAAAGTGCAGAACGATTTGTCTGACGTGCGATTCAAAACATTTGAAGAAGTGGAAAAATGGGTCGCTAAATTTCTCACCTCGCAAGACGAAAGTTTCTTTGCGAAAGGCATCCGCGAGTTACCTGAGAGATGGCTGAAGGTCATTCAGTGCGATGGAGATTACTTCGATGAATAACTGTGTTTTACTTCTTTTTTAATAAATCTTGAATTTTTTGAAAACTGTCCTAAAACTTATTTATACACTTAATATATGTTTTTGGCTGTATGTGTCTACACTGCTGCAACAGCAGGACGAGTAGAAAAGCCTCGGAAAGCGAGCAAAAGTGCAGATAGAGAGCCGAGCGCGCGGCCAGACGATGACACAGCTCGGTCTAAACGCTTTTAGACTCTGTACAACCACCGGCACTATACTTTAGCGTACTATAGCGTGTACAACGCCTTTTTGAAATCCCATCTTCGTCTATTTGAAATACTAAGAAGACAGCGGCTCTTCTGTCTACCTGCTTCTCTGTCTCTTCCTCACCGCCGTTCAGCGTTTTCTTATATTTGCATTTTTTGTTTATATAGAGACACTTTTCCTTTGTTTTTGTATCGTGCCTCGTTTTATTTCTTTGTATGAAAAACGAGGGTTGTGTGCCAGAGGAAATTTTGTTCTAGAGCACTGACGAACCGTGAACTGACGCTACTGCGGCTATTGCGAAAATGACAAACGCTCGCTCGTCGCTTGAGGCAACTCAAACTGGAGAGGAAGGTCCAACACATGGTGCAGGAATCGCAGGTTGAAGGTGAACTTATGGCTACAACGATAGAACTACTAGTAGAACTTAACCCTTCGCGGTCACCGGGAGCCAAAATTACCCTAAGCGCAACTTTAAGCCCAAGCTACCAGTACGAGTTGTTGACGTGAAACAATTTTTTCCTTAAACTATTTACCACTATGGAGTTAATTTCCTCAAACTACCATATCTCAAGAGTATCACCCTAAAATTGGTAGAAAGTGTTTCTTCAAGTGTAAATTTCATAGAAACGGTTTAGGCGATCCATTTAAGATTGGGAGGGTGCATTAGGGCGGGATATACATTTGCAGCGATCAAAAATTCGATTTTTTTTCTTTAAACGATAAAACTATGTATATGTAGAATATTTTCCTAAAGTTTCAAAGCGAAATTCGAAAAACTTCAAACTTTACAGCCCGTCAACGCTGTGCCTCACCGCTCGGATTCGGAGCGAACGTGAACTTCAAACGCGTTTTTCTCAAAATTGGCGTGCAAGATTACTCAAAAACGTTTAAGCCGATTGAGTTAAAACTTGGTAGAAATATCGATAATATTGGTACCTTCTACTTGACGGGAGGTGTTTTTGAAAAATTGGAAAAAAAACTACTTTTTTAATCCATATTTTACAGAAATGTTGCGTGAAGTGTTGATTTCTTTTGTAAATGCGTGCCGTTTGCTTAAATTTGCTTTTTGTGCATTTTAATTACCGTCACATAGAAACTATACATGTTCCAACTGAAAAAATGTTTGAACTTTTTTGCAAATCAAAGTCTACGGGAAGCTAGACTGCACGCCGATTCGCAGCTCCCGCGGCGACCTTGCTGTAACACTCTGCCACAGCTCCGACATTTTGATGATGAATTAATTTAAAAAATTGTTTTGTATACTTAAATATACTATTAAAGCATACCGAAAGTTTGATAATTGTAGAGTAATTATTTCTTATTTTAAAAAATCCCTCAATATTGCTTATTTTTTTCCTATCTAAATGTATATCCCGCCTTAAGTATATGAAAAAGAATTAACTGTGTACCAGGTGTAGAAGTATGAAACAGGAATTTTTTGATAAAAATTACACGTCTGTTTGAAAATGATAAAAAATATTTTATTCAAAATAATCTCCATTGCTATTTATACATTTTTCCCACCTCTCCGGCAGTTTATGAATGCCACGCCAAAAAAAACAGTTCTTCTTTTGAAGCGAACCAGTTGTCGAGCCATTTTCGTAGATTTTCATACGAATTGAAGCGTTGTTTAGCGAGAGCGTGTCCCATTGATGCGAATCGATGATAATCGGACAGAGCCAAGTCTGGAGAATAAGCCGCATGCGCTAGTATTTCCCAACTGAACGCCTCGATCGTTTCCCTGACCCGTTTTGCTGCGTGTGATGGAGCATTATCATGGCGAAAAATGACTTTGTGTTGCCTTTTTCCATATTCCGGTCTTTCAAACGAACGGAGACGGCTTTCTGCGTCACATTCAATTGATCCGCGAGTTCTTGTTGACTTTGAGTATTATCTTCGTCCAATAAGGCTTGCAATTCGCTGTCTGCGAACTTTTTCGGTGGTTTCCCACGCTCTTCGTTTCTCACGTCAAAATCACCACTTTTGAATTTGTTGAACCGCTCGAAACACTATGTTTTACCAACAGCATGTTCGCCGTAAGCTTCGTCAAGCATTCGATGAGATTCTGCAGCAGTTTTCTGCAAATGATAACAGCAAACCAATGCTGTCCGCAAATCGTAGTTCGTAGGCACAAAACTCGACATGTTTATGGTTATAGAAAAATATACCGGTGTAGGGAATTTGGGTTGTTGTGTGTTGAAAATCTTCGTCAGCTGTTAGAGGGAGATGATGGCGCTGCAGAAGCGGTCTTACGATCCCTAAACCCGGGAAAAAAGTTCATGTCTGAGTGGATATGTTCATATATGTTTCAGATATGTTCATATATGTTTCAGATATTGTCATATATGTTTCAGATATTGTCATACGTGTATCAGATATATTTATATCTGACACTTTACAGTATCATATATGATTAGGTGTGATCATATTCCACATCACATATGCATATAGAAGATCATGTCTGATCAAATACAGTATCTGGCCTGACCATATATGAACTCATATCTGTTTATATCTGGCTAAGTATCAAGGCGAGTTGGTACCGTAAATTCGTATCTGAACAAACATGATGTGATGTGTGAACGTATCTGTTCGTATAAGATCATATCCGATCAAATACGGTACCAAACTCCGCTATATAGATCTCATATATGTTTTTCTCTGGTCAGGTACCAAGGCGAGTTGGCAGCGTAAAACCATATCTGAACATATATGATGTGATATATGAGCAGGCACGTTCATATAAAATTTTATCCCATCAGATACGATACGAAACCTGGAAAATATACGAAGTCTTGTACACTCATACCTTGTCGTATATGCAGTTCAGTTGTTCACACATGAAAACATCTGAATATATGAAACGATATATGAGGATATGAGACGATATCCGAACAGATATGGCACCTCACCTGACTGTATTATATGTGATCATGTGAGTTACTATAATATAATTAATTATTAACACGTCAAGTGATGACGTGTTAATAACCCCGCTCTATATATGTAAACATTTTAATATCTTCATGACTGCACTAACAAGATTTGATCTGTCTCAACAGGGTAAGATTTGCTCTGATATAGTCGGAGTCATACCTGGTCTGATGATTCAGATAAACTATGATCCTATCATATGGGCAGGTCTATTATTCATAGATGTCCAGGTCTACTGGGACCCACGGCATTTTAGTCTTATACGGACAGACAGATCTGGTCCAATAAGATTAGATTTGCCTGACATGATCAGATCTGGCCCACTAAAATCAGATCTACCTGACATGATCAGATCTGGCCCAATAAAATCAGATCCGGTCCAACAAGATCAGATCTTGCCTGGGGATTGGAACTGGTCAGACCCGCTGCGATATGAACGGGTCTGCTCTCAAAATTATAAAAATGGCTCTGATATGATCATACATGCTCAAATATAAGCATACATGATCTGTCATGACACTACATGAACAGATATTGCCAATTTTCTTGTCTGATCACATCTGATTCTACAGATATGATTAGGATATATTCAGATATGAACTTTTTTTCCCGGGAACTGATGGCTAGCACCATCTATAGGGAAATTCCGGTTTCATACTTCTACACCTGGTAAATGTGAATCATCTGGTAACATACGTATTGTCAATTGTCCCGAAACTCCTTGAATACCCCTAACTTTCGGGTCATCACAGTGGCTTAACCCCTTAATAGATCTCTGCCTCTCTCCTCTCTCTCCCCCCCTCTCTCTCTCTTGCTGTCTTTCCCAATTGTCAAGAACACTTCTAAACAAAGCAAATACCAATAGCAACAATTTTCGTGACACCCCGCATCTTCATCAGAATCTTGTTGGATACGTGGTTTGAAAAACAAAGGTTGAAAACACCAATGTAAATTCCAAATATCGGAGAATATTCTCCACGTGCCTGTAAGGAAACTTGGAATTGATTGGCAAAGTAGGAAATTGCAAACCGTTTTCATTCAAGGTGTCATCTAGCGATCTGGAATTGATTGCAATGTAACGAAATTGCAAATCCTTCTCGTTCCACTGTCTGCCTTCAAAACGGGTATGGATTTCTCTCACTTGTTCCAATCACGGCCAAGAGCCACGAGTGCCATTGACAATTAATCAAACACAATTGATCGTTGTTATTGAATGCATTGATCCCGGGAACGAGAGAATTTTTCAAGCAATGCAGATTTTTCGTATGATCGATCATTCTTCGCTCGTCTTCACTTGCGACGCGTAACGTATACCTACATGCGTAGAGCAGACGTATCTTGATCGATCATCAACGAGTTAAATTAACGCTCGTCGATACTCTTTAGCTCGGGTCTGGGCGAAATAGGAAAGTGTAAAACCTGTTCTCGGATTAACGTATACGGCATTAACAAACGATCAATGGTAATGGTGTCGGACGTGGTCGGCGTCATCTCGATGCGCTTCACTCATCCCACAGGACACGATCGCGTGCTCCTCGCTTCTCTATTTCTCTTGTGGTTTTTTTCTTCTCATCTAAAAGTCCGGCAAATCTTTTTCTTTTTCTGCGTGCGACGACGGACTGCTGTCCGAGACCGCGCGGAGGATCGTGTCAAGCGAGAGGCGTGTTGAGCTACAAGATGTATATATGTGGTCTTGTCAGGATCGCGACGATGTCGGTTCCCCACATCGAGGAGACTAGATGATAATCATCATTATGTATCCTTCTCCGGTTCATGCCAACCGCTCTTCTCGTATAATATTCGTAATACGATAGGGTACGTGCATTTTATATTATTATATATACATGTACGTGGACAAGAGATGAGATGGGGGATAGGCTCGTTATTCTCAACAATTTCTCCTTCTTTTTCATCGGCCACCTCATCGAACGTGATTGTTGATCACGTTACTACGAATAACCGCGAACAAGGATCACGTCCTCTCTAGCCCCGATTTTTTGCACTACGTCTTTCGATTTATACATATCCATGTATATATAATACAGGGTGTTGGGAAGGTCGATGCCTTAAGGGGTTGATAGGTCACCTCGTTAGGAACACATCTAACCTAGGTTACCTTAGTCCACACTGAGAAAAAAAACCAATTGAATCAAAAAAGTATATGGTTTGATTCAAATAAATGCCTAATCGCGGAGTGCCACCGATATATGAGATTGTTACAATACTATGAAATATTGGAAAATGTGATTGATTCAAATAGCATAATATTTTATTTGAAAATCTCTTCTGTTCTCCGAATGTCTACATTATCCTTCAAATAAAATTATGTTCTATTAAAATCATTCTATATACAATCCGTAGATGTATGGATGAAATAATTAAGCGGTTGCTACAACATTTTTTATTTCGTTCAAAAGTATAATCAATAGAATGAATTATTTCTTTGCCACATCGAAACGAATATGCCATGAGACGTAAGTTTTTCAATTTATTTTAAATCTTAAATAAAAAGTGAGCATTAGAATAATCATCGACGATAATAGTAAAGAGAATATCAGATATCCAATGGAATATCCACGGAGAGAATATCAGATGTTCAACTGATAAGAACAGATACTACACTTTGATCTTAACCACAGGCCAAGAAGCGATACTCTTTAGAGCTTCTCCGGCGTTTAAGTAGATTTTCGGTTCGCGCTACGCTTACGAGAAACCAGCGCGCGTGCGGCTTCTAACGGTTACTCCGAGAACTACGGGTTTCCTCACACTTATAATTTCGATGGAGCACGGCCATGATTTGGTTGAATTTTTTCAACGAAATGCGCAATAAACAAATTTTATTTTCGCATAATTTTCTAATCAATTCAGGCATTTGCTTAATATTTTTCAAACAAAATAAAAATTTTATATTTTAACGAATAATGTACTTGAAAATCATTATCGGATATGGTGAAAAAAATAAAATAACATATTTACTCAATAGAAATTTTATTTGAATCAAACGAGCGAAATTCAATTTTTCTTGTGTACTCGAATCAACAATATTCATGTTATGAATTGAAACGCTTTTTTTGTTCATTGCAGAAAATGCATTCAAAACTATATAATTTGTTCGCGATAATTTTTTAGTTTCAATTATATAGTGTTCTCAGCTAACAATATATTTTTTGAATGAAAAAAAAACTTTTAATTTTATCATGTTATTAAATTCAATAGCCCTTTGTTTGGACTAATAAATCCGATTATTTACACCAACAATTTTACAATTGAATCAACGAACTTTCATTCAATAACACCAATGACATTGGATCGATGCTTTTTTTCTCAGTGCAATGCCTAAAGATTTCGAGTTATCATAGTAAATATGATTTTTCCCGAAATTAGGTACTAATTCGTTTACCTATTATGTTAATGGTATTTTTTCAATAGCATTAACATAAGAGGTATTTTTATTTTTTGACAACGTTTTAATTATTCAACATGTACCATTTAGTTGGTTGTATGGATACAGATGATTGTATTGGTGTTTGCCGATTGAATACACTTTAAGCTACGACGCAAATAAGTTTTTAGTTACCAATTATTGTCTGTTTGAACATTATGAACGAGTTAGTACCTAATTTTGGGAAATTTTCCAAAAAATCATCCTTACCATGATAACCCGAAATCATTAGACTTTGGACTAAGGTAACCTAGGTTAAATATGTTCCTAACGAGGTGACCTATCCCCCCCTTAAGGCTGTATCGACCTTCCTAACACCCTATATATATATATATATATATATATATATATGTATGTATATAATCTCTCATTTCACTCCGTTTTTATATACATCTTTTTTCTTCGGTTTTTAATCCTATTATTACAGAGCTAATTAGGAAAATGAAAATACCCGATCTGTCATTTCGGATGCGAAATATCATACGCTTTATGTGGTTCGCTCGAAATAGAGTTATACATGCGGTATGAATTCTCGTTGTCCACCATCAAGCGTCTTTATAGACGTCGGGGGGCATGCACGTTTTGCATGTACGAGATATGTAAATTAAGTAGTGAGACGGATTTTTCAATTTTCTTCTTCGAACAGAATTCCAATTCAATCTTGTCCCCCTCAAAATAACGTCTTTGGGAAGCCACACAGCACTGGAGACGGTTCTTCTAATCCTCGTAGCAGTGCTGGAACTCGGATACTGGAATATCCTTCAGCTGGTCGGTTACAGCGGTTTGAATGTTTTCGAGTGTCGTAAAATGACATCCCTTGAGGTGATTTTTCAATCTCGGAACGAGGAAAAGTCACAAGGACTCAAGTCAAGCGAATAAGGAGGCCGAGGAGTCACAAAAATGTTTTTACTGGCCAAAAACTCATTTATTTAAAATGCTGTGTAACAAGCCGCATTGTCGTGATGCAACTCATCTCCAATTCATTGGTCAAAATGTAATGAACGGTAGTGTGAGTCAAATTTAATTCTTCCCCGATCACGATGACTGTCGAGCGACTGTCCGACTGCACAAGATCCCGGATTCTGATGACATTTTCATCGGTTCTTGAACACGAAGGCCTTCCGCTACCTGGTTCATCTTCAATCGACTTTCTTCCTTCTGAAAATGCCTTAAACCACCGAAAATGGGCCCTTGACAAAAAACTGTCTCCGAAGGCCTGCTGAAGTTTGGCGAAAGTTTCCGTTGCACTGTGCCCAAGTCTGGTGCAAAACCTGATGCTTACCGTTGCTCGGAATTGATGTCACTCATTTTTAGACCGCACTAAAAAAACGGTTTCGCGAAGAAAAAAGTCGCTAGAAACAACCAAATGACTAGCGAGTTCAAACTCGAACTGAAGGTGTATCACATTGTTCACCTGCCGCCCGTCCAAGTACAGTACTACCTCCCTAAGAGAGCCCTCCCTAAGAGAGAATTTCCCCGCCGTTCCGCTTGAGCGCATTTTATGGCTTCCCCCACCTAGCTCGAGCTGTCCAATGTACCCGAGGCCTCCCGAGTTTGTCGCGGACACCTCCATAAGAGATCGCGAGCGATTTCAGAAAATCGCACGTCGCACGATTGTCAAATGGATAATATTCCTTTGTATAATAATATATACGTTTAAGCCGTAAAGTCAGAGAAAAAAACATGCACCATAATTAAATTTCAAGTAGTAATTTAATGCAAGTAAAATATATTTTCGATTCAGCCATCCCGTTTTATCTAAAAATGAAATATTTATACATATATATACATTGTATATTTCAACTTGAAGTATATACACAAGATAAATTGTTAGTTACATTGTTTTTGTACACTGTACAGTAGAACCTCAATTATCCGAACGATGACTTAGTTTATCCGAACTCTCAATTATCCGAACGTTGGCGCGAAAGATACATTGTTGCTCGCTGCCACCGCCGTGAGCAACAATGAGCAACCCAACGCAATCTCTCCTTCCCAAACGGCTGCGAGACTTAGCCGCTCAAAAACGCGTTACAGCCGTTCGTCAATTAAAAATAGACGATTTTATTTTTAAAAAATATAAAAAAAGCATTCAACTTTTTTCAGGTATTTCAAATACATTATATATATATATATATATATATATATATATTTCAACGTTAACATATATGTCAAATTATAATATATATGTATGTACTGTTTTTATATAAAAAGGTGTTGTTTATGATCTCGTCCCAAAAAACCCACGTTTCGATTATCCGAACTTTTGATTATCCGAACTAGTCTCGGTCCCAATTGGTTCGGATAATCGAGGTTCTACTGTATATGTTCGAGTTTCGATAACGAATATACTACGTATATTTTTGCGAACAATAAGATAATTCAACAATTATTGAAAGTTTTACAAATGTTTCCTTCATATGTGTTATAATATTGCAACAACAAAATATACCAAACAGCAGAATAAAAAAAACGCGAAGAAAAAGAAAGATTTACACATCAATATTCAATGAGATATACTTATGCATGAAACGACGAAACGCCAGTACACTTTCCGCAACTTGTTTACAGTTTTCTCAACACTTTCGTTCGCGCTCTCTCATAGAGGTCGAGTGGAGAAACACATACACACTACCACATGCGCGATTTTCGAGCGCGCTAACCTAGCGGTGGGGGAAAGCTTCGGCGACGAATTTCTCGAGAATTACTTCCCCTAACCGCCCTAGACCGCTCTCTTAGGGAGGTAGTACTGTACCGCGTCCGAAGTGTTGCCAGATCGAACTTTACGTTGCCAATCTCATTACTTAATGCGCACACCTCGTACTTCCAATTCTCTTTCGGCGTGACTGGGTAGCTCGAATAGCGAATTCATGGAGGCTAGAGTGGGAGGAGTCCGATCTGTGCATTTCAAAGTGGCTGCAAAAATGTGGTCGAACAGGGATGGCGCCACTATTTCTAAGACCTCGAGAAGTAAGCTGAGTATCGATGTCGCGTAAGAGAGATGGAAGAGGATCGAATACGCATCCTAACCTTCATAGCAAATACAGTAGAACCTTGCTCATCCGAGGTAATGTGGGGAGATGGTATCTCGGATAAGTGATATCTCCGATAATACGGAAAATGGTAGCAATATAGGACTATTACACGGTGACTCGGATAATGCGGAACGTCGGTTAATCGAAGGTCGGATAAACGAGGTTCGACTGTATCATCAAATACGATAATATACACACAATATTCGAACAATTTGAGAATTGTTAAAATCGAATTTTCGAGAAAAACCAGCGTTGATGTTGACACAGGACACAGACATTTTATCTTTAAAACATTGAAGCCTGTTTTTATCTTGCAAACATTGAAGCAAGCAATATCGCTTCCACTTTATATTGTTACTACGGTGTTTTTCTCAAATAAAAAAATTACTACTGGACAATTTTGTAAATTTCTTGTCTCAATGAGTAATTGCAATTTCTTTCGTGTGATTTTCTTTTTATTTTTATTCGAATATGTTTTCGTCAGAATAATCTCGTTAGAAATTCTCTGATTGCGAGTTTTTATTGAAACAGATCGGAAAGCATTGTTCTTTGACTAGCAATAATTTACCATCATATTGACCTGAGTAAAAAATGTATTCAAGAATTAAAAAAATATAATTAAGACGTTTTCCGTCGTTCGTTGTACAAGAAATCGATACAGGACAATTTTTGAAATTCCTTACGGCACTGAGTATTTGCAATTTCTTGTGTATGATTGTCCTTTAATTTTGATTAAATCCTAAAACTCATGACTGGGTCCGGTCGCACCCCAATTTTATTGAAAAAATTAGGTTTTTGTCGTTTATCAGTATTAAAATGGATTATTCTCTAATGGAATGTTAATTAAATCAGATAGCTCGCACACTATTTACTTTCTTATGAAAATACGAAGGAATTGAGGTACGATAAAGTCCATTTATCCCCGTAGGACCGGTTTAATGACAAAGAAAAACCCGGGGTGCATATACACCCCAGTCATGCGTTTGATGGTGAAATAAATAAGACATGAGTTGTTGGGTTAAATATCGTTATCGGAAGAATTATCGCGTTACCGTTCGCTGTTTCCGAGTTTTAATATAAACAGATCGCAAAGCATTATTCTTTGACAGCAGGGATTAATGTACCATCGTATTTTCCTAAGAAAATAAAAATTGATTCAAGAAAAAAACATCAGTATTATTTAAGACATTTTCTACCGTTCGTTGTACAATTAGACACTGTTATAATTAAAATATTTTTCTATCCGTACATATTGCATTATTATTATTTTTGTCCTTTTCACTGTTAACTATGCAACTAATTTAATGCATATTGTTCATTGGGCATTGCTATATCTAAAATATTCTTCTATTTTTACGCATTTACGGAGATCTCTCTGGTATATATCATTTTATATCGCTCTCGCACGCAGCCCACTTCTCACGTATCATTCTGCCTCATACACAGCTCACTTCGCGTTATTTATTTGTTCCGTCTCTGCCACACGCAGCTCACTTCTCGAGGTCTTGGCAATAGTGGCGCCATCCCTGTTTGACCACTTTTTTCAAGTCTCTCCATAAGAGTTCGGACTCTCCCCACTCTAAACTCCATAAGCGCATTTATCGCGTGTTCTTGCACGTGAAGTCAACTGGCCCAAATCAACCCAGTTCTAAAATTCTAATTTTGAATATTTAAGGGGTAGGATGGTTGCTTGCATGAATATTGTTTACGTCCGCGTGAAAGGCGGTAATCAGCGATGATTTCTTGTGTCAGTGCAAAGATTCTATTATTATGTTTATGGAGGTTAGAGTACAAGGGGTCTAAACTCCATAGGGCATTGGTTTTCAAAGGGGGTGTCACGATATACGGGCGGAGGGGGGGGGGTGATATCCATAAAGATATGACATCTCTGGGGCGCGATTATCTCCTTTTTCGCAGGAAGGGGGCGTTATAAAAAAAAAGTTTGGGAACACCAGCCATTGGGGAAGCGGTAGAAAAAGGGTCCGCGAAAAGGCAAACAATTAACAGTGAAAAAATAAACATCGAAAGGGAAACATAAATCGACTGATTCATATATAAAAATAATGCTGATAACGTTTTTCGTAACGTGATTGCTGTAATGCCGGAAACAGGAGCACGAAAATCATGAGTATTTGGAAAACAAAGAAAATAATTCACAGATATTATAAATTAACATTGGGATTGGTAGTTTTTTATTTATGAATTATTTTTTGTGATACATATGGCGACACTAAACAAGTATTACACTTTTACATTATATATAGATGGTTTGAAGTATCGCTAAAAAACATATGATTTACTTTTAATTTGCGTACACTTGTTATATTTTGCATTATACTCGTATTTATATTGCGAACTTTCAATTAAAATCGAAAAAAAATTCAGGTTGTAGGGTAAACCGACCAGTGAATGAACAAAAGCTGATTTATATATTTTTAATAAGTGAAGAATATGAACTGTCGATAAAAACTCGAATTACTATGATTTAGCAAAAAAAAATCGCAGGTGTCGTTAAAACCGATTTCTTAGTTCAATATCGAATTTTGACACCGCACGGGATTTTTGTAGTTTGTGGTACTTGCACACCATGCAAATTAGTTACAATACGGCTGTGGAAAGTAGGTGTTCTAAACGCGGAAAGAGTAGTTTATTCTGAGTCTTGAGGGTAAGTTATTACTTCCATTACTTTCGATAGAATCAATCTTGGATGTTCTGCTCAATTTTTGAATATGGGCTCTGTTCTGATAATTCCCAAATCAGAGTAAGAAGTTTAGCTAATCCGCTGACAATTGCAAAATGAATTGCTGTTA
The DNA here is from genome assembly GCA_964007375.1 of Ophion obscuratus. Lineage (NCBI taxonomy): Eukaryota > Metazoa > Arthropoda > Insecta > Hymenoptera > Ichneumonidae > Ophion > Ophion obscuratus. Next base: position 48,672,139 of record OZ023317.1, read on the forward strand.
AAAGATGACAATCTACATCTAATTAAATGTTCTCAAAAAATCATTTCATTCGTTTTTTTTTATTTTTTTACAAAATTTAACTCTGTATTTGTTTGTTGAAACAAACTTTGGTAGTTGTTTAAAAATGTCACGTTGAGCTGCAAAAAAAGCTTTGTACATTTTCTACGAAACCGTAATAACAAATATAATACTCATATGTATAAGAATATAACATTTTGTGTGCAACACAGTGATCTCCACACCCATAATTTGATAACAACGTTTTTTATGTTTGCTTTTGCTTTTCCCATTGTAAGCTGTTATATGCCATAACTTTAAATAATTTCGCTGTTTTAGATAAATGTCAATTTTTCGTATTTAGAAGGCCATCCATTGATGTGCACCGTTCTATTTATCGAATTTAATAACAATATAAAATAAATCGATATGAAATACATGTCCATTTGCTGGTAATTTCCTCCATTCACTGAAGATTCAGTCACTTCGCTACTTATTTATTAATTCCTCCAACATCATCACTGGCAACTACTTCCAATTTGTTTCTACTTTCAGAATAATATCTTGTGTTAGCTATGTCAATTAAAAATTATTTTTCGTAATGTTTTCATCTTACAGTCTATCTGAATCCTACGGTGTCTTTATTCGTCCATTTACTGGTCGGTTTACCCTATTCCTGTCGAAATAACATACACAAATTGAGTGGGACACTTGTTATTTTTTTTGTTATTCACTTTTTATCTGTTACTTATAAATTAATTCAATGAAGTGGGACACTTATTTTTACCATCTTCCGAATGCTTTGAATGACGGCGTTTCAACGCTTATTCTCTAAACTCCACAATTATAATGACTGGCTTTTTAAATTGGTTGGTCGAATCGAGTGACATTCCGCCCGAATATACAGGGTGTCCTGTTATGAAAAGATAAGCCTGCACCCATCAATAAGCCAGATCATGTTTACTATATGCTAGAATTTCAAGTTAGTAAAAATCCCACGGTTTTCGAGATAAAAATTATCTACTTTTGATTTTTTGACTTTTTGATTATTTGTTTTATCTAGAAAATTCTTCTTTTTAACCTTAAATGTCAAGGAAACTTTATGAAAAAAGATCTTATGTAAAATTTTCATACAAACTAATTCGAACATCTGACTTAGCCTTAGCCTTCGGTATAAAAAAAATGTACGACGCATATTGTACCAATTACTTAAAAAATTTCTTAGTTATTGTCGATTCGCATTATTCGTAGAAATAACATGCGAAAAATCAAAAGAAGATGATTTTTTTTAAATAACATAAAGCCCAAAATCTCGAAAATCGTGGGACTTTTGCTAAACTGAGATTCCAGCAGTGATGCCAACTTGGGGGGTTTTGCCCCCAAATTTAGGGGGAACCAAAATGTGAAGGGGATTTTTACGGGGTAAATTTATTTGGGGGTATTCTTTAGGGGGATTTTTTAGCGGATACATTATTTAAGAAACGTTTTTGAGGGCGTGAAATTAAAGTGTATATCTTGAAAAAAAGTGAAAAGAAAGAAAACAATGTATCTTCAATTAATTCGATTGGAAATTGAAATAGGTGAATTCGTTTGATCGTCGAAATTATGTGTGCGATAATATATCAGGTTGATAAAAAAGTTTTGTCGCAATAATTTCAATATAATTTATTTATTTATATATCTTATACAAAACATTTCTAATCAACAATATATTCGCCATCGGTTTCTATGACACTCGACCATCTAGGTGGCAGCTCATTTATTGCCTTTGCCCAAAACTGCGGCGGCTGGAACTCAAAGAAATTTGAAATATCCCTTCTGAGATCGTCGACGTTTTTGAAAGTTTTGTTTCTCAAATATGCCTTGAAATGTTTGAACAAATGGTAGTCAGATGACGCGATGTCGGGAGAGTATGGTGGATGAGGAACGGTATTCCAGTGAAGCTCACTGATTGTTTTGTGGGTTTCCTTTGCGACATGGGGTCTCGCGTTGTCGTGGAGAAGGTGCACAGTCGCGCGTCTTGGCTGTTTTTTTCTTATAGCTTTTGCCAATTCCTCGAGATTCTCGATGTATCGTGTAGAGGAGATCGTCTTACCTACAGGGAGAAAATTGTGAAACAGCATTCCCTTTGCGTCCCAGAAACAGCACAACAAAACCTTTTGTGAGTGACGATCAGATTTCGGTTGGTGTGGCGGTTTTTCTCCGATAGGAAGCCCGTAGGCTAAACGCGTTCTGTTATCATACAAGACCCAGCTTTCATCTCCCGTCACAAGATCTTCTAAAAACTCCTTGCGATGGTGGCGAAGCAGGAGAGACTGGCAGATGGTCACGCGACAGTTCTTATTGTCATCGGTGAGACGGTGGTGGTATCCATTGAGCTAGAACCTTCCTGTATCCCAAGTTGTGTAAGTAATTGACTATTGACGGTTGGGTGCAGCCAAGTTCTCTTGCTAGCTCCTGCGTACTTGCTTCCGGTTTTTCTTTGATGCAGCGGAGTAATGCTTCATCATCGATGGTCGACGGTCGTCCGGAACGTTCCTTATCTTCAAGGCTTGTGTCTCCAGATTTAAAACGATTGAACCAACACTGGACTGTTCGATGAGAAACTACGTTCTCGCTGAATGCATCCTGTATATTTTTAGCAGTTGTGCTTGCGTTCGTGCCGCGCCGCCACTCGTAAAAAATGATCGCTCGAAGTTGCTCCTGCGAGATTCAAGCCATTTCTGTCTACTAGAACACGCGCTCGCCCTTTTATACCCTGCCACGCGGAAGAGTAGAAAACATTCTAGAATATTCTTGACATAGCTCGATGTCATATTGCGTCAATACGTAAAAAGACATTTTTAAAATTTTTGCGACAAAACTTTTTTATCAACCTGATATTTTATATATTCGAAATACATATTCCTGCGAAGAATCTATCATTCGCAATGAATATTTCTTATAAACTATACGTTAAATTTAAGGATCACTTTTCCTTTTGCTGTATTATAATCGATTGCCTTTCGAAATGTTTTACACCAATGCCATACTTTATGTCTTGTACTAACAACACAAGAGGTGCTGGTGGCTGAATTTTGCACTACGACGAACAACATGCTTACTGGTCAAGACCAACGAATTCCGTTTTCACTTTTACCGCTTTTACTGTTCGACGTTTTCACGCCGTCACGTTGAGGTAATGTCCGTTAGTTTGTTGTATAATTGCGTATTTTATTTCGAATTTCGAATTACGACCAACAACTTGCTGATCAAGAGAATTCTGTTTTTACTTTTACGGTTCAACGTTTTCACGTTGTCGGTTGTAACGTTGAGGTTGCGTCCGTTAGTTGGTTGTCTACTCGCGAATTTTATTGGATTGCAACTTAAGTCAAGTACTCAAACAGGGTGTACAATGAAAACTTTAGGGGTTTTTCATCGAGATCTAGGGGGATTTGAAGTTGGTCCTAGGGGGAACATTCTGTAGGAGTTGGCATCACTGGATTCCAGCATATAGTAAGCCATGATCTGACCCAACGACAGTTGCAGGATTATCCATTCATAACAGGACACCCTGTATAGTCCTCTATTCTCTCAGGACATTTTTTATATTAAAACGAAAAAAAAAAATCCTCGCGGTAGGAAGATCTAAGCACGAAGGGTTTGCGTGCTTGGCCGTTTTTGTTTTTCGATCCAACGAAACCCGAGGAGGAAACGACAGTAACGAAGCGAGCAACCGCGAGTACAGCGGAGAATGATATTCCTCCTGGGTCTTTAGGCCCTTGGCCCGATGTCAGACACGTCGCGCGGGCTTACTTCGAGGCCTCTTCTATATAGTACGAGAGACGAAAAAAGCGTGCTCCCTGTCGTCGAGACGGGGCTTTGGGTATTAGTGAAACTCTTGGATCGCTCTCAACCATAAGGATGCTTCCTAGAAACTTCGTTGCATAATTTTCTCACTGTCCGTAACTCGTTAAGCAATCATGAACAAAGTTGCTTAAGATTATGTTACAACTATACTATGTGCGCAGGTGTCGTATTTACATACGATGTCTCGTGCCTTTGGAACGTATGCAAATAACTACATAGATAGGATAATCTTAGGTAGACGGATGAAGAAGCAGCAGGGAGAGAGAGAGAGAGAGAGAGAGAGAGAGAGAGATCCAGGAAGGAGTATTCTAGAAACAAAAAATGAAGATCCCTCGGCTGGCTGTGCCTGGACATTATTTTCCATTCCCGAAGGTGCATTCACCGGGGGAGATACCTTTAGGCGAGGAAAAAATTTCTCATTTTCATGATTTTTTTTTCAAAGGAAACATTTATTCACCATTTTTTAGACTTAGGGGATGTTTTATTACTATTATTAGCTATGACGAGGTATTTTTTTGTTAATCTTTTAAAATGGCGGAAGTATGGCACGGCCTTCTGAACGGGTTGCGGCGGATGTTGTCAGACGGCGTGACACATAGCGTCGGCGGAATTAATCTGAAAAAAATCCGACGAAGATTTGTGTTTCATTTACACTTATACGCAGAATATGAACCAAGAAAAAGTGAAAAATGTTCGAAATCGATGGAATGCTACGCTTTAAGGAGCTATACCAGTGTGACACTTCAAAAAAATCGATTTTTTCCTTCTTCGACAGTGTATACTTGAAGGGGAGGGTAGGGGGATGCACTTTTGAAAAATCGATTTTTTGGTATTTTCTTATAGTTACACATTTCAAGAATAAAATCCCAAAATTTCAAGTCAATCAGAGAAAAACTCTCGAAGTTGTTGACTATTTAGTCCCGCTCCTCTAACACTGTAGCTCCTTCACGTTTTAGCTTCTAAAACTTCAAACGCGTTTTTCTCGAAATCACTTTTTCAAAGTCCGTGTTCACTGCCATTTGAAAACTACATGAACGATTTATTTCAAACTTGGTACACTCTTTCTACATATAAAATACCTCCCCCCAACGGTTAGTTTGAGTTTCTTTTACATTGAGGGGGTTTTCACTTTTCACTTTACATGACCACGAAAAATTTAGAAATGAAAAAAAAAATTATCAAAGACTGTTGGGGGGAGGATTTGATGATACTTTGACTAAATTTGAATGGTACTTGATTTCAGATAATTTCTAGCTGAGATACATCGAACACCGCAAATCGTGTTTTTCCGAAGGCGTTCTTGGAAAAGCTTTGTCACCGGCTTGTTTTTGGATATTTTCGCGTACAAATTTCACGGAATGCTCTTGAAATGACACTCAACAATGGACAAAAGGTTTCAGTAAATTTACTCTATCTATATAGATGAAAAAAAATCGCAAAACAGTGTTTTTTTTCACGTGAATCCCCTACCCTTCCCTTAAAGAATATCATTAACATTTATTTAATTTTATCTTGCAAAATAGATAGTTAAATCTTTAAACGCGTTTTTCTCGAAATGAGATTTTTCAAATTTGCTGACATTGTAACTCAAAGAACAATTATCCGATTGACTTAAAATTTAAACTGAGTACTCTTGAATATATTTACTCTACAATGACGTAGGATATTTTTGATTGGATAAAAATTAACGATTTGACATTGAAAAAACGATCATTTTATAGGCAAGAAAACAGACTTTTTTCATAACTACGCAATTTTGTTAGATTTTGATATTTTTCGAAAATCCTACGTCATTGTACAGGAAATACCTTCCCGTTTAACGACACGTTTTCCTTGTTCGGTTTCAGCTACTCAATCGGCCGGAATCATGTCAGCAGTGGAGGAACTTTTTTTTGGCGCCTCCGATGGCAGCGCATAATTCGCTTGGATCTCAATATTTTTCTATGAAAAAATTATGTAATATAGGTCAAATATAGCCAAATATATTTTTAATTTTCCGAGACATTCAATTGAGTACTTTTCTTCCAAAAAGTTCCCGAAAATCACCCAAATTTTCAGCGTTCACACTGGTATAGCCCCTTAAAGCAAAAGGATAGATTTTTTCAAAAAATAACGACTACATTTTGCAATTCAATGCAAACAAATTGAATGCAAATGAGGCGTGAGTTTAATTTTTATAATTTATCACAATATTATAACTACAATTCCAGAGCTTTCGACCAATAGCTCATGAGAAAGAACTTTTCCCCTCCGTTGTAATATTCAATCCGCAAGACTTTCCAGTCTGTCAGAACTGCCCTCATCCAACCGCGAAAGATCTTCATTTCTTTGCAATACCATAACGGTGACGAATATTGGCCCAACCCAATCGAAATCAGTACCAATTATGGTTGCGCCAATAACCCTTCGTGGTCACCGTGGGTAAAACCGATGCGTCGATCAACTTTGGGCACAAATATACGATAGTTTCCGGCTTTCAATGGGACTTGTGTCGCCATCTATCTGAAGATTGGAGTATCCTCTATACGTAGAGACTGTTACAAATTCGAATGAAGCGTTAGTACCTTTTTTAAAACGCGTACTAGGCTACTATTTTTTTCCCAAAAGGACTATATCTAAGGAGTTTCAGATGATTTTTTGAATGAAGAAGTGGATTTTTTTCGTTTCCATCTATTTAAGAATTTAAAAAAATAGTTTGCCATTTCATTTCTTGTAAATGCATTTTTCGTACGTCATCTACAATGTTCAAAGCATGTACAGTAATTTTTTTAACCTTTTTGGATTGAGAGCTTGATCACTATGTTGGTTTGAAAATTGACTAGGTCAACCTAGTGTGACCACGAAGGGATAGACATTGCTGTATGCAAAGTACTATAGGAAAAGTTCAAGCTCGTGCGTCAAGTAAAAGAGACGAAAACCCAGCCCTTTTTAGCGCAGAACATGAATTTTTGACTGAAGGTAGATGGTTGCATACTGAAAGTAACCCCAATAAAATGTTGCCCCTCAACTCGTCCCAACCCTAAGAAATAGGGGTTGAAACCCTAAAAATCGCCGTATCTCGATAATTAATAACCCGCTCAAAAAAGGTTTCAAATATAAGTTGTTTGGAATAATAAAATACGTATAAAGTTATCTGACGTCCAATTCCCTACCTTTGAAAATAGCGACACAAAAACACGAGAGCACCACTAACCCAGGCAAGGACGCTGCAATATGTCTACTCCGCTCGCACACGCATCAAACCCGAATTTTCGAATCGTTTTTGTGTCGCTATTTTCAAAGATAGAAACGTTTTTTGAGCAGGCTATTAAGGCCTTAGGCCACAGCAACGGGCATAAAATCATGTGCGAATTAAAAAAAAAAAATTTGTATTAAAAAGTGGTTCACTCATGAAATTAATGACACATCTATTTAGTAGAATATCAAGCTATTGGAAAATATAGATGTCTTTTTTTTCGATGTACAAAATGGCCGACTACTCGAAACTTCTCGAAACAACTTTTTTCCAATTGGCGTGACAAATAAATTCAACAATTTTTACTCGATTTACTTCAAATTTAAAAGTTATGTCCCTTATTGCATTTGGCAGAGAAGTACGTACGGAATTTCTGATTAATCGAAAACTTTTCATTTAATGAGCAGTTTATGGGCAGTTATAACGAAATTTATCACTGAAAATTCATTTCTTAAGGAGAGATATACACCTAGATGGTCGAGGTCGGGGATTTAGAAGCTATGAACATCCCGTCAACCGTAGAAGACCTACACTATGGGCCTGGTATCGATGATTCCATGTAGATTGACAAATTTCATGATTTATTCATTCCCAAATTTTCAAACGCGTTTTTCTCAAAACCACGTTTTTCAAATCGGTACCCAAAATTTCTCGAAAACCAATTAACCGATTGCCTTGAGGTTTTTTGTGGTTATTCTATACACCATTATGTAGTACTTGTCAAAGGATTTTTTTTCCGTTACTTAATTTTTGTTTTATAGGCAAAATAATAACTAATTTTTGGCCCAAAAATCACTATTTATGTTCAAACGTCCGCCATTTTGTCATAAATCAATATTTTCAAAATCGGCTATCACAAGTACTAGATTATAGTATCTAATTTAATAATCTTTTTGATTTTTTTTTCAGATGACTTTTGAAGAAAGGCCACTGGGTACCGTATACGCAGATTTTTTTACGACGCTTCCAAGGATCATACAAAATCCTTGTATATTTTTGATATTTTTAAATAAAGAAAATTAAACATATTTTTGCTTGTATATACTTTTAGATAATTAAAACCCCAATCCGAAATTTCAAATAGTTTTCCTTGAAAAAATTCACAAAAATGACCTTTTTCCGACTCCTAGGTGTATATCTCCCCTTAAGGGGTAAGGCCACTGTAAATTTTTTGAAAAATCGATTTTTTTTATTGGCTTAAAAAATAGTTTAAACCCTCTAGAATAAGAAAAAAAAGGTCCTGTGCGACGTCTTTTTTAATTTTTTCCAATAAAAAACTATTCGCAAAACTTTAAACGCGTTTTTCTCGAAACATGGTTTTTCAAAATGGCACGCAGCATAACTCGAACAATTTTCATTTTTTTTACTTGAAATTTTAACCAGATGTGAACATTTACATTATCTTGAGAATGTCGATCGGAATTTTCAAGAACTTTATTTATTGATTTTTTATTAACAAAAAACTTGCCGTTTTTTTCGTCAAAAATCAATTTTTTTTTTCAAACGCACGCCAAATCCACAAAAATTGATACTTTTTAAAATCCGATCGACATTCTCTAGCTATAGCCCTCTAGATTAATGGTTTTTTTTTTGTTCTAGATTCAAAAGTGCACCAGTAGTGCTGCGTGCCGCGGAGCCCTGGAAGCAAAACATGTCCCGGGAAGATAGCTGTGGAACCGCCATTTTGTTTTTTTTTACTGTAAAAAAATTTTATAATAAAGTTTAATGTATGCCCGATAACACCATTAAAAGTTTTTTTTCAAATACCTTCAATTTCGGGAGCAAAAAATTAGTGAAAAAACCTTTTTTTTTGGGCCGTTACAGTGGCCTTACCCCTTAAGTTCAAATACCTACAACTTTTGAATAAAACAATATTTTTTAAATTCCGTACGTACTTCTCTAGGTATTCTAAGGTAGATTGACGAGAATTTTTGTTTTTTGTTCTAGGTAAAAAATTGTGGATGCTAAATGTCACGCCGCGGAGCGCCAAAAAAAAAGATAACCAAAGGAAATTTTAGTAGTCTGCCATTTCGTACATCGAAAAAAATATATATATATATTTTTTTCTAACAGCTTGATATTCATACTAAATAGATGTGTAATTAACTTTATGAGTGAATCAATTTTTAATACGAAAAAAAAAATTGTTAAATTCGCACATGATTTTATACGCGTTACTGTGGCCTAAGGCCTTACTTATCGAGATACGTCGATTTTTAAGTTTTCAATCCCTATTTCTTAGGGTTGGGGCGAGTTGAGGGGCAACATTTTATTGGGGTCACTTCCAGTAGGCAACCGTGTACCTTTAGTCGAAAATTCATATTCTACGCTAAAAAGTGTTGGTTTTCTCGTCTCTTTGACTGGACTACACTGAAAATGCCATAACTATACAAGAGCCAGTGGCTCGTTAGACGATTTTTTTTTAGAACTTACCGCGAGAGCAACGAGCTCTCGGGGAATATGTAGCGGTACGAAACGCACGCACACAGCGCGAAGGATTTGTAACGCGCGAAACGAGAATAGCCACGTGAAAATAGAGGAAACGCAGCACACGTACCGAAAAGCGTTGGTGCAGAGCAAATATATATATATATATATATATATATATACACGTTCCATGCTAGAGCTGACTGACGAATGTGCCTAATGAGGCTGGGGATAATGGTGTTTCGCTTGCAGCTAGAGGTGTCAGAGGCGTGTGCCTGCTTCCCGAGATGAGGACTGCGGTCAAATGATCGCTCCCGCGGCTAATGACGAGGCCCGAGAGTTCGAGAAGCGAAAAGAACACAACAGCGGCGCGAAGCTATCTAGCTCGGCTAACTATGTACCCGAGAAGATAGATTACTTAAAAGCTTGGGTATCGTGATTATAAACGTCGAAGAGGTTCGATGACCATGCATTTCAATGGAAAAACAATTGTTCCGATGGTTGAGGGAGATTAAGGGGCTATACCAGTGTGAACGCTGAAAGTTTGGTTGATTTTCAGGAATTTTTTGGAAGAAAAGCACTCAATTGAATGTTTCGGAAAATTAAGAATATATTTGGCTATATTTGACCTATATTATATAATTTTTTTCATAGAAAAAAAATTGAGATCCAACCGTCTTATTCGCTACTTTCGGGGGCGCCAAAAAAAAAGTTTCTTCACTGCTGACATGATTCCGGCCGATTGAGTAGCTGAAACCGAAAAAGAAAAAAAGTCGTTAAACTGGACGGTATTTCCTGTACAATGACGTAGGATTTTCGAAAAATATCAAAATCTAACAAAATGGCGTAGTTATGAAAAAAAAGTCTGTTTTCTTGCCTATAAAATGGTCGTTTTTTTCAATGCCAAATCGTCAATTTTCATCCAATGAAAAATATCCTACGTTATTGTAGAGTAAATATATTCATGAGTACTCAGTTCAAATTTCAAGTCAGTCGGATAATTGCTCTTTAAGTTACAATGTCAGCAAATTTGAAAAATCTCGTTTCGAGAAAAACGCGTTTAAAGATTTATCTATCGATTTTTGCAAGATAAAATTATATTGATAGAAATGATATAAATGATAATGATGTTTCAGACGATCATTCGATCAATATTTGTGTTAAAAAATGATGGTTAATGTTTTTAAACCAATAAACAAAATCCAATAATTCATATATTTTTAATTTGCTCTTCACCTCAAACGAAACACCAATCACGGCGTATGACGTCATTAGTGTGTAAATAAACGTTTCTATGCGCGTATTTTTCTGTATTATTAACGTTTTCGTCTCTTATTTAAATTTTTTGACAGGAAACCAGGATTGAAAACGGGATATACATTTAAATAGGAAAAAATAAGCAGTATTAAGGGATTTTTTAAACTCAAAAATAATTATTCTACAATTATCAAACTTTTGGTATACTTTAATAGTATATTTAAGTGTACGAAACTATTTTTTTAATGCATTCATCATCAAAACGTTGTGACGAATCAGCGTGCAGTCTAGCTTCCCGTAGACTTTATTTGCAAAAAAGTTCAAACATTTTTTCAGTTAAAACATGTATAGTTTCTATGTGACGGTAACTGAAATGAAGAAAATGCAAATTTGAGAAAATGGCACACATTTACAAAAAAAAAATCAACATTACATGCAACATTTCTGTAAAATGTGGATTAAAAAAGTAGTTTTTTTTTCAAACTTTCCAAAAACAATTTTCGTCGAGTACAAGGTACAAATATTATCAATATTTCTACCAAGTTTCAACTCAATCGATTGAGTTGAAACTTGGTAGAAATAAAAAATAATAAATAGAATAAGAAATAAAAAATAATAAATAGAAATAAAAAATTGATGAAATATCGAACTTTTTTTGGCTCAACAAGGCAGAACCTTTCCTTAAGCTGATCAGCTTAAGGAAAGGTTCTGCCTTGTTGAGCCAAAAAAGTTCGATATTTCATCAATTTTTTATGCGAAAAGTATTAAATATAGAATGTTGATATTTGATAAATTGACTAAGCGGTCTTTATTGAACATCAAAATATTTTTTAAAGTTTGACAAAACATGGTGGTGGGAGTGGGAGGAGCAACGTATGTCGGTGCGCGAGCGATGACATTCTTCGCTTGCGAAAGTCCTAAGTCCCGGACAGGTGATATGATGCAAAAAATTTAAACTTATTTTTACTTTGTACAATATTGTGTATAAGTTGACACAGAATGAAGAAAAAAAATTGAAAAATAAAAAAATAGTGCGCGATCGGAAGGAAGTTTGTTTTTTTCCCAAAAATGTTCGCAGTTTTTTGCTCACTATTTTTTTAATGTAAGGTATTCACCAAGGTACATTTGCGTGTATCCGCTACTGTATTCATATGAAAAACCTGATAAGTCAATGATTATTGTACTTGATTTGATTATTGATACAAATCGGAAAAGGCGTATTGGAAAGATAAAATATGAATTTTATCTTTTTTTCGGACACTCGATCATACGCCATAATTGATCAGATATAACTGATTAATCAGATGTGTAGGTTAAAAAAGACAGAAAAGGACAGAAAATAAAGAACTGTGACAGAAAAATCATTGAATTTTCATTTTATTATTATTTGTCAACGTAACAAGAATAAGATTATTAACGTAATGTTTTGTGATGCGATTGTGATAATAGCGAATTTTGGCTACGATGGAGGAACTGCGTATAATATTTTAAATTTTTATGATCGATACATGACGGTCCAGTTTCCGGCATTGTTTACTCAATCAGCTTTTACTCAAAGCCTTTTTAGGATTCGGTAGTTGAACAAGGAACCCTTAGAACTTCGTTATGTCCGTCTGTTACAGCCTCACAATTTCTAGTTTTAAGCATATATGCATGAAATTTTGCAAGTGGATACTGCGAATAGGAATATTAATTAATATGTAGCAACATGCTGTGAAGCATGTTTTTAGGGTGTCGTCTCTATATGTAAAGTGGCAACTAGGGTGATCTGAAATGAATCATTAAACAATGTACTTTCAGTATAATAACCGAACTCTCATATGACCAGATTCCTCTGTGAAATTTTGAAGATTACGAAAATGGCAAGCGGTAGAAAAAAAGTTCGATTACCAAGAAGTATTAAGAGTATCACCTTAAAATTGGTAAAAAGTGTTTATTCAAGTGTATATTTCATAAAAATGACTTAGAGGATCCATTTAAGATTGGGAGGGTGCATTAAGGCGGGATATACATTTACAACGATCAAAAAATCGATTTCTTTTTTTCCCCTTTAAACGATAAAACTATGTATGTAGAATATTTTTTTAAAGTTTTAAAGCGAAATTCGAAAAACTTTAAACGTTATAGCCCGTCAACGCTGTACCTCACCGCTCGGTTTCGGAGCGAGCGTGAACTTCAAATGCAGTTTTCGCAAAACTGCATTATAAAATTGGCGTGCAGGATTACTCAAAACCTATTAAGCCGATTGAGTTGAAACTTAGTAGGAATATTGATAATATTGTTACCTTCTACTTGACGATAATTGTTTTCAAAAAATTGGAAAAAACTACTTTTTTAATCCACATTTCACCGAAATGTTGCGTGAAATGTTGATTTTTTGTTGTAAATGCGTGTCATTTGCTTAAATTTGCATTTTCTTCATTTTAATTACCGTCACATAGAAACTATACATGTTCTAACTAATAAAATGTTTGAACTTTTTTTGCAAATCTAAGTCTACGTAAGTAGACAGTGAGTAACACTCCGCTACCGCTCTGACATTTTGAAGATGATTTAATTCAAAAAATTGTTTTGTATACCTAAATATACTATTGAAGTATACCAAAAGTTTGTTAATTGTAGAATAATTATTTCTTAGTTTGAAAAATCCCGAAAAATTGCTTGTTTTTTCCCTGTCTAAATGTATATCCCGCCTTAAGAAACAAAAAACCTTTCATCATTTGCTATTACCAAATGGATAAACATATTTAAAAAAATCATCCGGTCATGCGTATGTTTTTCGGCCGAATGCTTTTTTCTCAAAGACTAAAAAGGTCGTAAAATTGAATGACGATTGTACGATTCTTTTTAGTTTTCCAAAAACGTTCCAAAAAACCATCCGTTCATCAGAATTTCTTCCGTCCGAACGCATTTTCTCAGAGACTAAAAAATATGGTAGGATTAAATGATGATTCCACGTTTTTTTTTAGATTTCCAAAAACGTTCGAACAAACCATCCGGATTTTTCCACTACTTTTTTCTCAGAAATTAAAAAAGATCGTGAAAATGAATGACAATTCTGCAATTCTTTTCAGTTTCGGAGAAAAAAGTATCAGGGCGGAAAAATCCGAATGACCAGGTGGTTTTTTTTATACCTTAAGCGAGGTTATAACAAATTATCAAAGTTTTTTTTCTCCTTAATAATCGAACTTTTTTTCTACAGCTTGTTATTTTCGTAATCTTCAAAATTTCAATAAAGTATCCAGTCATCTGAAAGTTTTATTATAATATTAAAACTACATTTTTTAATTGTTCATTTGATACATGGGGTGATTCGGATAGGTCGGATACGTGGCATTTAAATTTTCTTTTTGGACGGCACTTTTCGTCCCACGCTGCATATATAAATATATATATTAGGGTGCCACAAATTTGAGCTCTATTTTTTTATACTTTTTCTCACCATCCAATTATCTACTTTAAAGCAAAAACAATGTGGTGAAAGCTGCGAGCGGTCAAAAAATATTCAAAGGCTCCTCCCAAAAGTTAAAATTTTCATTAACAAATCGATTTTTTTTCGTTCAATTCTCACCCATGAATTTTATGCTTTATAATTTTTTAATTAAGCTCGCGAAAACTATAGTCGGCCAATGAATATTTAGTAGTCGTTCCACAGCTTCGAAATTTCCAATTGTCACGAGTTTTTAATTCTCTTCTCACTCATAAATTTAACACTTTGTAAAATTTTCACAACAATTAATCCTCTTTCTCTTCAGAAACGGACTTTCTTTATTTACCTCACACTTCTAACCCGATAAAACGGGGTACCTATAATTTTGTTTACGCACAAGAGCTTTACAGAATTATTTAACGAAAACAAAGATTATAATTCGTGGGTTAGTAGTGTGAGGTAAATTAAAAAAATCTGTTTTTTAAAGAAAAACGATTAGTTGTTTTGAAAATTACACAAAGCGTCAAATTGATGAGTAAGATGAGTAAAAAAAAATTGGCGAAAATTGGAAATTTCGAAGCTTTTGAGCGACCACTAATTATTCATTGACCGGCTAGAGCTTTCGCTAGGTTAATTTAAAAATTATAAAGCGTAAAATTCATAAGTGAGAAGCGAACGAAAAAAAAATCGATTTTTGAATGAAAATTTGGATTTTTGGGAGGATTGAGCGATCTCTAAATATTTTTTGACCGCTCGTAGATTTCGCGATAATTTTCTTTTTTTCTTTAAAGAATATAATTGGATGACGAGAAAAAGGAACAAAATAGAGCTCAAATTTGTGCCACCCTAATTTACACACACACACACACACACACACACACACACACACACACACACACACACACACACACACACACACACACACACACACACACACACACACACACACACACACACACACACACACACACACACACACACACACACACACACACACACACACACACACACACACACACACACACACACACACACACACACACACACACATATCTATATATATATATAGTATAAAATGCTTTGTTCTACTACAAAGTCTTCCTCGCAAAGTTTCAACGGTACAATAAACTTCCTGTTTTTAATGCAAGCTGGCTCCGATTACCCGCGGTTTAACTTCAAAAAACAACCATAATTTTGAAATCCTTTGAACTTGATTGACGTGAGTGAACCGTCGGAGCTTCCTGAAAAACAGAAACGAAAGTAATAAAAAAAAATAAGTAGAAAGAAGGGAAAGCATCGAGTGCATACATCAAACGCGTACGTGTGGCTCTCGTACTCGAGTGTCCGAGCCTAGCGTGGACTCGCAGCACGAGCGATGGCTCCTGGCCAGACATTCTCCGGAGTCGAACGCGTATAGTTCGCTAAAGAATTTTGTTCGGGGTACATAGGTTAGTGTTTTTGGTAAAACGGATATTGCGACTCGAGTGATTCGTGTCTCTGTCTGGAAGCCCGCAACTTCGTTTTTTTTCGTCTCCCACGGACAAGTGGCGCAGTACGTACACGTGTAAGTCTCAAGGGCTACTAGAAGCGAACAGACCGAGTCTAGCGTAGAAGAGTGCGCGACGAGAAAATTGTACTTGTACTCCGAGGACGTTGCCCACGAGACACGCGGACCCGCTCGTGCTCCTCTTCAATGCACTCCGGAATTTGTCCGGGTGCATTCTCGAGTGAGAAAGCACGTTGCCCCTTTGCCCTGCTCACTTTCTTTGCCAGTACAATATGTGATTAATTTTTTAACACACGCAGCAATAGGCAATCGGACAGTAATCAGAAAAAAATCTGAAATGTAATTAGATTGAATGTTTATATAATTAAAACGATCATTCGATCAATATTTGTGTTAAACAATAATGGTTTATATTTTTAAACCAATAAATAAAATCCAATAATTCAAATATTTTTAATCTGCTCATCTGCGTCATTCGTGTGTAAATAAACGTTTCTATGCGTGTATTCTTCTGTCTTGTTTACGTTTTCATCTTTTATTTACATTTTTTGACAGGAAACCAGGATTTAAGACGGGATATAAATTTAAATAGGAAAAAAATAAGCAGTATTGAGGGATTTTTAAACTGAAAAATAATTATTCTACAATTATCAAACTTTAGGTATACTTCAATAGTATATTTAAGTATACGAAACTATTTTTTTTTAATTCATTCATCATCAAAACGGCAGAGCTTTGGCAATGTGACGAATCGGCGTGCAGTCTAGCTTCCCGTGGACTTTGATTTGCAAAAAAGTTCAAACATTTTTTTCAGTTAGAACATGTATAATTTCTATGTGACGGCAACTAAAATGAAGAAAATGCAAATTTGAGAAAATGGCACGCATTTACAAAAAAAAATCAACATTACATGCAACATTTCTGTAAAATGTGGATTAAAAAAGTAGTTTTTGCTCCAATTTTCCAAAAACAATTTTTATCAAGTAGAAGGTACCAATATTATCAATATTTCTACCAAGTTTCAACTCAATCGGCTTAAGGGAAGGTTCTGCCTTGTTGGGCCAAAAAAAGTTCGATTTTTCACCATTTTTTATGCGAAAAGTATTAAATATAGAATGTTGATATTTGGTATGTTGACTAAGCGGTCTGTACTGAACAACAAAATATTTTTTAAAGTCTGACAAAACCTGCTGGTGGGAGCGGGAGGAGCGACGTATGTCGGTGCGCGGCCGATGACATTCTTCGCTTGCGAAAGTCCTAAGTCCCGGACAGGTGATATGATGCAAAAAATTCACACTTATTTTTACTCTGTACAATATTGTGTATAGGTTGACCTAGAATCAAGAAAAAAATTTGAAAAATAAAAAAATAGTGCGCGATCGGAAGGAAGTTTGTTTTTTTTTTCAAAAATGTTCGCAGTTTTTTGTACACTATTCTTTTAATGTAAGGTATTCACCAAGATACATTTGCGTGTATCCGCTACTGTATTCATATGAAAAACCTGATAAGTCAATGATTATTGTATTTGATTTGATTATTGATACAAATTCGGAAAAGGCGTATTGAAAAGATAAAATATGAATTTTATTTTTCTTCGGACACTCGATTATACGCCATAATTGATCAGATATAACTGATTGATCAGATGTGTAGGTTCAAAAAGACAGAAAAGGACAGAAAATTAAGAACTACGTCAGAAAAATCATTGAATTTCGATTTTATAATTATTTGTCAATGTAACAAGAATCATTTATCAATGTAACAAGAGAAATCTGTTACATTAAGAAATAAGCTAAAAACCGTGGAAAAAACACCCTATATATTGAATTTAGGGACAATTGGTCGATTCCATTTTAAGGCCTTACCCCCACTTGTAGCGCAAAAAAAGGCCTTTTTCATGTTTTTTTTAAAAGAAAACTACTAAACTTTTTTAATCGATCAATATAACATCTTAAAGAACACATCTTGAAGAACTTTCAGTAATTTTTTTATTGAAAAATATTACATTGTTTAGTGGCAAATGGCCGTCAATGAAATAATGTTTTTATATACACGGTTTGCGGTGACCAACATTGCGGCGAAGTGGATCATCTGAAAAAAAAAATGCGGATGGATTTAGTCAAATATAAGTATAAACTAGTCTTTAATCGAAGGATTTTAAAAAATATTCATTTTTCACAAAATGGCGGACAGTCAAAGTTAATGGTTCGATTTTAACGAAAAAAAAACGGCCGTTTTTTGGCTATAAAACGGCAATTTTTTTTTTCGAAAAAAAAAATCGAACGATTAAAGACTACATTTTTATGTATTAAATAAGCCTGCAAAATTTCAAGAAGATCGGTTCATTAGTGTTCGAGTAATCTTGGTCACCGACTTCAGAAATGCCGTTTTGAGAAAAACGCGTTTAAAGTTTCAATTAGCCGGTCGTTTACACAACGGATTCTTCTCTTTCAACGCTCATATCTCAGTCAATTTTGTTCGGATCGACTTGAAATTTGCAGGACATATTCTCAGATACTTATACTTCAAAAAAATGCAATAAAAAAATTTCGATTTTTTCAAAATCGCAAGTGGGGGTAACCCCTTAAAGGCCATGTATCACACGGTGCGAGACATCGACGCGGCCACGGCGGTATAATACCGCCAACAAGGTTCTGGTACTCACACTACAGCAAAGAGCAGTGGCCCAATAGGCGACGGTTGCTGTAAGTCCATATTTTGAGCTTTATTGGTACAGTTTTTCTAGTTTTATGTTTAAAAAAATTCCAAACCCCAATTTCTCCGTCGTCGGACGCCGTCGTTTCCATTACATCAGTTGAAACAACGCACAAAATGGGGTTTTTTTATTGTCGGTTCTGAAATGTGCATGAATTTGAAGCAACAGTTGATTATTCATAATTCTTCGTATGCTCACTACAATCTGGTAATTTTTTTCAAAATTTGAATAATTGTCGATCGTCAGGCTTTTTCTGCAACGAGATGTGCATGTACACAATAAATTTCATCTCATTTGATGGAATCGTTTGGTCGAAATTAGGGTTCAAAAGTCCAACTACGCAATGTAATGCACTGAATGTCAACCTTTGTGAGATATTGACGATTTGAGTCAACGATTTGAGAACGAGAGACTGACGTCGCCGAAGAAACGAGATTGCAAATTTAAAAAAAAACTCTCAATCGTATATTCCATTTATTTTTCTTTGCCTCCTCTTTTTCTGCGAAAATCGTCCCAATATTGGCAATTGGCTGGTACCCTCTTCAAATAAAAGTAATTTGGTATTGTGAATATTTAAGCATCAATCATTTTATATATTTCCATAATCAACTTACAGTCGGAGTATCATACAAAGCTTTCCTATCATCGGTCCAGATGGGTTCAGTTTAGACAGTTTAGCTTACCTAACAAATGAGCCAAAAAAGTGCACTACCTAATTAAATATCTAGTTAAAAGGAAAAGTAAATTTGTCCTATGCACGGAACCCTAACAGAGCGAGGCCCGACTCGTATTTGGCCGAGTTTTTACCTTAATCAGACCTCGATTTTTTACCCTGATCACCCTGTTGAAAAAATTAAGGTCTGATCACGGTAGAAATGCCGGACCTGGTGAGGGTAGAAATTCCAGGCCTGATCACGGTAAAAATGCCTGATGGAGATGGGGATAATGGGGACCTTGATCTGAATCAGAATTTGTACCCTAATTAGGCTCTGATCAGGCTTTGATTTTTCCTCTGATTGGGCCTTATTTTTTACGCTAATGAAGCCCGGATTTTTACCTTGATCAGGACTTGCTTTTTCCCTTTTCCGGCCTCAACTTTACCCTGATCAGGCTTTACTTTTTACCCTGATCAAGCCTTAATTTTGTACCCTGAAGACGCCCCGATGAAGCCGTTATTTTTACTCTGATCAGGGCTTAGATTTTACCCTGATTGGGCCTCAATGCCTTACCCTGATCAGACATTGATTTTGTTTGGGTGGTTTTGGGAATGATGGGAACTTTGATCAGAACCAGAGTTTGTACCCTGATTGGGCGCTGATCCTGCCTGATAGGGATGGGGATGATGGGGACTTTGACCAGGACCAGAATTTGTACCCTGATTAGGCTCTGACCAGGCTTTGATTTTTACCCTCATCAGGCCTTAATTTTTTACCCTGATCAATCCTTCATTTTGTACCCTGATAAGGCCCCGATCAGGCCTTATTTTTTACCCTGATCAGGCCTCAATTTCTTACCCTGATCAGGCATTGAATTTGTTTATTTGGATTTGTTTGAGCTGTTTGGGCTGGTTTATGTTTGTTTGGGTTTGTGAGAGAGGGGGGGGGAGAGAGAGAGAGGAAGAGAGAGGGAATGAAAGAAACTGAGAAAGAATGAGAGAGAGGGGCGCTTTTTTTCTCACGTGCAGAAAGGCGAACAAAATCGATTTTAAATTGACTCTTGTAATGGTGTTGAAGTTTGCATTATTGGACTGCAACGAAAGTGCTCACATTGGAAATGCTTTCAAAACTGCATATGTTTGTTGAGGTAGGCTGCGTATAGGGGTCTCAGTTAGCTAGATGTCGCACGAAACTAACGCTACTTCTACTCTACTGCCACTGTGTTGCAGTAGAGTAGGGGGAGCTGCGACATGCTGAATGCTTGTGATCAGTTTAAAAATACCTTTTCCCCACCCAATTCTAATCTTGTTATTAATTTAAAAATCATATTACCTCAATCTACCAATATTTTTTTCAAAATTAATCAAAACCAACTTATATTATTTACATTTGATTGTTTTTTTTGTTACCTGTAATGTCGAATTACATTTTCAACGTCATGAGATAGTTGCACTTTGTGTAGTATCCGCAGATTTTGCAATATGTTTATCCATTTTCAATAACAAATTATTAAAGTTGTTTTTGGTCGATAATGAAACTCGTTTTTCTATAACATGTCTTTTTCTTCATTTTCAAAATGTCAAGAAAGTATCCTGTCATACGAAAGTTTTATTGTGATACTAAACAATTTGCTTTTCAATATTTGTAAACTAAAGAAAACTCGACATTGGCAAGACTATGTATTAATTATGAGCAACATCCCAATCTTGTCATCCCAATACCCTCATCAGAAAAAAAACATACTGAAAATCGACCTGTATTTATATAGAGTTATGCATTTATGCAAGCTCATGCAGACCCATTAATAGTAAAAATATATAAACGTATGTCTATATAATTTACTATATGTAAATATATGTAGAGCACAATTTTCCGTATGCTGACAATCCTGAAATACAATCTGTACGAGTTCCAAATTTTTGGAAGTATACCGGACTAGAAATGTTGTTCCGACTGCCGGATCACTGATTTCGCAGGCTTCAAGATACGGTCCGAAATACCTTAGAAGTGCCCGCCTGATCTGTGCCGAATACCGATTTGATCAGTGAATCCGGAGAACGGGTGTAATAATGACGAACTGCTCAGGCCTGAATCAGGCAATCTTGCGAGGGCCATGCTAGGGCGCCGGTACAGATTGCCTTACTTGGTCCTGAACGATTTGCCTTCCCCAGGCTGATACATGGCATGCGCACATCCGGTGGATATCCGGCGTAGAACACATACTTCGAAATGCGTGCCTGATCTGCGTCGTATGTCTATCGGATCAGTCGTTCGCAGATACCGATATGAGAATGGAGCATTGATCAGGTCCTCATCAGGCGACCCGTAACGCAACCCTCACATCGCTCTGGGAACGTTATCTGACCAAGGCCCGATCGATTTGTCAGTTCCCATCTGTGCTCCGGGGCTGGCTAATCCGATCCACAGCCGGCGGAGATCAGGCACACACTTCGAAGTACATGCCGGATCTGCGCTGGATGTCTACCGCATCAGCCAAACCCCGAGCACAGATATGCGTATACATCTGACCTTATTCGGGGCCATCAAAGTAAACAACTGAGTTGTTGCGTGCATAATTTCGGCAAGATTGTAATTAAAAAAAACTATGTGGAATGAACGAAAAAAGTCCCGGGAAAAATACTTGAGACGCCTTCGCGTACGACAATGGCGTGCCGTGGGCGAGGGAAACTGAAAACAGCTAAAAGAAGCTATTACTCTAGTCCTGCCAGGTAGGTGGATGCTCTTCCATTTTTGCAGTTCAAATATTCACAAAACAAACTATGTTCGAAGTAAATAATATCTATTTTCATTTCTTTTTTTATATTTCGTAGGACTAAATGGACAATCGCATACAAATATTGTCGATGACAACTTGTACGTTGATGGAAAGAATCACGAGACTGATGCCTCTATACAATCAGAATGCACTACGGCCACTTCTAGTGAAGACAACAAGAATATCGCCCATTTGACAAGTGATAGTGACAACCAACAGAGTACGCGATTCAGCGATTCAGCAAGCCTTAGAGAAGACAATTTCACTGAAATAGAAAAACTTCATCAGTGGGCTGTACAGTGCCAGATTCCGCAAACTCATTGGGACGCATTCCTGAGAATGCTTCGCAAAAATTTGTTCCCAGAATGACCAATCTCTTCGAAAACTTTTCTGAAACCACCGAATTTGCAGCGTGTCCCAAAACTGCGAAACAGTGTTGATGATTTCGAAGGAAACCTTGAAACACTACTTTAGGATCAAACCAAATCTAGTGCGATTGATAAACCCATCGCTACACGAGGACAACCGTATATCGCTATTATTTAATATTGATGGTTCACCATCATTTAAATCTAGCCGACGACAGTTTTGACCGATATTATACCAAATTTTCTGTCATCCCAGTATATATCCAGTATTTCCCATAGCTATATACGAAAATGATTCAAAGCCTTCGAATGTTAGCGAATATTTTACATACAGTACAGTCGTACTGTCGCTGAAAAACCCAGTAATGGGAAAAAAATTAGAAGAAGGCTGGATATTCGAGTTTTAGGGTGGTCGAGCCAATCTCCGTACTTGAATCCCATAGAACATTTATGGCAACAGTTAAAACTAAGAGTAGGAACGGAACATTGTGACAATAAAGCTGCTTTGTGGGGAAAAGTTCAAGAAGAATGGAACAATATCTCTCAAGATACAATCATCAAGCTTATTGAATCGATGCCTCACCGATGTGCTACCGTAATAACTTTGAAGGGCATGGCTGCCAAGTATCGATGCAAATCTTACATTTATTGCCGTTTTTAATTTGTTTTCTTGAGTTCCTATATTTTTTTTGCATCTTGGATTGCATGATAAAAAAAAACTTTACGATGATAGGTTTGTGTTTCCATTTTGCATCCTTTAAGGGAGACTTTGTCCTTAAAATTGCAGCGGGAGATGTTAGCGGCTCAACATGAGCAGCTAGAAGAAGAGGAGGGATGCCTCTATGGACCAGGCATTGCCGATTAGCGGTAATTATAAACACATTTGTGTAAACACATTACAAAACTTTAAACGCGTTTTTCTCGATAACATGTTTTTAAAGATGGCTGATATTCTCCTGACCGCTGTAATTAACATATCGACCTGAAATTTGGAGAGCATACTCAGAAAATATGTCTTCACGGAATGACGGATCGTTTTTTTCGATAGATACATTTTTGCATTTATTATTTATCTTTTTATGCGAAAAAAACGCGAAAATTCGATTTTTTTTAAATTGACGCCATTTTCCGAAATTTGTACTAAACGAAAAACCCATCCGTCATTCCATGACCAAAGGGTCACAGATTGATAATATGCTTTGAATTTGTGTTTCAGATCAACAAAGAGGGGGCAGTGATGTCAGCCGTTTACCTCCCGCGATTTGAGGACCTGTTTTCGCGGAGCTGCAACGGCCGCCATTTTGGTTTTGTTTCAAAAAAAAATTTTTTTAACGTTCTGTATATCATGAATAAAAGCAAGAAAAAACCGCACTCAAAAAGCTTTACTCGTTTCCTTCAAAAAAAATAAAATAAAATGTAAACACCTGAAATATGGCACTCCAAGGACAAAGTCTCCCTTAAGGGCCACTGTAAATTTTTTGAAAAATCGATTTTTTTTTATTGGCTTAAAAAATAGTTTAAACCCTCTAGAATAAGAAAAAAAAGGTCCTGTGCGACCCAAACAAACCCAAACAAACTATTCGCAAAACTTTAAACGCGTTTTTCTCGAAACATGGTTTTTCAAAATGGCACGCAGCATAACTCGAACAATTTTCATTTTTTTTACTTGAAATTTTAACCAGATGTGAACATTTACATTATCTTGAGAATGTCGATCGGAATTTTCAAGAACTTTATTTATTGATTTTTTATTAACAAAAAACTTGCCGTTTTTTTCGTCAAAAATCAATTTTTTTTTTCAAACGCACGCCAAATCCACAAAAATTGATACTTTTTAAAATCCGATCGACATTCTCTAGCTATAGCCCTCTAGATTAATGGTTTTTTTTTGTTCTAGATTCAAAAGTGCACCAGTGGTGCTGCGTGCCGCGGAGCCCTGGAAGCAAAACATGTCCCGGGAAGATAGCTGTGGAACCGCCATTTTGTTTTTTTTTTACTGTAAAAAAATTTTATAATAAAGTTTAATGTATGCCCGATAACACCATTAAAAGTTTTTTTTCAAATACCTTCAATTTCGGGAGCAAAAAATTAGTGAATAAACCTTTTTTTGGGCCGTTACAGTGGCCTTACCCCTTAAACATTACTCCATCGTAAAATTAACTTTGGCGGGACTCTTTTGCATGCAACTCTATATTTATTTACCTATCCTTCTCTCGGCCATAAAACATACACACACTTACGTATAGGTTGGCACGAAACATATCCCGTCCGTTCGGGAAAGGCGTATTTACAGAACCCAAAGAATCAAGTTGGTTCGATAAAACATGGAGAAGGAAAGGAAGATGATTATTTTTCAATGAATTTGAAGACTTTTCAACTTATGTCACACATATGTCATTGTCATAGTTTATGTTTATTGCTATAGATATATAACACGTACAAAATATGTATATTATCATATACATTACGGGTAAATTATCACATACAATCACTTCATATAATGTATGATATGAAATATAAAATTTATAAACGACTTTACGATATCGACGTGTTGAAATTACAGTCGTAGACTTAGGTGCGTACTTTCACGTTTCGCCAATTTTCATGCGTTTTCGCGCTTGACGAGCACCGTTCCAGTCCTTTGCCGCGTTGAAAATTTTTCCCACCGACTTCTCGATGTCTTTGCAGGATATCAGTTTGTCACTCTGAAGATATTTTTTTATGAGGATCGCTAAATGCAAAGATAATAATTCGTTGTTAATAAACAATGGCGCAGCAGTTGCCACGGGCATATTATTTATATAAATCAAATAATTAATACCCTGCAATTCGGCGAAAAACTTTGTTTTTGCGAAAACTTTCTTCGACTTCGTCTCTTTGACCGCTGTGTACGTCTTAATAACAGCAGGACTCAGAAATATCTTCAAAACTCGCCTTATGGAATCGATCGGAGTGCTCGATGTGTCCACATTTTGCCATATCAACAATTTCTGGAAAAAAAAATGTATTAAGCTTTATAAAAAAATGTATCGGCCAGACCAAGTTCTTACAATTTTTTCCTTGCGGTCCTCGTCGTTGTGTATCGCATGTTCGAACTCTTCGAATTCGTTCTGTCCTTTGAAAGGCAGATCGAAACCATGTTCTTGCTGGCTGAGAGAATCAGGCTGCTGCATGTTGTTTAGTTTTAAGAAATGATATTCAGCTCTCAAACTGCGAACCTCCCTTGTCAACTCTTTGAGTTGTTTTTCGATGGGCAGTAAACGTTCCTGGATTACGTTTTTTATGTTCTCGGTGAAATCTGAAGTATACAAATAATCAGAATAAAAAATATTCCACAAAGCATGAAACACTCTTGTTTGGGTTTGTTTGGGGTTTGTATCAACCATTTTACCATTGATCGTTGGATAAGCCGAGACAATGACATCTTCGAAGACATCCTGTGGTTCATCCTGTGGTTCATCCTTGATTGTGACATCGCCTGCTTTTTCCTGTATGGAAGATGGCGCTGCATTGACAGCAATTATACGTTAATGACAAAACAATAAAATCAATAACGCCTTATTGATACTCTATAACGTTGAAATATACAGTTGAGTGCTTCTTTCGGGTTAGGCTCCGAACCCCCCGCCGATCAAGCTGAAATTTTGCACAAACCTTCCGTTTAATATTTTAAGCCAACCCGTAAAGAGATTTTTGACGACGCTTATCTCTACCACCCGAAATAACTCGGTAATTATCGACGTCACGAAAAAATTTTCCGGACAAAAGTTGTACGGTGTGAAAGGGGTCATCAATTGCGACCAATTTTTTATTATTTCGCTGCAGGCGCTGACGCACAGTGAAGATCACCTCCACTTTTTAAAATGGAATGGTACAGTTTTCTTCAACCATCTTGTGGAGCACCTCAAGCCGCATGAAAAACATTAGGGGGTCAAAGTCGTTCAAGGTCATTCAAGGTCAGTGTCGATGATACAAATCTAAATATCTCGGATCATTATGAAATATTTGGTAGTGATCCGATATATTTAGATTTGTATTTCATTTTAACAGGTGACCCTGAATGACCTTGAACGACTTTGACCCAAAATGTTTTTTATGTGGCTTGAGGTGGTGCACAAAATGGTTGAAAAAATGTACCATTCCATTGAAAAAAAATGGAAGTGACCCTCACTGTCAGTGCCGCTACCGAAATAAAAAAAAATTGGTCTCATTTGATGGCCCTGTTCACACCATACAACTTTTGTCTGGAACATTTTTTTTGTGACGTCGATAATTACCGAGTTATATCGGGTGACAGAGATAAGAGGGACATATACATATGCTGACCGTGTATTAACAGTCGGCGCGTGTTGAAAAAAAAACTTTAAAATTCAACATCTTGAAAACTATTGCGAGTCGCTAAAAAATCCTTTGTGGGTTGTCTTAAGATATTAAAAGGAAGGTTTGTGAAAAATTTCAGCTCGATCGGAGGGGAGGGGGGAGTTTCGGAAACGTACCCTTAAAAAAAAACTTAAAAATTCAATTTCTCGAAAACTATTGCGAGCCGCCAAAAATCCCTCAAGGGGTTGTCTTAAAATATTTGAAGGGAGGTTTGGACAAAATTTCAGCTCGATCGGAGGGGACTGGGTGTTGGGAACCGTATCCTTTCTTTCTGTAAAAACTCAACGAAATACTCAATCTTTTGAGAATGAACAAAAAATAATAATAATAATAATTATTATTATTATTATATATATATATATATATTAGGTGTACAAATAAGTTTTAGGACACTTCGATTTTGTATCATAACAGCTATTCTAAATTAATTCAAAGGTCCCGCTCACTTATCATAGATGGCGCTTGATATGTAGTATCGAAACGTAAAGGAGTCATAAACATAGCCTATAAATTCTGTAAATTAAACATGCAGACCGATAAGCTATTTATTAGACACTGCATTCGCTAAAAATTCTGTTCTTGGAGACAACATTGTATCTAAAAGTACATGTGAGTATTGGTATAAGCGATTCAAAGAAGGTGATTTTGACGTTAGTGACCGCGAACGCATGGGGTCTCCTGTAAAGGTGGACGATCAGGAACTGCAAGCGTTGCTGGATGAAAACTCTTGTCAGACGGAGAAACAACTTTCGGAACAGCTTGGAGTAACTCAACAAACTGTTTCTTATCGTTTAAAAGCAATGGGTAAGATTCGAAAAGGAACAAAGTGGGTACCACACTTTTTGACTCAAGAAAATAAAAACAGCCGTCTTAACATTTGTGTGAGTCTTTACAACAAGCAACATAGAAAGTCTTTCTTGTGGAAAATTGTGACCGGCGATGAAAAGTGGATTTATTTTGATAATCCGAAACGCAAATATCATTGGGTTGACCCCGGCGAGCCGACAACATCCACGCCAAAGCGCAATGTTCATTGTAACAAAGTCATGCTGTGCATATGGTGGGATATGAAAAGCGTACTGTATTATGAACTTCTCAAACCTGGTCAAACAGTTACTATCGATCGCTATTGTCGTCAATTGATGCAAGTGAATCAAGAAATTGAGAAGAAACGTCCATTTTCTGGTAAAGGAAAACGTCCAGTAAAACTGCTCCATGACAACGCGCAGCCTCGTGTGGGTAAACCGGTCAAGGATACGTTACTAGCGCTTGGATGGGAAGCTGTACCACACCCGGTGTATTCACCAGACTTAGCCCCATCCGATTATCATTTATTCCGGAAAATGCAGAACGATTTGTCTGACGTGCGATTCAAAACATTTGAAGAAGTGGAAAAATGGGTCGCTAAATTTCTCACCTCGCAAGACAAAAGTTTCTTTGCGAAAGGCATCCGCGAGTTACCTGAGAGATGGCTGAAGGTCATTCAGTGCGATGGAGATTACTTCGATGAATAACTGTGTTTTACTTCTTTTTTAATAAATCTTGAATTTTTTGAAAACTGTCCTAAAACTTATTTGTACACTATATATATATATAAATCTACTTTTATATTTTCAATATTTTTGATAAATCGGTTGCTAGCTGTACAAAAATTTAAGGTACACAAAAACTACTTACCTCATATGGGTTATTTTGTTTTTTAAGATACAGCCTGATGTAGCTTTCGCATGAAAATATTGTCTTCATTTATGTCAACATCAGTTATTGGAAAAAATTGAATTGAATTAAATTTGTAATCAATTTTTATATCATAGTTTTTTCTCTAAGTTTTCATCGTGGATCGAAGAAGAAAAATGTTTTACCAAAACGTGGAGGAGCAACTACAGGGGCACGATACGATGGAATATTTTTCTTTTTACATAAAAAATGCAAATCTGGAGAAAATCATGACGATTTAAAAAATTAATTTAATCCTAAGAATTTAGAATGATAATCATGAAGACGGCATTTTCCTATGAAAGCCACATCACGAGGCTACATCCTTTTAAAAAATACCTTTATATGGTTAGTAGTTTTTTCAATACATTTTTTTTATACCGCTGGGGGCCGATTTTTCAAGAACACTGACAAAAAATCACAGCTTTGAAATCGTTGAGAAACGGACCAACCTGCACCTGATCTTTTTTACTGACAATAATCTTGACTACTTCCCTATTTCGGTTAATCTACCACTTTTGAACCGCCCTGCAAATAATTTTTTTTGGCCTATTAACTTATAATTGTTTCATAATGCAAAATAACGAGAGAAAAAACAGCATAACATCTATTCTTTATTATTTATATTAAGAAATTTATAGCGCATGTCAAAGTTTTACCTGATCGGTTGCTGCGTTGCGATAGCGTGCTCTCGCCAGATTCTTGTCGGCGTTCAAATGCAGCGGAAACATGCAACAGCGATGAATATTGTTACACAGTAAAATAGACGTAATAGATTTTTGCATGTAATGACTTACCAAAATGAAGTGCCGAAACACGCCGATCTTCGGAACGGAGCCTCGCGAACGTCTTCACCCTCACATATTTGTCTGTCGCTTCGTCGGCCCTTTGTTTCGCGATCATATCCTCGTCGCTTGTAAATACTACGTGTTTATTGTTCACGCACTTCAATTTTTGTTGCGCTTCTTTGTAATTTCCTTTGTAGAAGACCAAATTTGTTAATAAAGCACATTTGCACAACATTAATTACAGATTATGCGCCAGTTTTTTAAAACATACTTGCTTGTTCCCGTAATTGGATGGGAAATGTAGGCCAATTTTCTGATGGCGGCATGCAATAGCGAACAAATGGAAGGAATGTCTCTATCGTGTCCTTTTTATACGGCGGCGGCATGAATTTGGTCACCAAAGTATGATTTTCTTCATCGTAGTCGATCCAATCTGACGGTACAACGGCGACAGTTTGTTCCACTTCGGACGTCTCTTCGATGAATTCGACTAATTGATACTTTGGATCAGCCATCTATGATGCGACCATAATACAAACACACGAACAAAACATTGATTATGGTTTTGCATAATTTGGCTTCTTTAAACAAGTGACAAACATTATCAGTAGATTTTTGCTAACTTATGGTTTTTTCTTTTTGCACATCACACAGACTCTTAACCGTTCGTTTAAATTAATGATTCAAGATGCGTAAATAAAGTCGGGTACGATTAACGTATCGTCCGTAATAACTAACCTCAAAGATGTCCTCTGCGAGTGTCAACGCCGTGAAACTAGCCGTACAAGGAGGATCGGTTAGTAAATTGGAATGTACGAAACACGAGGTTAAGAAAAACGTTTATAATAAGAAATTAGTTATTTTATAATAACACATGTACATTAAGCACTCTCGACATGTGTGGACGCGGACGATGCACCTCTTATTATTTTTTCTACGCGAAATGACGACATTGTTAGTGTCACACGCTGCCGCGCGCAGCGTGTGTATCGTATTTCGTAGTAGACGCGAGCAAGGTCTTAAGAGGGAATGATACCTCATCGCGGTCGGTATGGTAGAACAATTATAGATTCCCAAAAATCTCTGAAACGGCTGTTCAGATCTCGTCGAAACTTTGCCAAACGATGTCAAATAGATAAACGAACAGCTGTCTGCCCCTCAAATTTTCTGAATTTGAGAAAAAAAAATGTAGATTGGCTTATGATAAGCCAATCTAGTTTTTTTTCTCAAATTTTCGGCAAAGTTTCGACGAGATCTGAAGAGCCGTTTCAGAGATTTTTGAGAATCTATAATTGTTCTACCATACCGACCGCGATGAGGTGTCATTCCCTCTTAAAACGAAGGCGAATTTCAATGCTGAGGATTAAATTGGGTGCGGAATGTTCATATCAATTGTCTACTTACGATCAATCGACGATACCAGGTCCATGTTTATAATCGTCTATACTATAGGGGAATGCAAAAAAAATTACGTTTTTGAAAATTTTCTACCAACTTTCAAAGGCTCTAAAATAGAAAAAATCACATAGGATTGTTTTCTACAACTTATATATTTGAAAACTATTTGAAAACCACGCACACACGAACATTATCATTTTTAAGTTTTATTATATTATTATTAAAGTATTACAAAAAGCCTTACCTTTTTTCGCTCTAGGAATCGATTATTTTCACGTGAAAATTACCAAACCAAAATTCAAAGTATCGTCAAATTCGTGTTCGGTCTGCTGTCGAGTGAAGCTAGCACCGCAACCCTTCGCGCGATCGTAGCGCCACCCCGTTGCCTTCATTGTAGGGCACGATTTTCTATCGTTTCCCCATTGGAGTTTAGGCTCCTGTATCTAGCCGATCTAGCCTCCATGAAATTAGGGATGATTCAAACTACTGTTATAAGATGAAGAATTATAATAAAAATCATCGTTGATAGTTCAAGGTAACAATTCTTTGACAATTCCTTTACAATAGTTATTTTAAAGATTCTTAATGCTCAGTTGCATTGGAAATCAAGTTTTCAAACCTTTCTATTCTGCTCAAAGTCATTTGCGTACATCGGATATGAATTCGCGATTAAAGAAATGTCATTCATTTTCATCAGAATCACTTACATTTTGCAAGTGGTCATTTTAACATTTTAACATAAATCCAATAAGCGTTAATTAGTTAGTTATCTTTGATCTTTTCTCTAGGGAAGTTCGTTATATCGAGTTTTCGTTACATCGAGATCATGTTTAAAATATTCTTCAAAATAAAAAATAGTTGTATAAATATAGGGATATTTTTTAAAGAAAGAAAGGCTCAAATTAGAGCCATTTTGATAAGCAATAAGCAATCAGGGCACAATGTATATTATTATGTTGTTGTATAAAGGTTTGGGGTGTCTATCGGAAGGGAATGGACAAATCTTCGTTATATCGAGGTTCAACTGTACGTGTACTTTCTTCGTCCGTAAATTAAATATTGTTAATGAAACACGGAATAAATACGCGTAATGGGGTTAGGGTTTACAGCGCATGCGTTACATGCGTTAGAAAAAGAGACAGAATGCTACTCTGTCTCGTGTTCTGTCTTCGTTATGCAGTGTACCAACCGATCGTCGCGCACCTCGCGGTCGTAGATAGCAACACACAAATCACGCTAAGCGTACCCCCACCACCGTCGTTACAAGACCTGTATGGAAGACCGTGAGCGCAAGGCCCACAAGTTATAATGGCATATGTGTAAAGTTAATTCAAAACAGACTCAATAGGGTATTTTACTGTTGTACTAAAATCATCTCGAATAGTTATTTGTTTTATATTATGTTCACAATTTTTTTTTATCTTCGCGAATGTCAGTATTTACGATGTAAATCGGCAATAACATTTTAATATTCAACCAGACCGCCAAAACCCTCACGTCGTCAGATATGTAGTCACATGACACCTGTGACGTCACATGCCAGTAAACAAGGTAGAGGACGTACATTGCCGCTCAGTTGTCGCACAGCAAAGCTTCCTATCCATTCTTATTTATAAGTTCATAATATAATCCACCTGTATAGGCACTGATTTACCAAAGTTTGCCTGTGCTCTCTCACGAAAATCCTATATATTTCCGAATTGCATAGTACGTGTCTCGCAACAACCGGAAGTACTCGAGTGACAAATGTGACCAGGAAGTCAAAAGAAAGGATTCGTAAAAGCACGCAACGGCACACAAAGGAACATAGGGAAAAAAGAATATAGAAATCGTCGCGCGTGTACAATAGACATAATCATTTGGCCGATTACGGGCCAATTTATCTTTGAAGTATCTCAAGTCGTTGATGTCTTCGGCTTTACCGTACCAGAGGGATTGCCTCAGGATTCCTTGCATTTTCTTCGTCCCCTCGTGCGTTTCTCTATATCTTATTTTATCCTTTTTGCCGATGGAAAATCGAATTTAGCGAGGAATAGAAGAAGCTCGAGTGTAGATAAGAGGTACAGAATGGCTCGTTGTCTCGTGGCATTTATATGGGATGTTTTACCCCTGAATTCCTGAAGTACCGATGCGTCCTACTGTACTTCACGAATGAACAGCAGTTTCTTCATGTAATTCAAATAGGGAATGTTTTCCACTTAAGGGGTTAGGCCACAGTAACGGGTATAAAATCATGTGCGAATTTAACAATTTTTTTCGTATCAAAAAGTGATTCACTCATGAAATTAATTACACATCTATTTATTATGAATATCAAGCTATTAAAAAATATTTATATTTTTTTTCGGTGTACAAAATGGCCGACTACTCGAAACTTTTCGAAACGACTCTTTTCAAATTAGCGTGACAAATAACTTCGACAATTTTCACTCGATTTACTTCAAATTTAAAGTTATGTTCCTAATTGCATTTCGCAGAGAAGTACGTACGGAATTTCTGATGAATCGAAAACTTTTCATTTTATGAGTAGTTATAACAAAATTTTTTACCGAAAATTCATTTCTTAAGTTCAAATACTTAGAACTTTTGAATAAAACAATATTTTTTTTGAATTCCGTACGTACTTCTCTAAGTATTCTAATGTAGAATGACGAGAATTTTTCTTTTTTGTTCTAGATAAAAAATTGTGGATGCTAAACGTCACGCCGCGGAGCGCCTAAAAAAAGATAACAAAAGAAAATATTAGTAGTCGGCCATTTTATACATAAAAATATATATATATATTTTTTCTAACAGCTTGATATTCATACTAAATAGAAGTGTAATTAATTTTATGAGTGAATCACTTTTTCATACGAAAAAAAATGTTAAATTCGCACATGATTTTATACCCGTTACCCCTTAATATATATATACACACACACACACACACACGATGTTTGTATGCACATTTCTGTGTTTGTTTAAGGGGAGGGTAGGGGTTTCAGCGTGAAAAAACAAACACTCTTTTGCGATTTTTTTTCATCTATATGGTTACAGTAAATTTATTGAACCCTTTTGTACATTGTTAAGTGTCATTTCAAGAACATTCCGTAAAATTTGTACGCGAAAATATCTACAAACAAGCCGGTGCGGCGTTTTTCTCGAAACCACTTTTTCAAAGTCCGTGTTCACTGCCATTTGAAAACTACATGACCGATTTATTTCAAACTTGGTACACACTTTCCACATATAAAATACCTCCCTCAACGGTTAGTTTGACATTTTTTTACATTGAGGGCGTTTTCCACCACCAAAATGGCGGAATTTTTCGTGAAAAATAGCCCTTTTCACTTTGCATGACGACCAAAAATTTAGAAATGAAAAAAAAAAATTATCAAAGACCGTTGGGGGGAAGATTTGATGATATTTTGACTGAATTTTAATGATACTTGATTTCAGGAAATTTCTAGCTGAGATACAGTGAACACCGCAAATCATGTTTTTCCAAAGGCGTTCTTGGAAAAGCTTTGTCACCGGCTTGTTTGTGGATATTTTCACGTACAAATTTCACAGTATGTTCTTGAAATGACACTTAACAATGTACAAAAGGTTTCAATAAATTTACTCTATCCATATAGATACCAAAAATTCGCAAAAAAGTGTTTTTTTTCACGTTGAAACCCCTCCCCTCCCCTTAAGTGTGTAAGGCTTTCGACGTTACTGTACAGAAGAAACATCGGAGAGAAGCTTCTGTACCGCTTACGGATTAACTGGCGACTCTTCTAATTAAATCGTTAGCTTTAATCGAGATATTTAATCGACGTTGAGAAAATACTTGCTGCAGCTCCTCTCTCTCTCTCTCTCTCTCTCTCTCTCTCTCTCTCTCCTCTCTCTTTCTGTTTCTCCCTTTATCTCCTCTCCGTTCTCTCGAAGTTAATGATTATTAGCAATTCGTCGAGTATGGTGCTCGAACTACACCGAGCAGACTTCACCAACTATTTCAGTTATTCGCCTCGATTCAACGCTGACCGTACTATTTTACTAGGAAATCATAAAGAGGGAAAATTGTATCGCAAAACGAAACTAACCTCGCGATGACCGAGGTGGCTTTTCATTCCACGAATCGGCTTTTTTCTTCCCGGGGGAGCCTAACTTCGCGCGCTTAAGAGGCGCACAAATGCCGATGTATCTTCCGGCTCGTTTGATCTCGTTTGAAATAGCGAGACCACAGAGAGAGAGGAAGAGAAGGAGAGAGAGAGAGAGAGAGAGAGAGAGAGAAGGGGGACAGAGAGAACAGACTCCCCCCCCCCGCATTTCGTGCACTCTCGTAGTCGTTATTCAGACCTATTTTTATCCACCCCCCCTCCCCCCACCTTCTTCGCGCTTTTATTACATCAAAATGAAGTGTATCCTTGGCTTGTTGCATCCGCAATCTTGCTTCAATCAGTTGGAACTGCGCTTTAGCGAAACGGTGCGTTCAATTATATACTGACGATCAAATATTCCCGAGGTTTCCGGCTCCCAACCACGACGCGAATAATTTCGAGATTCATTTTTTCGCCATCATTTTCTCAAGATATTGAGGGAGGTTTCTACTTCGCAGGGCAAAACATTTTTCGGTTTTTCACCAATTTTTTTACGCGAGAAATATTAAACATGGAATGTTGCAACTAGGTATATTTACCAAGCGGTTTTTATCGAACGTGACAATAATTTTTTACAGTTTGACAAAACATGGTACTGGGAGTGGGAAGACGATGATATTCTTCATTTGCGGAAGTCCTAAGTCCTGAAAAGGTGATCTGAAGCAAAAAATCAAACATATTCTTACTTTGTACAATATTACTTCGTACGAACTAGAATCAAGAAGAAAAATGGAAAAATAAAAGAATAGTGAGCGTAGAAACTTGCTTTGTACGAACTAGAATCAGGAAGAAAGATGGAAAAATAAAAAAATGGTGTGCGATCGAAGGGGACGTTTGGTTTTTTACCAAAGACGTTTGCAGTTTTTTGTTCATAAAATAAGGACGTTTGAATATTTTTGGATAATTCTAGGCCAAGTAATGAAGACGTTTGTTGTACACGTGCCTGCCAAATTTCATAACGATTGCTCATCTAGGTCGTGGAGGAGGACTTCCGCAAGCGAAGAACATAATTTCCGGAGCACCGACATACGTGGCTCGTCCCACTCCAAGTACCATGTTTCGTCAAATTTGAAAAAAAATGTTCATATTCAATAACGATCGCTGAGTAAACATACCAAATTGAAACAATCAATATTGAATATTTTTCGCATAAAAAATTGGTGAAAAATCGAACATTTTTCGGCCCAACAAAAGAGAAACCCCACTTAAGGGGCTATACCAGTGTGACACTTTTAAAAAATCGATTTTTTTTGCCTTTTTCGACAGTCTGTACTTTCAAGAATATCCTGTAAAAATTTCAAGGCCGTATCTCTAATAATTTTATCTTGCAAAAATCGATAGTCAAATCTTTAAACGCGTTTTTCTCGAAATGAGATTTTTCAGATTTGCTGACATCGTAACTCAAAGAGCAATTATCCGATTGACTTAAAAATTGAACTGAGTACTCTTGAATATATTTACTTTATAATGACGTAGGATATTTTTGATTAGATGAAAATTGACGATTTGGCATTGAAAGAA
This sequence comes from Ophion obscuratus, assembly GCA_964007375.1. Classification (NCBI taxonomy): domain Eukaryota; kingdom Metazoa; phylum Arthropoda; class Insecta; order Hymenoptera; family Ichneumonidae; genus Ophion; species Ophion obscuratus. Next base: position 48,708,287 of record OZ023317.1, read on the forward strand.
ACCACCATTTTATAGGCAAGAAAACAGACTTTTTTCGTAACTACGCTATTTTGTAAGATTTTGATATTTCTCGAAAATCCCGCGTCATTGTACAGGAAATACCTTCCAGTTCAACGACATTTTTTTTCCTTTTTCGGTTTCAGCTACTCAATCGGCCGAAATCATGTCAACAGTGAAGAAACTTTTTTTTTGCGCCTTAAGGCAGCGCATAAATCGCTCGGATCTCAATATTTTTCTACGAAAAAATTATGTAATATAGGTCAAATATAGCCAAATATATTCTTAATTTTCCGAAACATTGAATTGAGTACTTTTCTTCCAAAAAATTCCCGAAAATCACTCAAATTTTCAGCGTTCACACTGGTATAGCCCCTTAAGGAAGTTGGAGCGTTAGCCACAATCCAAGGTTAAATTGAATAAAAAAAATACATTTTATTGTTTAGACTATACTGAGTCTTTACGAATTTTTCGAACTTTTTCCACCACCAAACACCAGAGATAAAAAATAGTTTAATGTATGTCATTTAACGTGCGGTTAGATGGGCAAGACTTTCACACTAAAGGTTATGTAATTTTTGTTGTTATTTAGCAACAAGATAAACCATTTCTAACAACGGATTAACGCAAACTGAACCTTTGTAAACATAAAAAAAAGAATACTCATCTTGCCCATCGTAAACCAGGGGCCGATAAGCTCGTGACGTAGATATAAACAGGCATAATTATAAATTACTCAAAATTTCATTGTGAATTGTATAAAACATTCGTCGTCGTAGTTTTTTCATAACAATCCTCGACAATGTTATACTTTTTCAAGTTGATAGTAACACAAAAGTTTTTCTACTTTACGTAATACAAATATTAAAAGGCATAATTTTGCCCTTTAATGATATATTTAAAAAAATAGCATATACAGAATGAATCTGTATCTCGTATGCATTTTTTTGAGGTTCATTGAAAAAAAAATTAATAAACCATCATTTGACTCAACTGAAGCGCTCCAACCTCCTTAAAAGGGTTGAAAGATTTTATATACGAAAAGAGCGACGATTTTCGAAGTCTCCAATTTAGAATTGGGTGTAAATTATTGACGATGTATAAGCGTTCTTCCCTATTTAACGATGTTCCCAGTCAATACTCGGATAGGTGACCGCTCAACCGCGTCGATTACTCAGCGAGTTTTTGTTTTGCGTTTTTTACAATGACGCAACTGAAAATGAGTAAAAATATAGTCGCCTGTATCGACAAAGGTTTTTTCACAGTTTCCCTGTGCCCTCGTGTGACTACTATACGGTAGCGCAGTAAGAAAAATTGGCTGCGGGCAACACCCCGAAGGCACACTCGGAACAAACGTGAGGTAAAAGTGAAATGGATTGAGTCGTAAAAGCCTGTCAGGGTATGCGCAGGAATGTTGAAGAAAAAAATGTTTGAATATAATATACTGACGCGTGGGCCGTTACTTACAGCTTGCAGTGCCCCACTTTACCTGAGACGAAAATAAAATTGCCGGCTCTGCGGAGGATCGGCCAAGAGTTTTTTTTTTTTAAATAATATAAACAGGAAAATCATTTTAGGCGCGTATGCGATCGTTTCGACGATTTGCGTAAAGGGTATATACAAGCAAAATTTCCCGGTGCTTCTTCAATCTAAACGCAACGTATTGATACACGCTCCTAGATACCGAGAGTTTGTTTACAATGAGCAGACTTCGGGGGATGTTTGGAACTCGAGTTCTCTCTCGATTTCTACATCTCTCGAGGCTCCAGGGCTTCTGGAAAATGTCCGGTGACACGTGTTCCCGCGTCTGTACATACGTCGAGAGGAAGTGAGAACGGGTTGCTGGCCTCTTGCACCAAAAGGTGGTGAAGATTCTCAGCCCGTGCACTGTACACGCAGAGACAACAATAGAAAGAGAGAAAAAAATGTCCACGTGTTTGATCCCGGCATCATCGAGATTGTTCCGATCAAATTGATTCAAATTTTATATTGATTGTTCTCGCATCGAATTAAATTGTTACACACGGAAAAAAAGAAATAGTACAAAATACAGGGGCTACACAGTTCGCATTGGACTCGAGCGATTGCACAGCGATATTTACTGAAACACAGTGCTCAAAATACAGTGTGTTCAAAGTAAATTATTACAGTTCCAATACTGTCCTCTTCGGCCTCGAACCGCTCTACTGTATCTTTTACTGGAACACAAAGTCCAAAATACAGTGTAGTCAAAAGTAAATTTTGACAGTTCAACACTGTAATATGAATTTAACAAAACTTGTAATTTGACAGTTGGTTAATGTGTATGATGTACAATAAATGCACCAGTTATATCGACAGAGTTTATGTAGACACACAAAAAAAAGTTTATCCATAAAAGAAGTTTGAAAAAATGTGTAGAAAATATTGAAAAATCAGTCACGTACACAAGAACGTACCTTTTTGTAAATAATTTTCTCTTTTTTATAATTTATTGAATTATGTCGCACAAATTTCAACGTTCGCATCCTATCGACCACGCACTACTAACTGACAATCCTTTGTGTCCTGGCCACGTGCCTCACCCCACGTTCAAGACAAGTCCTAATTAGACAAGAACGTACCTTTAAAAAAATGCTCTCTTTCTTTATAATTTCTTGAACTCTGTCGCACAAATTTCGATGTCCGCGTCCAATCAACCACGCACTACTAATTGGCAATCCTTTGTGTCCTGGCCTCGTGCCTCACCTCGTGCCTCATTTGCGTACAGTATAAAAATCAGTGATCGCATTTAAGGGAGCTTTCCAGTGTGACAGCCCGAAAAATCGCTGTTTTTCGCGATTTTTTTTTAAAGAACAAATAATCTAATCGGTCTGGTTTTTTTTTGTATATTAATTGGGTATTGAAGAATACAAAACAATTTTTTAAAGATCGATTTATTTATTAATTAATATCTATAAAAATGATGAAACAATTGTTGCAGAAAATGCACTTGGATGTGGTGTCCACGTTGGGGGTCACAATTTTGATCTGAAACAAAAAACACAAAAAGATTATTGATCGGTATATAATTGGCTTTCGTGCTATGGAGGCTTTTTTTTTTTTGCAAAAATGGCGCCGGTTTGAACAAAAAGTATCGATTTTAGCATTTTTTTTGGCAGTTTTTTTTACAAAAAAATAGGAAGATGTCAAAAAAAAAAGCTTCCATAGCACGATAAACAATGACGTTAAGAATATTGTGTAAAAAATTCAACTCGATAGCTTTAAAACTCTGCCCTCCAAGTTGGACACCGTTTTGAAAAATGCTGTTTCGAGAAAAACGCGTTCAAAGTTTCAAGTGAGGAAATTTTAGGTAAATCGTTTACTTACGATCAATCAGCGATGCCAAAGAAGCGATGGGAAGAGTGTATACTATTCGATAAAGCAAAAAAAAAATCGATTTTTTGAAAATTTCACACTGGAAAGCTCCCTTAAATTTTACGGTTGAATATTTTTACTGAAATCACTGATGTATTCACAATATCGAACTGCAAGTAAACCAGTGTAACTGTAAAAATCTCAGAGTGCACAGATAACATCACGAACTGTCGAAAGAAGAGTAAAACTACCGTGCCATACTGTACAATTTAATGAATCACTCTGTACTCAATACAGTGTACACTGTAACCCTTGCAGAGATTGCGTACAGTATAAAAATCAGTGATATCATGTAAATTTTACAGTTGAATATTTTTACTGAAAACACTGATTTATTCACAATACCAAACTGTAAATAAATCAGTGTAACTGTAAAAATGTCAGTGTGTACAGGAAAATTCGTCATTTTTGTAGGACAGGATTTACATTACTCTATTTTACTGTAAAATGAAATATGGCACCCTGTTTTTTATGCGGTTTATACTGTGATTTTCGCTGTTTCTTTTTTTCCGTGCAATCGAACAAAAGTTCAGAACGATTACTCGAATGAAGTGTAAGGAACTGAAATACAGTCACGTTTGCCTCGAGCATTTTTGAGCGAATAAGCGCTCGATATATTTGATGATATATATTGTATATTGCCATTATTATAATATGTGAAATCATTTTTAGGATGTGTATAAAGTAAAAAAAATTGAAATATTTATCTCGAAATTTTTATTTACCTTTTTGAACAATGTTACTGGGTAGGAGAATAAAATCAGCGTCAGACTTGACCTCTCGAACTGTAATCTAATCGGTAGTGGTGGATATTTTTTTCCATTCGGTCAAGGGGCTGCATAAGTTTGAAATTTCAAAATCACGATTTTTTTTATCGCTTAGTTTTATAAGCTAGGGTTTCAACTTTCATTGGTAACTAGGATTTTAGAAAAAATCGATGAATTATGACGATTTTTGGCCAGAGCCAATTCGCCCACTAAGCTACCGCAAACCGTCGTGCTAACCTTATATTACTACCTTTTAGTCTTTTGCTTTTTTCTCGGACCTGTGTTTTATGAACGGGTTTTTTATGAACCGCATTTAAGGGGCTATACCAGTGTGAACGCTGAAAATTTGGGTGATTTTCGGGAATTTTTTGGAAGAAAAGTACTCAATTAAATCTTTCGGAAAATGAAGAATATATTTAGCTATATTTGACCTATATTACATGATTTTTTCATTGAAAAATATTGAGATCCTAGCGACTTATGCGCTGCCTTCGGAGGCGCTAAAAAAAAAGTTTCTCCACTGCTGACATGATTCCGGCCGATTGAGTAGCTGAAACCAAAAAAGGAAAGAATGTCGTTGAACTGGAAGGTATTTCCTGTACAATCAGGTAGAATTTTCAAAAAATATCAAAATCTAACAAAATGGCGTATTTATGAAAAAAGTCCTTTTTCTTGCCTATAAAATGGTCGTTTTTTTCAATGCCAATTCGTCAATTTTCATCCAATCATAAATATCCTACGTCATTGTAGAGTAAATATATTCAAGAGTACTCAGTTCAAATTTCAAGTCAATCGGATAATTGCTCTTTGACTTACAATGTCAGCAAATTTGAAAAATCTCATTTCGAGAAAAACGCGTTTAAAGATTTAACTATCGATTTTTGCAAGAGAAAATGATATTTACCATAAAAAATGCTAATCAGCTATACGTGGCCCATAATGGACCCTCCTCTTCCTCGAATAATGCCTGCTGAGAGACTGAAGCTTTTCACACTGGTATAGCCCTTTAAAATCTATCCGTCCAATTCACTTCAAATTCGGACGGAGCATTTAAAATATGTTCTGTTGTATGACAGAACGATTTTGAAAACATGTTTTCTATTTGTAGGATCCATTATAAGAAATTATTAGAGTTGTTTTTGTCGAAAATCGAATCTTTTTCCGACTACTTGCCATTTACGTAATTTTGAAAATTGAAACAAAGTATCGAAATCATTCGAAAGTTTTATTATTATACTGAAACTACATTTTTCCTTTTTCATATCAGATGGCCCTAGTTGCCAGAACCACCTACACCGATCGGTCATGCAGCAACGGTGGCGCTTTATTTTAACAATAATAATTTCATTGTTTATCAATATTTTTCAATTACCAAAGTCAAACTTAGCTAAATGATGTGTTAGTTGTGTGTAAAATCCCGATCGCGTTATCCCGATACTCTCATCAGAAAAGAATATTGACCATCGACCTGTTTTTTGAGCAGGGCAAAAAGGGTATTATTTGGAAATAGGCGGGAAATGTTCCATTACATAGACTATTGAAATGGTTTGAAAGTCGAAAGAAAAAAAAATTCGACCCTTTAGACCACTTTTTCGTAATCGCCAAACCGCCAAAATCCCGAAATTGCAAACAGCCGTAGCGCCGATTCTATTTGAAGATCACAAACTTAATGGGAGAGTTTTAAAAAGTGTTTCGATATACTTAGAGAAATGCCGCTCGGTTTATTCCGACATCTCAATTAGTTATTTCGAAATTTCACTCGAAAATGGCGAAAAAAGAGGCGAAGGTATGTGGAAAAATTGGTGATAATCGATGCTCTGAAATTCTGCCGAAAATCGAAAAATAATCGGAGCTCGACAAGCCAAACGGAATTTTAAAGAGCAACCGTTAAGGAAGAGAATAAACCCAGAACGGCGTCCCAATCGAACCAGAAAAGAAGAGATCGACGATTTAGGGAAGCCACTGATGTTCGGAAGACACGGAGAAAAAAGTTGGGTTTTACATTTCTCTTTTACAAAATTATATCGATGTATATTTACTCCCTGAATACAAACTCACTATTAAATTCTACCCCCCCCCCCCGCAATTTTAATTTAAAACCGTCCAAAATGTATGGTATGTGGTTTGCCCCCTTAAGCATGCTATACTGCAAAATGCAAAAATACATAAACGTCAATTTTGTCCACCCTTTAAAGTGTTACCCGATACGTTCAATTTAATACACCCTTTTGAAATTTGGGATGAGCGAAAGAAAAATACAGGAGTGGTTTGTCCCTTAATTTTTGTTTTGTTCAATGTACACATAGTGGATTATCGATCGTTTTGTAGTAGAAGAATTTTCGATTCTGTTTCACTGAAATCACTGGCCTGCTAAAACTACAAAATCAGCTCTCGACATGCTTCACTCTAAGGGATGGTTGCATTTTTCGCTTATAAAAAAATACGTACCTAACACCCGTATTCATAGATGTACCTTGAGAAATGCTTGTTTCTTGTTTGTTGTTCAGAACAAAGAACAAGGAGGCCTTATTTCTTAAGGGGCAATACCAGTGTGGAACTTTCAAAAAATCGATTTTTTTGCTTTTTGCGACAGAGTCTACTTTCAAGAATATCATTATCATTGATATCATTTTATCTTGCAAAAATCGATAGTTAAGGCGTTACCCCCACTTGTAGCGCAAAAAAAGGCCTTTTTCATGAATTTTTTTAAAGAAAACTACAAAACTTTTTTGATCGATCAATATACCATCTTAAAGAACACATCTTGAAGAACTTTCAGTAATTTTTTTATTGAAAAATATTACATTGTTTAGTGGCAAATGGCCGTCAATGAAATAATGTTTTTATATACAGTACTACCTCTCTAAGAGAGCCCTCGCTAAGAGAGAATTTCCCCGCCGTTCCGCTTGAGCGCATTTTATGGCTTCCCCCACCTAGCTCGAGCTGTCCAGTGTACCCGAGGCCTCCCGAGTTTGTCGCGGACAACTCCATAAGAGATCGCGAGCGATTTCAGAAAATCGCACGTCGCACGATTGTCAAATGGATAATATTCCTTTGTATAATAATATATACGTTTAAGCCGTAAAGTCGGAGAAAAAAACATGCACCATAATTAAATTTCAAGTAGTAATTTAATGCAAGTAAAATATATTTTAATAGACATTAACTCAGCATAGAATATTATTGATATTGATAAAAATTATCGAGGCTACATTATACTAGAGATATGTTTATGAGTAGTAGTAATAAATGCAAATATCGTACAGCATATCTACAAATGAAATATTTATACATATATATACATTGTATATTTCAACTTGAAGTATATACACAAGATAAATTGTTAGTTACATTTTTTTTGTACACTGTAGAGTAGAACCTCAATTATCCGAATGATGACTTTGTTTATCCGAACTCTCAATTATCCGAACGTTGGCGCGAAAGATACATTGTTGCTCGCTGCCACCGCCGTGAGCAACAATGAGCAACCCAACGCAATCTCTCCTTCCCAAACGGCTGCGAGACTTAGCCGCTCAAAAACGCGTCACAGCCGTTCGTCAATTAAAAATGGACGATTTTATTTTTTAAAAATATAAAAAAAGCATTCAACTTTTTTCAGGTATTTCAAATACATTATATATATATATATATATTTCAACGTTAACATATATGTCAAATTATAATATATATGTATGTACTGTTTTTATATAAAAAGGTGTTGTTTATGATCTCGTCCCAAAAAACCCACGTTTCGATTATCCGAACTTTTGATTATCCGAACTAGTCTCGGTCCCAATTGGTTCGGATAATCGAGGTTCTACTGTATATGTTCGAGTTTCGATAACGAATATACTACGTATATTTTTGCGAACAATAAGATAATTCAACAATTATTGAAAGTTTTACAAATGTTTCCTTCATATGTGTTATATTGCAACAACAAAATATACCAAACAGCAGAATAAAAAAAACGCGAAGAAAAAGAAAGATTTACACATCAATATTCAATGAGATATACTTACGCATGAAACGACGAAACGCCAGTACACTTTCCGCAACTCGTTTACAGTTTTCTCAACACTTTCGTTCGCGCTCTCTTATGGAGTTCGAGTGGAGAAACACATACACGCTACCACATGCGCGATTTTCGAGCGCGCTAACCTAGCGGTGGGTGAAGGCTTCGGCGACGAATTTCTCGAGAATTACTTCCCCTAACCGCCCTAGACCGCTCTCTTAGAGAGGTAGTACTGTACACGGTTTGCGGTGACCAACATTGCGGCGAAGTGGATCATCTGAAAAAAAATGCGGATGGATTTAGTCAAATATAAGTATAAACTAGTCTTTAATCGAAGGATTTTAAAAAATATTCATTTTTCACAAAATGGCGGACAGTCAAAGTTAATGGCTCGATTTTAACGAAAAAAAACGGCCGTTTTTTGGCTATAAAACGGCCATTTTTTGTCGAAAAAAAATCGAACGATTAAAGACTACGATTTTAAGTATTAAATAAGCCTGCAAAATTTCAAGAAGATCGGTTCATTAGTGTTCGAGTAATATTGGTCACCGACTTCAGAAATGCCATTTTGAGAAAAACGCGTTTAAAGTTTCAATTTCCGGTCGTTTACACAACGGATTCTTCTCTTTCAACGCTCATATCTCAGTCAATTTTGTTCGGATCGACTTGAAATTTTCAGGACATATTCTCAGATACTTATACTTCAAAAAAATGCAATAAAAAAATCGATTTTTTCAAAATCGCAAGTGGGGGTAACCCCTTAAATCTTTAAACGCGTTTTTCTCGAAATGAGATTTTTCAAATTTGCTGACATTATAACTCAAAGAGCAATTATCCGATTGACTTAAAATTTAAACTGAGTACTCTTGAATATATTTACTCTACAATGACGTAGGATGTTTTTGATTGGATGAAAATTGACGATTTGGCATTGAAAAAACGACCATTTTATAGGCAAGAAAACACACTTTTTTCATAACTATGTCATTTTGTTAGATTTTGATATTTTTCGAAAATCCTAAGTCATTGCACAGCAAATACTTTCCAGTTTAACGACAGTTTTTTCCTTTTTCGATTTCGGCTACTCAATCGGCTGGAATCATGTCAGTAGTGGAGGAACTTTTTTTTTGGCGCCTCCGAAGGCGCTTGGATCTCAATATTTTTCTATGAAAAAATTATGTAATATAGGTCAAATATAGCCAAATATATTCTTAATTTTCCGAAATATTTAATTGAGTACTTTTCTTCCAAAAAATTCCTGAAAAATCACCCAAATTTTCAGTGTTCACACTGGTATAGCCCCTTAAGGAGCGACTATGAATACGGGTGTAATAGCTTTTAAGGCTCTACCATATGCATGGGTTTCAACAAAGCCGAAGGCGGACACCAAAGTGATGTTTTTCCTTAGACACGAGTTGAAAAGCTTATGTCCTGCATTTTCCTTATTCCTGATAACATGTGTTCACGAGGTAGGATTAAAAAGCGTATTTTCTTTCCCGAGCACCGCAATGTATCATAATTATTCAATTTGTTGTTTATTATTACTATAGAATATGCTGTTTAGCCTTCGGTATCACTATAACGAATCCGACTTTGTGATCATTTATCACTTACTTGCACCAGCGTCTATGCATAACATTTCACTATAACTCCGGCCAGCGAACATTTCTAAATACACACCCGCGTGTACACCCGTGTATATAAATAATCCGAGAGGCTGGGTGCTTCACGACAATGACGAATGATTCATTCGGTCGTTAACATAAGCGTGTATATAGTCTCGAGTGGTCTTCGATGGATCGCGTTCGAGAGGGAAGCCCTCAGGCTCTTCAGACTCAATGTCCGATCTTGGGAGATCTTCATCCGCGCGATGACCGTGCCTGGAGAGACCAACGAACGAATACCTCGCAAAGACAGAGTAGGCGCCGCGCAAAGCTCATGAGAGCCTCGGATATTCAAACGAACAAAAAAGAGAACAGAAAAAGGTCGAAACGTCTTCGAAAAAGATGCTCGCAGTAAAGAGTGAAAGGAGGAGACACGACGAGCAATTGCCCGTACATATCCGAGGGGCCGCCGAGCTCGCGACGATACGGTTCAGTTTATCGATACGAGACGAATAATGTCCGTACGGTTAGCTCGACTAGAATAATGCAACGTGTATGCAAGACGAAGAATCGACAATCGTGAATGCAAACGTTAGAATAGAAATCGTCTCGCGCCAATACGGCGCCCAATCCATCGCGTCGGGATCCCAAGACGTATTCGACAATGGTGATGAATACAAATGGAAATAGGGGATACTCATCGTATACCCGAGGCACACCCAACCTCGAACCAATTCGCGATTTTCACGTCCTAGAGATGGTGCAGCGATATTTCGATATGGCCGATCAAAGTATAGCCCCAAACGTAAACAACTAAGAACTTCGTTCTTAATTTTCTGCGAGTTGGCTATTGCATTTACCTCCATGATAGATTCTAAAGATGCTACTGCAGTGAATCATTTATTCTCCGCACTTCTTTCAGCTCTGTCAGCTCTGAATTTGGATTTTTTAAGGTTATGAGAGTCACTCGCAGGTTTCGAAAAGTCGTTCTATTTTTCAGAGCATTCTTTTTACAAGGGACCTCTGCAATTATAATTATACATTTTATATGACAGAAATAACTTTTAATACTGCTCGATTGATTATTTATGAAGATACAAACCTGGAAAGGAAAAATCTTGTGGAGTGACTACAAACTCGCCTTGATTGTCTAAAGAGAGTCATTTTCAGAGCTAACCACTTTTGAAAAAATACTTTATCTTTGGGGATCTTGACTTTTGGGGATCACAAATTCGAATTGCGGTGGCTGCTGCACTTGGTACTGTCCGAACAAAGAGCCGATTTTCTCTTTTTGAAGTATCTTTCTCCATGATCCGCCTGGGTCATTTACTTTCACGATAATAACAAGACGAATCCAGAAAGTATCGAGAGTAGGATCGAACTGGGTACGATTGTAACAATTCTGCTTCTATGGTCCGTAGCATCGCCATTATATGACCAAGCTTTGCAGGAAATACACGAATAACAGAGTGTTTATCGATCTTCAAATGAGTACTCCAATCTAAATTCTAGGTGCAATAGTTACCCAAGATTAATTTCGAAACGATTCTGCCTCTGCTACGACCGGCCCTGGTACAGGGGTCGCTTATATCAGACACAACAAGTCAAAGGTAAACTTTTTCGACATAGCTTCATTACACTTGAATCGAAAAAAGGCCTTTCACCATTGTATAGCTAGAATGTTTTGTGCCGCTGAATCGCGCCAACATATGTGCCCTGAGAGTTATGTCCCCGAAAAAGACTGGCGGCTGGAATCGAGCGATCGAGGACGGGTAGCTGGGGTCTTTCCAATGACGAGTAAATCTCCAACTCAGGAATTACGAACTTACAATTATTTAACTTTTTGTATATAACTTTTAGTTTTTGTATATAACTAGTTTTGTATATAACTAGGCAACATTTGTTTTACAAAATGTTTAATTGCCTTGATACCGACCGTCTCAGTTGCCAACCGAAGACCGACTTCTGACGTTTCGTTTCTTTAATTGTTAACTCGGTTATTGGCAATCGAACGTACTCGAACGATCGAATCGTACGATGCCGATTCAGCGATACGTGTCGACAAAGTCACCTCTGGAGGTGCTTCACCTGCCCAAACTGCTGTCGTTTGCACAGAAGCCTATGACCTCTCGATTTCGTAAACGGAATATGCTCGTTTCTATGCGTTTTGAAGTATGCGCTAAATTAAGGACACATGGCACACTTTTTATATTTTATAATCAGTCAACAATAAACTAATAGCTAACACTTAAGGCGTTATGCGCCGTTGCAAGGCCAAAAAGTCGTTTTTTCACGATTTTTTTCTGGAAAAGGATTTCATTTGGGCAAAACGAAAAGTATAAGGCAGTGTAGTGGCATCTTTTAGCTTTAGACTGGCATTTTTATTTTCAAAAATATTCATTAACATTGCTCCTTTAGGAAGTCTCCTGGAGGTCCCCTAAAAAAGTGTCCAGCGGTGAGCAAAGTATCTCCGGTTTGGATTATCTAAAATGAAAAAAACAAAAAGATTCTTTTAGGGGATATATGAATCCAGATATTGATCGAAGGAGTACTCGAAATTTTAATTTTTGGCAAAATGGTAGCTCCGGAAAGAAACAATTTCGATTTTCGACCAAATTTTTTTTCGTTAAATCGTTGAATAAAAATAGAAATATCTATCAGTAATCTTATTCCTTCTATCAATACCTGAAGAATATATCTAACAAAGTTGTGTTAAAATTGCAGACCGATCGGTTGAGCCGTTTTTGAAAAAACGTGCTCACCGACTTTGAAAACACAGTTTTGAGAAAAACGCGTTTGATGTTTCTCGGACGCGCGGAGACGCGCTCCGAGCGTCCTTACAAAAATGAGTGTAATTCCGAGAATATTTGCTGGATCGATTTGAAATTTTCAGGGAATATACTCACATATCTGTACATTCCGAAAATGCAATAAAAAATCGATTTTTTGACATTTCTAACTGCGTATAACCCGTTAAACTCTGTCCTAATCAGAAACGAACCCAACATGAAAACAAGACCGACTGAGGTAGAGTTAAACTTTTTATGCCAAAGAGATGTTGACATGAATTAAAAACACCTCTGTTGAACAGATTAAGGCGTACAAAAAAAATTCCCCTAAAAAGAAAAAATAGTTGTCACATAAGATGATCACGTTGAGAAATGAAATTTAATGAATAGAACTTAGAGCATCTTTACGGCTCGAAGGAAAAATAAACACTGTTGAAATTAAAATTCGTACGACTGGGTCACAGGAGGATGAATTTAAGTAACAGTTATATCATTAGCAGTTTGGACTACCGTATGTGCATACTTCGTGAGCCCAAAGTTAGCGGCTTGTGTATTGTATCCATTTTGCTCTTGGACTCCACATATAAGATGCTACACAAACAAGGCAGTAATGCTCCTCTTTTCCTGACGATTCGGATGGGATGTTCATCTTCCTCTCGGTATTTACTTTTGTCTTTTGGCATCTAGAAAATGAAACAAAATTACGCAATGTTACAATCGTACCTACAACAAAATGTTTCAACCGTACCCACCGCCCTTTTTGGTCGAAAACAATTCAGTGTCAAAGCCAACTATCTTACACCAATACTAATGACGATCTTTCAACTTTTAAGGTCCCATTCATGACCATGGAAAAATTCAATGCTCCAGATTTAATATCAACAGAGCAATTGGGAAAAAAAAAATACTCCGTTCGAAAGTACTTACTTTTCCTTGTCAAAACGCAATATTCGAAAAGAGGCATCTTACAGGGCGACGAGTAAGAACCGAAGGAACGACAAAGACGTTCATCGTTAGGTAAATATTATAACCGGTTTGTTTCGTTTTATTGTAAAGAAAGAAAAAATGAGGACGAACCGTTGTGACAGAAATTGAAATCATGATCGGTCGTTAATTCGACACAACGATCTCGAATCTTGCATTTCTACAATTGCATGTGATTTTTTTCTCACGTTTTTGTTGTTGTCATTCCTCCGGCGTCCAGTGGCCGCGAACATTTCTTCGATCACTGGCGGCAAGAATAGCGAGAATTCAAATCCGCCGAACGTTACAAACTCAAACTCTAACGAGACGCTGAACAATCATTCGGGATCTCTCGCTATACGCACAAAATACATTATACATACATACAGTGTTATAACTAAAGCTCGTCGTACAAAATGCATCGTGTTTTGGGCAACCCTCGCGTCCCTGTGCCCAATTAGTCAAAACTTCGAAGCTCTGACAAGCATACTCGCAACTGGAGGCCACGAGACGTTTGACGTTTGACGTTTAGCGCCAGCTTCTCGTCCTCCGTCCTTAATCTATCTATCGCATTGTCTTTCTCTTTTTGTTTCTCGTCGCATGCGTTTTTTCTCGATTTGTCTTACAAACGACGCGGACAGGGTAATCGTTTTCTCTTTTTAATCTTAAGCCCTCGGGTGTTTCGCGCGGTGCTTTACATTTATTTATATATATATATATATATATATATATATATATATATATATATATATATATATATATATATATATATATATATATATATATATATATATATATATATATATATATGTTTATATATAAATACATACAAACTACGTTATTATAAACGTTTTGTCGTAGTGTACGCGTAATTGCGAAGCGTGCACACAGCACAATCGTTATCACGGATCGTCGATCAACTGCGTTCAACGCGACAACGAGTCATTTACAGTATATAAGTGTGTGTGTGTATGTGTGGATCGGCGGAAGTCGCAAGCGAGAAAATCGTTGCGAACACGGTTTCTACGCACAAGACTCTCGGCTCGAACACAACTCATGGTTCGCGTAGCGAAACAACGGGTAAAACGCGTCCTAATTCTCGTTTCGTCTTCGTACATACACTTGGCTATAAAAATTCTTCTTTTTTTTCTTCGCGCGCGACAATTAGTACGGAGATAATCGTGGTAAGTTTTTGTCAAATTGCACTCCGCGCGCGTATCCTCGTTGCAATTCGCGTTTCCTCGCCGCATATCTTTTGATACAATTCCCGTCGATTGAGTGATGCACAGTCGAATTGATCGTGCCTATCGTGTTTTTTGTTGCTTCTTTTTGGTCTTTTCCAGTGTTTGCACTCAAAGCTCGGCACTCGCGTAAACAGCGGATCATGGCAGTTATCGGTAAGACGCGCAGGTTAAAGCGCGTAACGTTGAAACGTTGAGGCATTAATTCGCGGCGATAACAGCAGCGGTCCCGGCCGCCGACGTGGACGTGGAGGATTTCTTCTTCAGAACGATATCCTTGATGTTGAGATTGACCTTTTCTTTGCGCGGTGGCGGCACCGACTGCAGGCAGAAACGCTTGAAGGCCTCCAACTCGCGCTCCGCGTCGTCCATCTCGCCGTCCTCGAGGTCTATATCTTTTGGCGTGAATACACTCTCTGGAAAACGAGACGCTCTGAATACTTACAGATTGCCAATATTTCAACGTGCAATGAGAGAAGAAAGAATTATCGTTTGAAGATTCGAGTTTTGCGTTTTTTTTTTTTTAATTCGTCGATTTGTCATTTGGATCGAACCGGTTTGGTCGTCCGGATTCGCCGTACGCCAGGCCGATCACCACGTGACACGATTACCACGGTGTCAGTTAAGAAAGTGAGAAGCAACGAAACAAAAAGAACATCAAGAATTTAAGGGAGAATTTGTCCTGGATTGACCTGCGGGAGATGTTAGCGGCTCAACATGAGCAGCTAGAAGAAGAGGAGGGATGCCTCTATGGACCAGGCATTGCCGATTAGCGGTAATTATAAACACATTTGTGTAAACACATTACAAAACTTTAAACGCGTTTTTCTCGAAAACACGTTTTTAAAAATGGCTGACATTCTCCAGACCGCTGTAATTAACATATCAACCTGAAATTTGGAGAGCATACTCAAAAAATATGTCTTCACGGAATGACGGATCGTTTTTTCGATAGATACATTTTTGCATTTATTATTTATCTTTTTATGCGGAAAAAAGGCGAAAATTCAATTTTTTTTTTCAAATTGTCGCCATTTTCCGAAATTTGTACTAAACGAAAAACCCATCCGTCATTCCATGACCAAAGGGTCACAGATTGATAATATGCTTTGAATTTGTGTTTCAGATCAACAAAGAGGGGGCAGTGATGTCAGCCGTTTACCTCCCGCGATTTGAGGACCTGTTCTCGCGGAGCTGCAACGGCCGACGTTTTGGTTTTTTTTTTTCAAAAGAAAAATTTTTTTTAACGTTCTGTATATCATGAATAAAAGCAAGAAAAAACCGCACTCAAAAAACTTTACTCGTTTCCTTTAAAAAAACAATAAAATGTAAACACGTGAAATATGGCAGTCCAAGGACAAAGTCTCCCTTAAGCGGTAATCAATGAATTTTCGTGCGAGAGGCGAAAAAACGATAATTCGGTAGAAAATTATGGAGACAGTACAGTAACCCGGGCAATAATTGGGATGCAATGTGATTTCCGTCGGGAAGATAGAGAGTAAGTAAGCCTTGATTAAAACGAAAATAATTTGTTTCTTTTTATTTATTTCAATCTTCTTCAGCATTTGAAAAATATATAGTTTTCCTACCCATAATTAAATCGTATGCGTCTAATACGTCACTTAATATCACAATCGATTCCGTCATCACTGACATTGACAAAATTGAGTGTTGTTTTTTGTTTTTCTCTTTTTCATCGTCTTACAAGTGTGCAGATTGTCAATAAAAACAATATAATTGCCGCGATGTATTTTTCTCTCTTTCTTTCTCAGTCGTTTTTTTTCGTTCTCGCTTCGAAAGCTCACGGGGGCCTCGGGTGAGTTAAAACTGGACATTGAATATATTCGTCGTCGGTATAGTATTGTAGCCAGACATAGATTTTTGAGTTCTTGCCAATAAAAATCGATGGTCTTGTTTAATTTCATTTTGCCAGCGCTTTTGAGTCGTCACGTTTTGCAGTTTTCTGTGCTTATAAAGAGGCACTTGTGTTTATTGAGTGAAGGTAAATACCAATTTGAGAATTCAAATTGTCGTAGTGCACATTTTCAGAAAGTTCCTTAGTTATTAAAATTTCATGCTATATAAATTTTCATAAAACATCACGATGCACTATACTGACTATAGAAACCAAAAAAGTACAATACTTAATACAATATTCTTTGAAAATGAATCCTTCCGTCAATAATTAAAATCGTTGAGAACGCATCCTTTCGTCAATAAAAACTCTGCACTTTTCTTCAAGACTTCCCTAAAATTTTGTAGCGGTGATATTCCCCTCTTAAGGGGTAAGGCCACTGTAAATTTTTTGAAAAATCGATTTTTTTTTATTGGCTTAAAAAATAGTTTTCGCAATTTCTATATAATAGTTTTCAAAAAACTATATCGCACTTTCTATATAATAGTTTTCAAAAAACTATTCGCAAAACTTTAAACGCGTTTTTCTCGAAACATGGTTTTTCAAAATGGCACGCAGCATAACTCGAACAATTTTCATTTTTTTTACTTGAAATTTTAACCAGATGTGAACATTTACATTATCTTGAGAATGTCGATCGGAATTTTCAAGAACTTTATTTATTGATTTTTTATTAACAAAAAACTTGCCGTTTTTTTCGTCAAAAATCAATTTTTTTTTTCAAACGCACGCCAAATCCACAAAAATTGATACTTTTTAAAATCCGATCGACATTCTCTAGCTATAGCCCTCTAGATTAATGGTTTTTTTTTGTTCTAGATTCAAAAGTGCACCAGTGGTGCTGCGTGCCGCGGAGCCCTGGAAGCAAAACATGTCCCGGGAAGATAGCTGTGGAACCGCCATTTTGTTTTTTTTTTACTGTAAAAAAATTTTATAATAAAGTTTAATGTATGCCCGATAACACCATTAAAAGTTTTTTTTCAAATACCTTCAATTTCGGGAGCAAAAAATTAGTGAAAAAACCTTTTTTTTTGGGCCGTTACAGTGGCCTTACCCCTTAAGGCAGTAGTCTGGTCTAGAAATTTGACAAAATCGATTCGTTTTTTTTTTTAATTTTTATTATTCTTTAGACCTTTCTTAATACGCTCGTGAAAACCGTTTATTGATATTTCAAAAATTATCAGAGTAATAGAAACGATAAGCGAGCCGCGCGCTCAGGTAGCGCGGTCGGGAAGCAGCTGCGCGCTCGTTTATCTCAGAACTATGTTTTTCAAATCGGCGCCCACGATATCTCGATAACCAATTGACCGGATTGACCGGTAGCCTCTTTCTGAGGACTGCTAGCAAAATTGAGTCGAACAATTATTTTGCCCACATTTAATAACTCGTCGAATACCCGAAAATTTATGAAATATCTTCAATCAAAGTTTAACAGGCCGCCATTTTGTAAGAAAATGTTTTTACGTACTAATTCTGCTACCAGTGCTCAGAATACTCATACAGATCGAGAATATATACGTTTTTTTTTGCAGATGCATACATCACCCAGAGTGGGCGCCGATCGCGGTGGTTTTCGGCGGACCGTGTTGTAAAAAAATAAAAAACTACATGAAAATATGTAAAATAATTTTTTTTTAATGTAGATACATTCTCAAAGGAACAATAAATACATATGTAAAATTTCATCAAGACAAATTCAACGGTTTAAAAGTTATTCCAACCCAAAAATGACGTCAAAAATCTCGCTCCAGACCAGACTACTGCCTTAACGCACATTTGGTTTTTTTTTTTTTTTTTTCCAAAAGAAAACGAAGGCCATCGACATTTCTCGATATCCCGCATAACCGAACGAGCGCAGGCAATATCCAGTGGAAGATCGAAGAAATAAAGTAACAGGGGTAAACGAATATCACAAAAGCGAAGCGAACGAAAAAAACGAACGAACGAGACGAAAGAGTCGAGCTCGTGGACGTAATATTCTTTGTTTTTTTTTTTTTTTTCAATGATTATTATTTGTGTTTCTCACCAACGAGATTCCAGTCATCCCCGGAGTTCTTGGTCCCGTTGCCGCGTTTTTTCTTCTTCTTGCCTTTGCTACTACCGGGAACGTTGATCGAAGCGCTTATCGCTTCCCTCACGGCTGTTTTAGCCTGCTGGACATCCTCCATACACGTTGTCGTGTTGGCCTTGGGACTCAAAGCGGTCGCGGTGTTGGACGTCGGGACGTCGGGTGACCGAACTTTAGTCAACGTGACGCTCGTGCCCCGCAGATTGATTC
Organism: Ophion obscuratus; assembly: GCA_964007375.1. Taxonomy (NCBI): domain Eukaryota; kingdom Metazoa; phylum Arthropoda; class Insecta; order Hymenoptera; family Ichneumonidae; genus Ophion; species Ophion obscuratus. The sequence continues at coordinate 48,727,252 of OZ023317.1, forward strand.
CTCTCTCTGGAATTTGCTGGCCGTTCGTCACTTTGCTTATGTGAATATTCGCCAGGCCGGGCAGCGAGGTGCAGTCGGACGTGAGCCTACTGCGAAATTCCGCCAAACTCGGTGATATAATGCCGTTCGTATTTCTGTGATTCGTCGAATTGGTCGGTGTCAGGGTCGCCCTGTTGCTCGTTATTGAGCTGTTATTATTGTTGCTCAACGCCGGATCACCTTTAACGATGAAGTCTGGTTGGGCGGGTGGCGTCAGACCCGCGTTTATCGCCTGCTGAAGCGCCGGACTCCTGATCGTCACCATTCCGTTCTCCGAGACCTTTATTATCGCTGCCTGTGGCGTCGTGTCGATCTTCGGCGCTGGCCCGAACGCCGGATTTCTTATCGTTATCATGTTCGATCCGGGATTGTGAACTATCTTAGCTGACTCGTCGCCGTTCTCCTTTCCCGAATCGCTGCCACCCCTGGTCGATCCACTCGTCACGTTCGCAACACTCCCCGACGAACTCGGATTCTTGCCCTTCTTCTTCTTTTTCTTCTTGCCAGTTGTCGCGTTCGAACCTGCTTGAGCTTCCTTTTGGGCTTCTGCGAACAAATTGCGACGAATGAGGATTACAGTGGTTCGAAGGAAAGAACGTGATGTGTTTGGCAACCACCTTAACGGGAGGTACCTGAGCAAACGGCGAGAAAAACTGGTAAACTTCGGGAATTTTTATCTCAAAAACTAATGTTTCGAATGGATATGGGTTTTTTGTATTGGAAAATATGTACATTGAGGTATGTTTAGGAATTTTTTTACAATATATTCGTTGGATGGAAACCATTCAAACGGGATTATCTCGAAACGTAGTTTTCAAAGTCGGTGCCAGATGTATCGCGAAAACGGCTTGTCCGATTTTGTCCAAATTTGGATACAATATTCTTCGATAATTTTTCTCGTTCGCCACGCAGGGGTTTTTCATTTCATTGAACCATTGCTTTTTTATGCAATGTGTAGGCAATCCAAAATCGACGAAAATTGCGAACGAAAAACGAATGTTAAATTAAAACGGTCGCAATTCCGTCAAAAATGAAAATTTCAAAAAAATCCAACGTGGCAAACGAGAAAAACTATCGAAGAATATTGTATCCAAATTTGGACAAAATCGGACAAGCCGTTTTCGAGATAAATCTGGCACCGACTTTGAAAACTATGGTTCGAGATACTCGCGTTTTAATCGCATCCAGTCAACGAATTTATTTTAAAAAATTCCTAAACGTACCTCAATGTACATATTTTCCAATTAAAAAAAAAACCCGGATCCAATCGAAACATTAGTTTTTGAGATGAAAATTCCCGAAGTTTACCTGTTTTTCTCGCCGTTTACTCAGGTACCGGCCCTTGATATACTTACATTTACTACGATCAAAATTATATATACATTTACTACATTTGCTACGATCAAAAAATCGATGTATTTTTTTCTTTAAGGGTTAGAACTATATATGTAGAATATTTTTCTAAAGTTTCAAAGCGAAATTCGAAAAACTTCAAATGTTACAGCCCGTCAACGCTGTGCCTCACCGCTCGGATTCGGAGCGGGCGTGAACTTCAAACGCGTTTTTCTCAAAACTGCATTATCGAAATTGGCGTGCAGGATTACTCAAAAACTATTAAGCCGATTGAGTTGAAACTTGGTAGAAATATTCATAATATCGGTACCTTCTACTTGACGAGAATTGTTTTTGAAAAATTGGCAAAAAAACGACTTTTTTAATCCACATTTTACAGAAAGTTGCGTGAAATGTTGATTTTTTGTGTAAATGCGTGCTATTTTCTCAAATTTGCATTTTCTTCATTTTAATTACCGTCACATAAAAACTATACATGTTCTAACTGAAAAAATGTTTGAACTCTTTTGCAAATCAAAGTCTACGGGAAGCTAAACTGCACGCCGATTCGCAACTCCCGCGGCGACCTTGCCGTAACACTCTGCCACGGCTTCGTCATTTTGATGAATTAATTTAAAAAAATTGTTTTGTATACTTAAATATACTCTTAAAGTACACCTAAAGTTGGATAATTGTGGAATAATTATTTCTTAGTTTAAAAAATCCCTCAATACTGCTTATTTTTTCCCTGTCTAAATGTATATCCCGCCTTAATGAAATTAGTTGAAAATGTACAATTGGTCCGTCAGAGAATGTACACCAAAAGAATACAGATTTGTAAAGGCTTGTTTCGGTACCAAAAGACGCACACCAGGTAGCGTCCAGACCATTTTTCTCGTTGAAGCCTTTCGCGACGGAATATTTAGGATTAAACCTGGAGGAGAATGCCAATTTTTTGTTTAATGTAGATATCAAAGAATGCCAAAGATTTTCGAGAGACATTGAAAAAACCTTTTCCTTTCGATCTCTATAGAGATCAATATTTTCAAAGAATCCTTGGTACCTCTTTAGTATTTTATATGTACATTAAAAGAGGAGGTTCAACGGGCTTGATCTACCTGGGACGATTAAAACATTGCATTTTCCGAAAATATTTTTATTCCATAATATCACCTTTTAGCTATATTCCCTGGAAATTCCACTGAAAAAAAATTCCTAAAATTGAATCCTAACAGTCGGCTGGGCGAGCGGTGCCAGCACCATACTTCAAACTTTAACCCTTCCTTGACACACTGGGTCATTTTGACCCGGACGAATTTGAAAGGAAATACTTACTCTACCAAAATTGGAAGTTTTCAATAACTTTTTACAACAATTTTATTTTATACTTTCCAAATTTTAATTATGCAGACATATTGAGAAATGTTTAAAGTGTATCCCGGATTTTCTTTAATAAAAACAGACCGAAGGGTTGTTGAGGGCAGGTTGATTAAATATTATCCGGGTCAAATTGACCCAATGTGTCAAAGCCGTGGCCAAATATAAGTGTGTCAAGGAAGGCTTGAACGCGTCTTTCTCGAAACTCTGTTTTCAAAGTCGTGGGACATGATATCCTGAGAAGCACTCGATGGATTGTTTCCAAATTTACAGGAGATACGATGTGAAACATTTAAAGGTCGTTGATGTGCTCACTTTTTTTTTTGAATCGCTCTTCATTTTTCAATAGTTACGGAAAAATCACAACTTTTTTCATATATTTTGTGTGCAAGTTTCAATACGTCGCCGCGTTGTTTATAAAAATGATTTTAAAAATCAACGACGGTCAACGACTCGTATTTATTTTTAACTGGAATAACCCGTTTGTCTTTTAGATTTCAGGTGGACCGTTTAAGGGCGGGGTAAAGTATTTAAATTTTTTTTTCATTTTTTTAAATTTTTTAAAATGAATGCACAATATATCAAGAATATTGTGTTAAAATTTCAAGTCGATCGGAGTAAAATTGACGAAGTTATGAGTATTTGAGCGTCTGTTGCTCCATGCCGTTCTCTTCTCTTCTGCGTTTTTCAAACCGTTTTTCTGAGACTTGTCATATTTGAAGTCCGTGTGCACGATAACTCAAAATCTACTGGACCAATCGCTTTGAAATTTTGCACAGTACTTCTTCACATAATTCACCAGGTATTGTCGAGAGCTTTTTTGTTTTTTTAAAAATAATTACTAATTTTTCAACAATAAATTAGCCGATTTTTTTTAGCGAAAATCGGGTTTTTGTCTCCCAAGTGCTACGAAAAATCGAAAAATCGAAAAAAAAAAAAAATCCTCTCGTCATTACCTCGAGAAACATCTCCTTTAACAAATGCATTTTGATTTTTTTGTTTCAAATGATTCTGTTGCGAGTTATGGTGCACACCGCAAACCAACTTTTTTTCGAGGCGCCTCCGGGGTTTAATTTTCACTCGCTCAATTTTGAATATTTTGCAATGCAAATTTAGGAGAATGTTGTTCAAATGTTACTTTGTTATATGTAAATTTTTCAATAAACGAACACTATTCGTTACGCCAAAAAAAAAATCTTAAAAACATTCCTTTTTTTCGCCGAATTAACTTTACCCCGCCGTTAAGGAGTTTCGATACCAAAATCGAAATGCTTGTAGACGATTGAAATTCGTATCACCGAGAGATTAATTTAGGATGCATTAACTGTGCAAAAATTAATTCGTTTCGCCACATAGTTTCGGAGATTTTTAAGGTTGAAGTTGAGTTTTGTTCGATTATTATTAACGAACTAAGTGGAAAAACCGCTTAATTTTTTAACAGGACATTCCTGACACTAATCGCAGTTTGTTTAGTTTTTTTTTTTTAATTTGAATCGAAGCATTATTCAAACCCCTACAGCCCTATAGGTAGTGTTTACGAAGTGCCACGTGTATTACCAAATGGATAAAGGTTCAAGTTGAACCTTCATGGCACGTGGCACTTCGTAAACACTAGTTATAGGGCTATAGGGGTTACAATAATGCTTCGATTTAAATTTGAAAAAATTGAACAAACTGCGATTAGTGTCATGAATGTCGTGATAGAAAATTAAGCGACTTCTCCACTTGGTTCTTAATAATACTCGAACAAAACTCAACTTGAACCTTCAAAATCTTCGAAACTATGGGGTGAAATGGATTAATTTTTGGACAGTTAGGGTATCCTCAATTAATTTCAATCGTTTACAAGCATTTCGATTTTGGTGTCAAAACTCCTTAAGCTGCAGAGTCCATCGCCAAACGTCACGAAAAAAACATTCATCATCTGCCTTCGGCGGTTTTTTTGCCTGTGCCTTTGTGTCTGAAAAAAAATGCGTTTTCCTTTTCACCGACCATTTCCCCGAAAAAAAAAATCGGAATTTGGTCATTTTTTCGGGCCTCTAGGTAGATGCGGCCCCTTAAATTATTGTTCCACATTCAATCCTAAAAATTTGAAAGATTCCACCATGGAAAGTTCATCGAACGAATGACTTTTATTTTAGAAACTTCTGTATTTAAAAAATCTGTAAACAATTCTTGTACTCCTTTGTGTACTTTAAAAAAGCAATTGTCAATTCACAATGAAGTTTGCGCATTTTTTGAAAGTCAACTCGAAGTCCCTATATTAGATTTCGACCTAAATTTACAGGCTCGTTATGAATCCTCAAAATATTGTAGAACGCTGAAGAGTGCGTAAATAAAAAATTAAAAAAAAAAAAAAACATAAACGATCGTGTGCGACTGACATCGGTACATTATTGGGCAGTTCTACGATAACCGAGGCGCCGCGATTTAATGATGGATTCTTGTGTATCTCGACGAGACAAATCGAAAGTGAAGAATTTTTTTTCGATATCGATATTTTTCGATATCGATATTAGTTTTCGAGATATCGAATTTTTTAATATTTTTTTTAGATAATATAGTAAATCTATCGAATTACACACGCATGCACAAATACACGCACAAACGCGCACGCACACACACACACACATAATTTTGAAAAATCGAGTTACTTTATTTAAAAACATTCACCGAGTGTCGACATTTTAAAAAAAAATTCTGACGTTTTTTCTCGTTGATTACCATTTTTTAATTTTTTTTCATTCAAATGGCTGTATCTTTGGCGGGATTTGACGTATTTGCATTCGTTAAAAACGAAAATGTGCGTCTTTTTCTAGCCTTCCAGAAAAAAATAAGTTTAGATTTTATTGGGCAAGTCGAACGTTCGTTTCAGGGCAAAATATGCAAAAATATTTTTTTTCTCAGGGAAAGACACTCGTTATTTTATTTTTAAGAATTTCCCCGAATTGTGAGTACGAAAAACGGATTTTTGGTATTTTTTATATTATGGGATTCCTAAACACCGTGAAGAAAAAGCTATTTAAAATTTTTTTTTTAAATTAATATCCGATTGAAGAGTGTGGAGCACTCGCTGTATGTTTACCAGCTTTTTGAAATACATATGACATACAGGGTGTCCCAAAACTCAACGATAATCTGAGGCCGGATGAAAGGCCAAGTTATACCAGTTCTGGGAAAAATAAAAAAAAAAAATCTAAACTAAAAATAAAAAAAAATAAAAAACTGACTCAATTACCTCTTTACTAAAAATAATTTTTTTTTTTCAGACCAGAAACAAAAAATAACAATTTTTAGTAACAAAAAATCCTAATGTTGGGTTGTTCAAAATGAGCTCAATTTGAAAAAAATAAGAAATACAATTTTTAATGGCAAGAAAAGTGGCAAGTGTTGCACCATTTTGAAATCTTGATTAAATGCGCCATCTTTTGAAACAACTTGCCAAGGGTAGTGTAGTACATTTTTTTTTCAAAATGAAGTGTCAAAGTTAACTAACAATATTTTTGTGAACCATGACTCACTAAAACTTAACTTATTTTATTAAATTAACAATGTTTTTTGCATTAATTTGTAGTTTCGATTAATAGCATCGTTAATGAAGATCACGAAATTAAAAAAATCACAGCGAAATTGTGACATTGGTAATCACAGGACTTGAAAATGCGACCAAGGGTGTCGAATTTCAACTTTTTTTTTTTAAATGTCTATTATCGCTGAACTGAGTGATATGGATTTTTTTTTATTTTTCCCAGAACTGGTATAACTTGGCCTTTCATCCGGTCTCAGATTATCGTTGAGTTTTGGGACACCCTGTATATGTCATATGTATTGGAGCCTTGGAGTGCTTCACACTCTTCAATCGAATATTAATTTAAAAAAAAATAAAAATAGCTGTTACTTCACGGTGTTTAGGAGGCCCATAATATAAAAAATACCAAAAATCCGTTTTTCGTATTCACAATTCGGGGAAATTTAAAAAAATAAAATAACGAGTGTCTTTCCTTGAGAAAAAAAAATTTTGTGCATATTTTGTCCTGAAACGGTCGTTCGACTTACTCAATAAAAACTAAATTAATTTTTCTCCGGAAGGCTATAAAAAGACGCACATTTTCGTTTTTTACGAATGTAAATACGTCAAATCCTGCCAAAGATACAGCCATTTGCGTACAAAAATGTTAAAAAATGGTAATCATCGAGAAAAAAACGTCAGAACTTTTTTTTTCATTTCAACACTCAGTGAATTTTTTTCAATACCCTAACTCGATTTTTCAAAATCATTTGTGGATTTTTTTTTACCGGCTTAAGTGACCTGGAATGCCTCATATATCCCAGATATTCATTGATTTAAACATTATATTTTTGTCTCAAGGGATCGTCTCAGTGTGAAATTTTCGAAAAATCGATTTTTTTTGTTGCATTATCGGATAGTATACACTGTAATAAACATTCTCTCAAATTTTTAAATCGAAATTCAAATTATTACAGTCGCTACAACGTTTCTTGTAGAAAGGGAACGGAGCGAGACATCTGCCTCGCCAATCTTTAAACGCGTTTTTCTCAGAATAGTGTTTTTCAAAACGGTTTCCACTCTCAAAGGAAGAGTTTTGAAGATATCTAGTTCCCCTTTGAAGAGAACATTTTTAACGTCATTCTTTATAGCGCTATGGAAGCTTTTTTTTTTTTTGGAAATCTTCCTATTTTTTTTTTTACGAAAAACTGTCGAGAAAAAGGGCCAAATTCGATACTTTTTGTTCAAACCGCCGCCATTTCGTCGAATTAAAAAAAAAAACCCTTCCATAGCGCGATAGCGACTTTCCTACAGATTGATAATCTTTTTGAAATTTTTGTTTCAGATCAAAATTTGCGGCCGCAATCGTGGAAACCGTACAGGACCTTTTTTTATTACGTGTCATTTCAACAATTTCTTTAACTATTGTACATCCAATAAATAAACATAAAAAAAATCATTTTGTATTCGTCACGAATGTATTTATTTATTTTAAAAAAACCGGACCGATTAGTTTATTTGAACATTGAAAAAAAAAAATCGCGAAAATCAGTGATTTTTCGGAGGGTCACACTGAGACGATCCCTTAAGGGGTAAGGCCACTGTAAATTTTTTGAAAAATCGATTTTTTTTTATTGGCTTAAAAAATAGTTTAAACCCTCTAGAATAAGAAAAAAAAGGTCCTGTGCGACCCAAACAAACCGAAACAAACCCAAACAAACTATTCGCAAAACTTTAAACGCGTTTTTCTCGAAACATGGTTTTTCAAAATGGCACGCAGCATAACTCGAACAATTTTCATTTTTTTTACTTGAAATTTTAACCAGATGTGAACATTTACATTATCTTGAGAATGTCGATCGAAATTTTCAAGAACTTTATTTATTGATTTTTTATTAACAAAAAACTTGCCGTTTTTTTCGTCAAAAATCAATTTTTTTTTTTCAAACGCACGCCAAATCCACAAAAATTGATACTTTTTAAAATCCGATCGACATTCTCTAGCTATAGCCCTCTAGATTAATGGTTTTTTTTTTTGTTTGTTCTAGATTCAAAAGTGCACCAGTGGTGCTGCGTGCCGCGGAGCCCTGGAAGCAAAACATGTCCCGGGAAGATAGCTGTGGAACCGCCATTTTGTTTTTTTTTTACTGTAAAAAAATTTTATAATAAAGTTTAATGTATGCCCGATAACACCATTAAAATTTTTTTTCCAAATACCTTCAATTTCGGGAGCAAAAAATTAGTGAAAAAACCTTTTTTTTTGGGCCGTTACAGTGGCCTTACCCCTTAACATCTAATATCGATATTGAAAAATTGTATTCGTCACTTTCGATTTGTCTCGTCGCGATACACAAGAATCCGTCATTGAAATCGCGGCGCCACGGTTACCGTAGAATCCCCCATTATTGGCAAGAAGCGAGCAAGAAAAATATACGAGTAGTAATAACCTTTCGACTTGTCGTGATTTTTCGGAAGAAGATCCTGCTTGAGCTTTCCCGTATCAACCACGATAACGTTACCGCCAGCCTGGGGGCCGGAATAATTCGATTGTACGCCGCTCATCGGTGCGGCGATTATCGTTGTCTGTTTCGTGGCTGTGACGGGCTTAGGCATGGGAGCCGATTTGATCGGTATTGATTTAGCCGGCGCATCGACCTTTGTTATTGTGATACCCGGTGGTAATTTGAGATTCTCAATGTTGATTCTCGAGCTGAGGCCGAAGTCCTTGAGTTGGTTGCTGAGCAGAGTGCTGTGACGCTCGGCGCTCTCGTGCGGATTGTCATCGCCCGAGCTCAGCTGCTGCTTGATCGTCGCTTGATTTTTCTTCGTTCGATTCTTCTGATTCTCATCCTTAACGGTCATTTTGTTTGTCGCAGGTTCGTTCTTCTTTTTGCTCTTCGAAACGTTGCTTTGCGAATTCTGTTCCTCCTGCCGTTGTCCCTTGGACTTTTTTTTACCGCTCTCACTCGTTTGCGATTTCTGGCTCGCCGGACTTTGCTGAATCGTAATACCTTTGCTTTGTTTTTTACTCGAGCTTTGCTGCAACTGTTGCGGTTGTGAATGTTTACTTTTGGCAACAGCCACTGGCTGCGTCGCGACCTGCTTGGCTTCCGTGCTCTTCTTGTCCTTCTTCGATTTTGTACTCTTCGCATCATTGATACTTTGTGGATTATCCGCCACGGTCCTCCTCTCTTCCGCTTTTTTACCCTTCGTTTTGTCACTGCTCGTCTGTTGCTGCTGCTTGCCAACTTTCGAGTCGTTGGCCTTCTGCGTCGTTTGATTTTTCGCGTTCGCCGCTTGCTGAGTCTTCTCCGCTTGTTGCTGCGTCTGATTGTTATTCTGATTATTGCCACCGTTTCCTTTGCCCTTTTTCTTCTTGCCGCTCGTGGCTGGAGCTTGCTGGTGGTCCGATTTGGCGGAGCCCGGTTCTTTCGTCTGTCCGTTCACGAGTGTGAAGAGAACCTTATCCTCCGCGGGAGTTTGGCCCTTGAGCGTTATCGTGACCGTTGGCTCGGCATTGTTGGACTCCATGACTCTCTTGATCGTCACTATTTGGGGTTTGTTATCGGCGATCGGTGCTGGCCGCTGCTCCTGCTCCTTTTCTCTCGCCTCCTCCAACTTTTTCATCTCTCGTCGCAATTTCTTGCGTTCTTTCTTCGTCAATTTGACTTCCGTCGAGTCGCTGGCGATTGGAGGTGGTGCGACGTGTTGCGTATTGTCGCTCTTGGAAATGGCGGACTTGGCGCCCTTAGCGTTTTCGAGCTTCGAGGCACGTTTGGTTTTGTCGGTCGGGCCGTCGCGCACTACGAAATCGTAAGCGTTGAGATTGATCGGCGCTACGGAGACCGGCGCGGAGCTCTTGTTTTTCCCGCTACTCGTATCGCCAAATTTCTCCGGACCCTTGTCGAGCAGCTTTTGTTGTTTTTGCGACTGTTGACTTTGCTTGTCCTTCTTCTTGCTGGTATTGGCTTGTTTCGGGGGAGTCAGCAGGGCGACCGGCGATGCCGTCGCGGGTAATATCGAGACTTCGGGCAAATTGCGCTGCGGCAACCTCTGCGAAATTGGCTTCAACGGATCGACCACGGTAATCGTAACTTCGGGCGTTTTTTTCTGCAATTCTATGAGTTTCTGTTTATCGGCCTCCTCCTTCGCCTTTCTCACGATCTCATCGAGCTGGACGTTGCGAAAAACATAAGAAGAAAAACGGTAACGCGATTATGAGTAAAGCCTCGTAAAGGTTTGCGGAACGTAGAGTGCACACGTCACAAACGAACAATCGGTTCCTCACCTTGCGCTGCTTCTGTCTCGCTTTTTTCTCAGTCTTCTTATTGTCTTTTTTTGTACCTTGGTTACCCTCGATGAACTCGAGAAGGGCCTCTAGATCGCGCTGATCTCTTTGCTCCGGTTGACTCGTCGATACGACCGGTATCGGTGTGTTCGATCGCGAGGGAGCGATTCGCAAAGGCGGTGTCGCTTTGTGATCGGTACTCGTGCTAGACGCGATCGACGACTCCGCGGGGCTCTTGGCTGGACTGCACGGGGCTTTGCACTTTTTCGCCTTTTTCTTCGTCAACAATTGTCGCAACCGTTCACGCATCTCGTTGTAGTTTCTACTGACCGGCGCAACCGACGGCTGTAATAATTAAATCATTAAATCGCGAGGCTAAGTGTCCGCCTCGTTCTCCTATCCCTCAATAATTCGGGAAACATTTATAAAAATCTTTGATCCGTTACTCACCAGTCCAGGACCGAAAACCTCGCAATAACAACAATCGCAGTGTCTACTCGAGTCTCGAGGTGTGGAGCTGCTCGTCGAGCAGGAGTCCTCCTGGCTGCTACCCGAGTCCGAGCAATCACCGTCGCCAGGATTCACTACGAGTTATCGATATTGACGATTTACAACGTACAGTCGCTCCAAATGTGAAGTACATACGCTTGATATTGATCGCGTCGGTAACAACGAGAAAACTTCCAATAGAAATGTCCCAATGAAACGCTTTAGCGTCAACGCATACGAACCGCGAAACGAGTCTAAACAAATCTGGATGTATGAATCGGAGTGCCAAGAACAGACGTAGCAAGCCCCAGAAGGCGTTCGCGCGGAACGCCAAGGTACGTTAAACGCGCGAGATTGTTTCCAAACCCTCGACTCTGATTCAGTTATCGGATCGGTCGAGTATACGAATCCCAATCATAACAATAGACGGAGAAAGTTTTCACACGCAACGCTCAGACGGTCTAGGCCGTGCAAACGATCCGCAGTGCCCCCCCGTGGACTTCGACTCGATCAAACGTTCGCTTCTAGCTGACATTGTTAATTGACACTTTACGAAGGGGACAGTCCACCGATGAAGCACGAATCGAGCAAGAGACACTTCAAGAATCGGTCTGGAATAAGCTGCCCTTTTTTCTACGCGTACCAAGACAGAGGACGAGGAACGTTATACGGCAAATTTTCCGTAGACTGGCTGCAGCCCAAAATCAACGGATCTAATCGTGCCACCATTGCTTGTAGAATACAAACCCAAACGAGGCCATGTGTAGTGGCTTGTTTGGGGTTGGGTGTACAGAAAATGTGGGCGGGTTGTTTCGGTTGATTGAGGTGTTTGTATTTGTACGTGTTAGTACCAAAACTACTGTAAAATTGATGTTTACGGTAGATCTGTTTGGGTTAATGCTATTACCGTACACCAGTAGCTGTTTGGGTTGTTGCGGCTCCTTTCTTTACATTATAGATCGTTAAGCTACTTTAAAGTGATCAGAATGGTTTTAAGGGGCCAGTCCACTTTGAAAATTTCAAGAAATCGAAAGCAAGCAAGACTTGAAGAAATCGACGATGATGAGCAATCCAGAAGGGATTTTGTACGGTGCGGGAATTGCCGATTGAGTCTAGGTAAGAGTTTTTCATAGTATAAACTTCAAAAGCGTTTTTCTCGAAACGTTTTCGAAATCTAGCTCCATCGTATCTCTAAAACTAATAAACCGATTGTCTTGAAATTTGAACCACATATTGTAAACACGATTCGCAACAAGGTGACCCTCGATGGTTTTAAAATTTTTATTTTTACTCTTTTTTTTGCGAAAAACTGCGTTAAAAAAACGCGTTTTTTTTTTACTTTTTTCGTTTTTCATCTGCCATTTTTTTATTTTTTGACAAAACTTTATATCCGAGGGCCATTTTGTAGCTGGTGTCATACTGAATGTAATGGACTTTGATTTTTTTGTTTCAGACAAGCCGTTGCCGAGTTGTGATGGAGCTACCTAGCCTACCTATTTTTGAGGCGTTACGTTAAATTACGTTTTGTACTTATTAAATTACGTTTTATTAAACGTTTTGTACTTAAAAATGAATAAAAATGAATAAAACATTTTTTTAAATGTATTTCAAGACTTTATTTATCAAGCCCAACAACTTTTATATTCATATATTTTATAAGATCCTCGAAAAAAATCGCGAAAATAGCCTTTTTTCGTGGCTCCAAAGGGGACTGGCTCCTTAACGGGCTACATCGACCTACGTGGGTCGAAAAATTAAATTTTCCGAAAATATTTTCATTCGATAGTATCACCTTTTAGCTATATTCCCTGAAAATTCCATTGAAAGCTTCTACAGTCGGCCGGGCGAGCGGGAACAGCAGCATACTTGAAACTTTAAGGGGTCTTCTCACTTTAGACGCTAAAAAGGCTATTTTTATGCATTTTTTTGATATGTTTATATTATAGATATTGATATAAAAGTTGTTACACTTAATAAATACACTTTCGAAATAAATTTAAAAAAATGTTATGTATTTATGTGACCCAAAGAAAGTTAAAAAGCGTTTTTCTCGAAACAACGTTTTTCGACGGCTTGTTGATAAAATCTTCGAAACTACTGAACCGATCCTCGTGAAATATTAACCACATATTCTTTACAACTATAAATATAGCGCGTGCCAAGGATTTTTTTAAATTTTGATATTTACTTTTTTTGTTGTCAAAAACGGTGAAAAAACACGTTTTTTTTGTCTTTTCGAAAAATGTCCGCCATTTTGTAATTTTTTTCATATATCAAAAATCGTATGATATGCGCTACAGCCATTAACATACTCAGTCTAAAACCGGTCGATATTTTTGTTTCGCATGATCCATCTCCGAGATTTCATCAACAGCGCAGACCTACCATTTTTTTAGGACATTTTTTTTAACTAACCTTTTCGTCTGTAAATAGTGACTTGAGTAAATGTGTTTTTTAAAATGTAGTTCGAAATTGTATTTATTAAGTGTAGCAACTTTTGTGTCAATATCTATAATATAAACCTATTTTGAAATATCATGAAAATAGCCTTTTTTTAGAGTCTAAAGTGAGAAGACCCCTCAAACGCGTTTTTCTCGAAACACTGTTTTCAAAGTCGGTAGACATGATACCTCCAGAACCACTCAATGGATTATTTCCAAATTTACAGAAGATACGATGAGAAACGTTTAAAGGTCGTTGACGATCTCACTATTTAAAAAACGATCTCCATGTTTTAAGGGGTAAGGCCACTGTAAATTTTTTGAAAAATCGATTTTTTTTTATTGGCTTAAAAAATAGTTTAAACCCTCTAGAATAAGAAAAAAAAGGTCCTGTGCTTCTTCTTTTTTAAATTTTTTCCAATAAAAAACTATTCGCAAAACTTTAAACGCGTTTTTCTCGAAACATGGTTTTTCAAAATGGCACGCAGCATAACTCGAACAATTTTCATTTTTTTTACTTGAAATTTTAACCAGATGTGAACATTTACATTATCTTGAGAATGTCGATCGGAATTTTCAAGAACTTTATTTATTGATTTTTTATTAACAAAAAACTTGCCGTTTTTTTCGTCAAAAATCAATTTTTTTTTTCAAACGCACGCCAAATCCACAAAAATTGATACTTTTTAAAATCCGATCGACATTCTCTAGCTATAGCCCTCTAGATTAATGGTTTTTTTTTTGTTCTAGATTCAAAAGTGCACCAGTGGTGCTGCGTGCCGCGGAGCCCTGGAAGCAAAACATGTCCCGGGAAGATAGCTGTGGAACCGCCATTTTGTTTTTTTTTACTGTAAAAAAATTTTATAATAAAGTTTAATGTATGCCCGATAACACCATTAAAAGTTTTTTTTCAAATACCTTCAATTTCGGGAGCAAAAAATTAGTGAAAAAACCTTTTTTTTTGGGCCGTTACAGTGGCCTTACCCCTTAAGCTGGTCCACCGCCAAAAGTCGCGGATAAAATTTCATCATCTGCCGGCGGCGATGTTTTTATTTTTTTGCTGCATTCCTTGGTTATTTTTTTCAAAGCCCTCAATACATGTACCTTTGTGTTTAAAAAAATGCGTTTCTTTTTCAGCAACCGTTTCCCAAAAAACAAATCGGAGCTCGCCATTTTTTTCGGGCCTCTAGGTGGTTGTAACCCCTTAAAAAATCTCGACCGATTTATCGCAACAACGAAATACTCACAATCGTTACACAACACCCTCTTGATGTGTTCGACTTTGGCCTGCTTGTGCCAAGTGTGCGGAGCGTGACTGTTATGAGTGTGAGCCCGGTGACTCGAGCCCTTCGTCGAATCGGCCCCCGGTCCATGGAGGTGCGTGTGCGTAGGACCTGACCGCCAACGACACCAGATAACAACATTAAAACGCACGGTAGACAAAAGCGTACGATCGACAATATTATTCGATGCACTTACACCTACCCTGATGGGGCGCTGTGTGATTATGATTGTGCGTCGTGCTCGTTGGTGGCAGAATCGGCGTGGTTGACGTTGTCGTCGTAGCAGTCGCCGTTGCCACTAGGGGACCGTGCGCCGGAGCTTCTTCCGCCGAGTCCAGTGCCGATATCATCGGATTGGCCGTTTGAGTCGTGGAATGCCTCGTTTGCTTCGCGGCCGGCTGCAATCGAGCATCAAACGATTAATCCATCGCGAATTGTAAAAGCACACTCGTCGTTTGGACGCTCGGATACGTATGATTAAAATTTACCGCGACAGGCGTCGTTGACGTGGGAGATTCCGGCCTCTCGTTCGATATCGTCTTCGTCGTCGGCGCTACGGTAACGATATTCGAACGGTGAGAATTGATGGAAAACAAACGAAAGCAGTAGGAGGAAAAAGAAAACGGGGCGTTGCTTTCTTCCATTGTATTTCGCTCCCTTCGTAAAAGTTGCATTTTGTTTAATTCAAAATTCACGTTCGGGGACGAGTTTGTCACTTTTATTTTGGTCCATAACTGTTTTTATTTGTAATAATGCAATGTCAGAAATTGCTCGAAATCGCTATGGCAAATGGGAACCTCGTATTATAATTTCGTCTCTGCAGCAATTTATTCGGAGACCTTCCATTTTGGGAAGTAATAGCACGAAAAGACTGTTTTCGGAAAATGTAAGGGGGGAACTTCCACCAGATATTAATTTTTTTACATTGCTTTAAAAATTCATTTAGTATCTGAAGAATATATTCCCGACGTTTAAAGCCCAACAGAATGTCCCAAAGGTCACTAGGAAGTCACCGAAGTGATGACCTCCAAATGTACCGAGAGTAGGTAAACGAGCGCGCGTTCTTTGCGGCCTCTACCTTTTAATTTCTTAGCCAAACAAGTTTGCTAGTTTACTTTTTTAATAATAGGGGGGGCACTTCCGACGATTGTAAAGCAAAATTCGGCCTGGGTAACCGTCGTTTTTCGTTTTCACACAAAAAGGGAAAAATGCAGACCTGATTAGTGATTTCGTAGAAGAAGGCTTACTTTTGTGGCCTTGGCATCGCAGATTAAGGGGGTCGTTTAGCGTGTCAGATCAAAAGAAGAGAAAACGGCCTTGCATGACTTCTTTGAAGAAGAGGAAGCTGTACTTTATGGTCCAGGCATAGCAGAATGATGGTGAGACCATTTTTTTTATTATTAATTATATACAACTTTCAAACGCGTTTTTCTCAAAACACGGTTTTTTCAAACTGCTGCCATGATATCTGAAAAACTATTTGATTGATTCTGCTCAAATTTTTACAGCATCTTTAGTACATATATAACTACAAGTTGAACTAAAATAATTAACGTTGCTTCGTTAGTTTTCTTTTTATCAGCTATAGAGACCCAAAAAAAATATGAAAAATTGCATTTTTTTTCTAGAGCGTAAAAAAAAATTATTTTTTGGATTTCTAACTTTATTTTAGTTCCACGTAGAGCCTCAAGTCTCACGATTAAAATTGCGGTTGGTTTTTTTTTTATTTCAGATAAGTAGAACGGCCGGAATCGTGGCAGCAGTGGAGCACCTCTTTCTATATATGTGTTCCTGTTGGGCGGTGTATCTCCGACTATATAATGACTTCGAAAAATTCACAAAGTTTGTTTAAATGTTAATAAAAATGATATACAATTTATAAATTATTTTGTCAAAAAAAAAAAAATCCCCAATAAAGCATTAAAAAAACGGCCTTCACACTAGACGACCCCGTTAAACTTGGGTAATTACAAATCACTCTAAGCTCTACTTTTTAAGAACGAAAACTTCAATCGAGTTATTCTCGAAAGGTGTTTTTCAAAAAGTTTTTCAAAAAGTAATGAACCAATCAACTTGAAATTTTGTACAGCTATTCTTTAGCTTATCGGCCTTTGCACAAATCTAAAATTTTGTACAAATTGTTTTAATAAATACTGTTTTTAACGATTTTTTAATAAGCAAAAGTGTTTTTTTTCTTCTGGTCCTCAAATTTTCCATTTTGAATTTTTTGATCAATTTACGTTCACGCAAAGCGGAATGATTTATTTTAATGAAAAAAAAAAAAAATTGTTTCGTTGATTTTAGTTAACTACAAGGACCTGGGCGTACCACGGCGCAAACTCTAGGAGCAAAGTTCGAGCACCTCTAGCGCCGCCATTTTGTATTTTTTTTCACTTGTGAATTTTTTTTTGTATTCATTTGAAGGTCAATATCATTATGTAATTAGATTCATTGCAAAAAATGCTCTTAAGATTTTGTAAAAAAAAAATATTGAAAAACCTGTTGTCTGGAGGAGGTTTCTCCCTTAAAGTCCGTTCGAAATCAACGCCTTTCAACGGAATGCAACGGAAGTACAGTATTTTTAGTTGCTCGAAAGCAACGTATACTTATTAGAAATTCACGACCGTAATTTATAGAAGAAAGCCTTTCGATATTGAGAAAAATAAATGGAAAAAGGAAATCGTTGGTTTCCAACGATGCAGACTTCAACGTCACGTCAAAATTCAATCTTGACATATTTTGTGTCACACACTGATTCGTTCAATGTTCCACAGTACTAATGAACTGATCAATTGTAATAACAGAAGAAGAGGATCGTTACAGTATCCTGCATTACAGTAAGCAGGACATTTTTATATTTTAATAAAGTTCATTAAAGTAAGCAGGACATTTTTATATTTTGATAAAGTTCATTACAGTAAGCAGGACATTTTTATATTTTGCTAAAGTTAGGTATTTCGATAAAGTGTGGAAAAAGCTTTTTTTGTTCTGTCAATTCAATGTAATTACGGCCTGGAGGAAAGAAAAATGTCTGTGAGAAAGTGAATTCGTACGAGGTTCTGCGATTGCTTACCAGCCGCGAGACACGGGCAAGCCTTGCTGACACCGCACAGCCATCGAAGATTGAGAACGCACAAACACGGGGAATCAGACCACCAAGTGCGACCGGTCTCGTCGATCTCCCTCATGTGCTCGTAAATGCACTGGCACATCTGCCTCTGCGGTTCACGATCCATACTCTCCGAGAGATCGTTCGCGATCTCCTGCACGATATCGGTCTTGTGCCTCAACGCAATGTCCAACTCGTGCAACGGATTCGCCATGCTTCCCGTGCTCGCTCGCTTCTTCAGAAATCCCATACGCTCGTCGCACGAATCGTTTCGTACTATGGACTTGGCGGCTGCGGAAGACGGGCGTATTGCGTTGTTGAAAAGAGACATGGTCATTGCACATTATTAACTCGGAAATTCCCCGACTTTTCCAGCTTTTCCACACACGTTTTGCAAATATTCTGGGGAGATTGGGCTCGAATGAAGAACATAATTGTTTTTAAGATCAAATATATGAAAATGTTGAACATTAAAATACAATTGAAAAGAGACGGAAATACAAAAAATACATTAAAAGCAAATATAGTAGCTGTTCGTTATCATAAACAGAATTTTTTTCGTCGGTGTCAATGAAAAATAAATATAAACACTTATCTACAATAATAATTGTGTGGTTGTGTATTGATAAATCGAATGCAAATGAATGGAACTTTAGAGTAAATAAGTTTCTAGTTTTTGTAAGTGAAATTTTCAATGTTTGGCACTCACGTAACGTTTTTTTTTGTATATAATCAAGAATATGAATTTAAAAAATATACAAAAATATTAAGCTTTACAAGCTTTTATTTAAGTAGACTTTTTTGTGAGATGCAAAACGGAAAATCGATATTTCACCCAGTTCCCGACTACTCAGAGCTCTGAAATTTTGCACACATGCATCTAAATGGCGACAATGCATTATTCAACTTAAAAATATATATATATATATATATATATCCATGAAATTTCCAACTTTTCATGTAAAATTGGCGATATCTAATGTTCGAATAACGAAATCCATGTATAATCTCACTAACACATACAAACAAATTCGTAGCCGACTGTGTTTGTATGTGAAACGTTTATATGCAGCAATTAGTCGCAAGTTCAATCCAAATTACAGTCTGTTATTTTTTACATGAATTTCATGTTCCCAGCGTACGAACTCGTGAATAACTAAACTACTAGTAACAACTAACTAGTCAAATTAATTGAAGACTGAAAAGTAGAAAATAATTTATATGTAAAAAAGATATTTAAAAAAAAACAAACTTTAAATTAAGGGATAAAACCACTCTAGGATTTTGGAAAAATCGCTTTTATGGTCTTAAAAAATACTTTGGGGTCATAAAAACAACATGCAATTGGTCCGGTAGCGAATTCTTTTTTAAAGGTTGAATTATCGATTTTGCCGCAACGCCTCGGACTTCTTTCCGGCGCCTCGTACAACTTTAAGGGGTAAGGCCACTGTAAATTTTTTGAAAAATCGATTTTTTTTATTGGCTTAAAAAATAGTTTAAACCCTCTAGAATAAGAAAAAAAAGGTCCTGTGCGACCCAAACAAACCCAAACAAACCCAAACAAACTATTCGCAAAACTTTAAACGCGTTTTTCTCGAAACATGGTTTTTCAAAATGGCACGCAGCATAACTCGAACAATTTTCATTTTTTTTACTTGAAATTTTAACCAGATGTGAACATTTACATTATCTTGAGAATGTCGATCGGAATTTTCAAGAACTTTATTTATTGATTTTTTATTAACAAAAAACTTGCCGTTTTTTTCGTCAAAAATCAATTTTTTTTTTCAAACGCACGCCAAATCCACAAAAATTGATACTTTTTAAAATCCGATCGACATTCTCTAGCTATAGCCCTCTAGATTAATGGTTTTTTTTTTGTTCGAGATTCAAAAGTGCACCAGTGGTGCTGCGTGCCGCGGAGCCCTGGAAGCAAAACATGTCCCGGGAAGATAGCTGTGGAACCGCCATTTTGTTTTTTTTTACTGTAAAAAAATTTTATAATAAAGTTTAATGTATGCCCGATAACACCATTAAAAGTTTTTTTTCAAATACCTTCAATTTCGGGAGCAAAAAATTAGTGAAAAAACCTTTTTTTTTGGGCCGTTACAGTGGCCTTACCCCTTAAACGCGTTTTTCTCGAAACCACTTCTTTTCAAACTGGAAGGACGGATTACTCGAACACGTTTGCATGGACTGTTTTGAAATTTTTACAGTAGCTTCACAATTACATTCTCTATGGGCGTACTATGCCGTTTTTTAAAATTAAATATAAACTTTTTCTTTATAAACAATTTACTACTTATTTTTTGGGCAAAACATCGATTTACTTCTTTCAAAGTGCTCCATTTTTTCAAAATTTGATTTAAAAAATCCGCACGGAGTCCCATAGCTAATAATATATAGATTATAATTTTTGTTTGTTTTTGTTTCAGGTCTTATACTTTGCGAGTAAACCGTCCTCCCGTGAAGCTATTTGTAAAAAACACGTTTTTCAAGATGGGGCCTGTCGCCGACATTTTGTATGTAAATTATAATATATTTTTTTATACTTTAATATGTATTAAATAAACCCTCTCAAAAGAAATCCTATTCCTTTTTTCCTACCACCATAATAAATTGTCGAAGTTAGGCCTTATTTTCTGCCGCTAGAGTGATGTTATACCTTAAGGCGGGATATACATTTACAACGATGAAAAAATCGATGTCTTTTTTTCTTTCTTTAAACGACAGAACGATATATGTAGAATATTTTCCCAAAGTTTCAAAGCGAAATTCGACAAAACTTCAAACGTTACAGCCCGTCAACGCTGTGCCTCACCACGCGGATTCGGAACGGGCGTGAACTTCAAACGCGTTTTTCTCAAAACTGCATTATCGAAATTGGCGTGCAGGATTACTCAAAAACTATTAAGCCGATTGAGTTGAAACTTGGTAGAAATATTGTTAATATTGGTACCTACTACTTGACAAAAATCGTTTTTGAAAAATTGAAAAAAAAAAAAAAAAAAACTTTTTTAATCCACATTTTACAGAAATGTTGCGGGAAATGGTGATTTTTTTGTAAATGCGTGACTTTGTTTTAAATTTGCATTTTCTTCATTTTAATTACCGTTTTAATTACAGCAATGAAACTGAATTGGTCAAATTTATTAAACATTTAAAAAGTTGAGCGCCCCAAAGTTATATTTATAGTCACATATAGGTGACTTGGTAAAAAAAAATTATTTTCTACATTTTAGTACGTTGAATAAAAGATTGTTTTAAAAAAATATTTGCCTGCATATAAATTTCTACTTTACAATTTCTTTGTTCAAGTCGCTTTCATTTTTCGTAATTCTTAAAAGAAGTAAATCCTGGACAAAATTCCCGAGGATTTTCAAAATTCCCGGACTTTTCCCAGATTATTCCAGTTGGAAATAAATTCCGTAAGTTTTCCCGGTCGTCCCTGTATTCCATGTGCGTAAAAGCCATGAAAAAAGTCGAGATCGCGTGGTTCGATGGCGTCTCTCACTCAATATTGCTCACCTCGGCTGATGGGTGAGAGTGACGAAAAACTATCCCGACCGTTAACTTCGGCGTTAGGCTGGACGCTCGTGCCGTTGCTGAACGGGCGTGAAACGGAAGACCGCGAGGTCCTCTCGGCGATCTCTTTCTCGTTGGAACCTTCGCATTTGTCTTGTGATCTTGGCGCGACGTCGGAGCTGGACGAGACGTTGTTCGAGTCTAGAGGAGAGTCCGATGCGCGTCCGCGATCAGCGGTCTGCTTGTCACTGAACAATTTCGCTCTGTATAATCCGTGAACGCTTGTAAATAACGCATGGGACTGAAGTTTGCATCGTTGGAGTGCAACGAAAATTATTTCTTTTGCTCGTTCAAGAGTAAAAGAAATTGCATTGAGAGTGATAGAAAATTGATTTGCAATTGAAATTTGAGAAAATATGTAGTATCGTAATACTAGGTGCGCAACTAAGTTCCGAGGTTTCACACACGGATGGCGCTAGCGACACGTGTAGTCGGCATACAGGTCTGAAATTGGGTGTCTTTAGAGCTTGGACATCTGTTAAGAATACCCAGTCGTAATATAAACAAATATCGCAACACAACGACCTTCTTTCTAACCTCGAACATGTCAAAGTTTGTGCCAAATAAACGACATTCGTGGGAAACTTTGCTTTTCTGCTTCAACCTAAAAAAAACAGCAGCTGAAGCACGTCGGTCACTTGAGGAGGCCTACGGCGAACATATACCATCAAAAACAACGTGTGAAGATTGGTTCAAACGGTTCAGAAGTGGCGATTTTGAGACTCGGGACAAGGAGCGCTCGGGAAGAACGCAAACATTTGCGGACGCCGATCTGCAAGCGTTATTGGATGAAGATGACACTCAAACGGAAGATCAACCTGCCGAGGCATTAAATGTGACTCGGCAATGTATTTCCAAACGTTTGCACGCCATGGGAAAAATTCATGAGGAAGGAAAGTGGTTGCCGCATGAGTTGACTGAGAGACAAATGGAAAATCGAAGAGCCACTTCCGAAATTTTGCTTTTGCGGCGGAACAGAAACAGTTTCCTGCATCGAATTGTTACTGGCGATGAGAAATGGATATATTTCGAGAATCCCAAAGGCAAAAAATCGTGGCTTTCACTTGGCGAAGCGTCAACATCGACGACACGGCCAAATCGCTTCGGAAAAAAGACTCTGCGTTTGGTGGGACCAGAAAGGAATCGTGTACTATGAGCTGCTGAAACGGGGCGAAACTGTCAATGGGCATCGCTACCGACAACAACTAATCAATTTGAACCGCGCATTGCTCGTAAAACGGCCAGAATGGGACACGAAACACGAACGTGTGATATTGCAGCACGACAACGCTCCGTGCCATCGCAGTTCCATCGTCCAGGACACCATAAAAACACTGAAATGGGATCTGCTACCGCACCCGCCGTATTCGCCAGACCCGGCCCCTTCAGACTATCACTTGTTCCGGTCGATGGAGCATGGCTTGGGTGGGCTACTCTTGGCCAATTACGATGCAGTACAAAATTGGTTGAACGAATGGTTTCAGTCCAAAGACGCTTTTGTTTATCGTCGCGGTATTTACGTATTGCCAGAGAGATGGCAAAAATGTGTAAATAGCGACGGACAATACTTCGAACGAACCATTTTTTATATTTGTCTTGAAATTTTCGATTTTTTATTGGTAAAACAAAACCGGAAACTTAGTTGCGCACCTAGTAGAATTAGGAGAATAAAGAATATGAAAATGAATTTTCGTTGCGTTTCAACGATGCAAACTTCAATACCGTAATAGCGCAAAGTGTGACTTTCACTCACTTCCACTTGACAATGAGACGTTCCGTCTCGGGCCAGAGTTCGGCGACCCTCACCATTTCCGCGACAAAGGCGACGTATCTCTCGAACAATGCCTGATAACTGTGACGCTTCCGCGACTTGGTCAACTGCAATTTTGTACAATTAATTACTACGATGCGCGACAGGTCAGTCTCATAGGGAACAAATTCATTCTTTCGAAGGCCCAGCGAAATGACGAGCAAAAGAAAAGTTGAAAGGTGGCGTTACGCACTTGTGTGGTGAACGAACCGGTAACGTTACGCATCGACGGTTCCGACATCCAGATATGATTCTCGTACAGGGCCTTATTGAAGAACTCCCACGTGAGATTGAACTTCAACAGATGCCTCTCTTCCACGGGTTTCACCAAATCTGTGACCTGCTTGGCCGTCGAGACGAAAGCATCGTAACCATCGAGGATTCCTGGCATACCGATGATACGTTACATGCTTTGATAAACGTGGGTCGCGTGAAACATTAAAAAATTGTCTATTATCCAAGATACGCACGTGTGAGAAAGATTTCAGCAACGTTTGTCAAACTGTGGTCGTGGAGGGTTTCCTTGATTCGATTTTTCAACTCCACCACGAATTCTTGAGCTTGCACTATCAGCATGAGGAGCAACTGTTGCGAGTTCCTCTTGCACATCCTGGAATTCAACAGATCGTATGTAGCGTTTATTCTCTATGTATTTTAACGGGCTACATCTACCTAGGTGGTTCAAAAGATTGCATTTTCTCAAAAATATCTTTATTCGATAGTATCACCTTTTAGCTATATTCTCTGAAAATTCATTGAAATATTCCTCAAATTGAATGACCTACAGCTTCTAACGGTCGGCCGGGCGAGCCCGAACAGCACCATACTTCAAACTTCAAACGCGCTTTCCTCGTGACACTGTTTTCAAAGTCAATGGACAAGATATCTCGAGAACCACGTAAGGCGAGATATACATTTAGACGGAAAAAAATTAAGCAATTTGGAGGGATTTTCTAAACTGAGAAATAATTATTTTACATCTATCAAACTGCAGGTATATTTTAATAGTATATTTAAGGGGAGGTACCTGAGTAAACGGCGAGAAAAACAGGTAAACTTCGCGAATTTTTGTCTCAAAAACTAATGCTTCGATTGGATCCGGGTTTTTTTTTTTATTGGAAAATATGTACATTGAGGTATGTTTAGGATTTTTTAAAAATAAATTCGTTGACTGGAAGCGATTCAAACGCGATTATCTCGAAATATTGTTTTCAAAGTCGGTGCGCGCTGTATCTCGAAAACGGCTTGTGCGATTTTGTTCAAATTTGGATAAAATATTCTTCGATAGTTTTACTCGTTCACCACGTAAGATTTTTTGGAAATTTTCATTTGTGGCGAAATTGCGACCGTTTTAATTTAACATTCGTTTTTCGTTCGCAATTTCCAACGATTTTGGCTTGCATACATATTGCATAAAAAAGCAATGGTTCAATCAAATGAAAAACCCCTACGTGGCGAACGAGAAAAACTATCGAAAAATATTGTATCCAAATTTGGACAAAATCGGAAAAGCCGTTTTCGCATACAGAACAATTTTTTAAAATTCTTTAATCATCAAAATGGCGGAGCTGTGGCAGCGCGTTGCAGCAAGGTCGTCACGGGAGTTGCGAATCGACGTGCAGCCTAGCTTCCCGTAGACTTTGATTTGCAAAAAAATTCAAACATTTTTTCAGTTGGAACATGTAAAGTTTCTATGTGACGGCAATTAAAATGAAGAAAATGGCACGTATTTACAACAACAAAAATCAACATTGCACGCAACATTTCTCCAAAATGTGGATTAAAAAAGTAGTTTTTTTACAATTTTTCAAAAACATATCTGATCAAGTACAAGCTACCGATATTATCAATATTTCTACCAGGTTTCAACTCAATCGGCTCAATAGTTTTTGAGTAATCCTGCACGCCAATTTTGATAATGCAGTTTTGAGAAAAACGTGTTTGAAATTCACGACCGTACGTCATTGTCGATGTATATCCCGCCTTAATGGATTATTTGCAAATTTACAGGAGATACCATGAGAAACATTTAAAAGTCGTTGACGATCTCAATTTCTTCAAATCGATCTCCATTTTTCAATAGTTACGTAAAAATGGCAACTTTTTTCATAAATTTTGTATGCTCGCGTTTCAAGACGTCGCTACGTGAAGCAAAAATTATTCAAAAAAAAAAAAAAAGCCGATCGCCAACGACTCGTATTTATTGTTAACTCGAACAACCCGTTTGGTTTGTAGATTCCAGATGGATCGTTGAAGCTGGAGTGTCCACCGCCAAAGGTCGCAAACAAAATTCCATCATCCGCCGGCGGCCATGTTTTCGTTGTTTTTCTGTATTTTTTGGTGATTTTTTCACAAATGCTCTCGATATATGCACCTTTCCGTTAAAAAAAATGCGTTTCTTTTTCACCAAGCGTTCCCCAGAAAAACAAATCGGAGTTTAGCCATTTTTCTCGAGCCTCCAGGTAGAGATGTAGCCCCTTGAAGTACCTTCGCACCTTTCGTACGTGCAAAATCACGTATTGTTTTCAAACGCTTCGAAAGATAAAGTAGCTGTGAGCTCGGGACAGTACATTTCTGTTCTTCGGAAATATATTTGCCATTGCATACTTTGTGCGACAAAGAGTAGAGGTATCCTATCCGCCAGTATGAGCTTGAAGTTTGCATCATTGGAATGCAACGAAAATTAATGTTTCTGTATTTGTCAATCTATTTTGGTGTATCTTGCCTCCGAAAATTCGGCATCAATTTCTCAAGATACTCATGTAGCGATCTACTACATACGTCTGCGATAAAGATCTTGTTTTCTAATAAAAATAAGGAAATTAGAATCTAAAAAGAACTTTCGTTGCGTTCCAACTATGCAAACTCCAATACCGTTCCGTCGGTTCACATAAATAGCCAAAAAAAATTCGTAAAAATGCTTGAAAACGTTTCTCGCTGACAAACGAGCCCACATTTGGACAACCATGGAGTGACCAATTCTTTGCATTCCAACTATGGAATGCAAAGTTCTCTTTCAGCTTTCACTTGGAGAACGAGGAGAACTTTCTCTCTCAAAGTTCTCCTCGTTCTCTTTTGGCAAAGTCGGCTTTGTAAATCGCTCCGTTAGGACTCCCACTAGATATCTAGAAACTAAAGCCGCAAAAAAAGATTTTGCACGTAATGAAAAATACAAAATTGCCAAAGAACCATACACTCGAACAATGCAAACTTCAACGCCATTTTGTAGAAAGGAGCCTATTTGTCACCAATTTCTAACGACTGCTAAGACGCAACCAAGTGAAAAAATAGTCACCACCTCTGGGAAGGATAGCACCGTAACGTCAACTCACTGCACAACATGCTCGCGCAGTTGGTTTAATCTGCAAGGATCGCACTGATACTGCGCGTTGTTCGGCACCACGGTAGCTTCCAACGCGGCTTCGAACACCGACCTTATGTGGTCCCGTAGTTCGGTCCAGAGTCTGTGCCACCGAATCTCTCGCTTCAATTCGTCGTCTATCATCGCCCTGTAGAATACGAGTAACAAGTTATATTACTCTGCACCATCGTCTTTGGTACTTTTCTCCATTATCATTAGTCTTCTTCGTTCATCAACGTTTTCCACCGCTCCGTTACATTCAAAAACAAATATTTTTCACCTGTCCCACGACGAGTGATTTTCTACATAACGAACCAACGATTATTCGGAAGACTGACCTCTTGAGTTTGCACAGTTTACACGTATCGCAGGAACAAAAACTGTCGGGATGTTGCGAACAGTCGCTGGGACAAACGGCGTACGAACAATCCAGCGAAGGTTCCGCCGATCCGCGACTCGACTCTGGGCAGCACGAATGTTTCTCAACCGCTCGAGCTTCTATCCTAAGAGCGGTATCCTTCGAGTCGAAGTCCTCCAAAGGATTGTCCTGCGGCGCAACGGGGAAACAAGATATCAAGGCCGAATTGAAAGAAGAGCGAGGACGTTGGGAGACGCGTTAGTGAGAGAATAAAGAGGATGGAAGGAATAGTTTGCGCACGCGGGAGAAAGAGGTAAAGATGAGTGAATCGAGAATAGTACCACAGTTGTATCAGCTAGCCTAGAAATATTGGTCGTGGTTGTGGCATCGTCGATTGCGTCCGAGGCACCGTCCGCAGCCTGACGTTCACTCGGTATTCTCGAGTCGACGTTGGAATCGTCGCTACCATCGTCCGGTCTCGTTTTGTCCTCGTTGTAGTATCCCTTGGCGAGGACGTCTCCCATGGCGACTCCGTAAGGCTCGGTTGTCGTCTCGCAGCACTGGCTATCCGTGTCGTCGCTACCGCTCATCCTATCGTCCCGACGAACCACCAGCACCGAAAGCTTCCCGAAATATCAACGCGATCTCGTCGGTTCACAGCAAAATAACACACCGCCACAATCGATGATGTCTTTGTCCTTTTTTTGTTTGTCCCGACTAAAGTGTCGAGCGTACCTGATCGTACCGCGTAAACACCTACATACACCGCATAGTCAACGAAGTCTACGAGTGGGACCACCGTTGCCTGGACGGGCCGCAAAAGTATCGTGCGCGATGCCTGTATGCATCGGTAAGGAAAGTGCATGCGTTACCGATCGTCGGGCTTCGACTTTCCGTCGCCGCGAACTTCGCGACCCAGCCACGCGCGGCGCTACGATCTGGTGCACCGCTTGAAGGGACCAACGTGAACGTAGAAACTTACGGAATCGCAGGTTGGCCAGCTTGAAATGCGCTCTAGCGCATGGTGACTAGATATCCAGATGATCACGTTCGAGATAACTAGGGGTTCTAGAGTACGGCGTACCGAGATTGTATCGTATGACGTATCCGTGCCAGTAATATACGGATACGCACGAGGCCTCCCAGGTAGCAATTTCAAAATAGCTGTCTATTAGTTGTCCAAATGGGTACCAAATATCCGCTTGGAAGTTACCTATAAGTTATCATGTGTCCAACAGTTCTCTTTTTGGATGGTTGTTGACTTTCAGATAACTTCCGGGCGGACATTTGGCACCCTTTTAGCCAACTTTTGGACATCTTTTCGAAAATTGCTTCTTGGGCACGGTCTCACATACAGGTCTGACAACGGCGGTAGTAGGGGTAGGCACCCTTAGCGGTTCTGTTTATTATTCCCATTTCTGCCGCTTGGTGCGTGACGGTAAGGGGACGTAGTCGTGCGACGAAGAGAGAAATAGCTCTTCTGTCCTTTGCCCTCCTGAACGCAACGCATGCGCCGTTTGCCCTAACTTAATTTACCATACTGTCGTGTAAACTGCATAATATACGAAACCAATTTAAAAAAATGTTATTTAAAAACATTATTTAAAAACATGATACGACCATTTGCATTTTTTTTTCTCCAATGTCTCACAATACATCGTTCTTCTAAATGTTTTTCGCACACGTACTGAGACTCTTTCAGTCCCGGAATAGCATCGAGCCATCTTTTGTATCGTTCAACGTTTCTGGGCACGCGAAATACGGAGCATTTCTGCTTACAATTTTTGTACCCCGTTTTACAATTGCAAACCGCGCAACCCTTAGCTATTTCTAATTTTTTCCCCAAACACTACCAAAAAAAAATCACACTTATGCGTAAAATCACGATAAAAAATGTATCACGGTAAATCGCGTAGAACCTTCTGGTATATGGTCGCCAATAAAGGTTATTTCGACAATCGCGCCACAAAAACATACGTAAACACCTTGGGCCGATTCGCCGGTACGAGGTAAGGGGGAAACTACTTCCCCTTGCTAGTAGCGACGCGTAACGGCGCCTAGTGAATCAAAAAGTAAAGCCGATAAGCGCGCCTACCCCCGGCACGAAATTTCGCTTCGTTGCAAGACCTCTATGTCAGACCGTGTTCTTGGGCTATTCTGTAACTCGTAAGGGGCCGTACGCAAATTACGTAACGCAATTGGGGGGGGGGGGGGGTCGGCCAGACCTTAAGGTGTACGTACGTGGGGGGGGGGTGTCAAAATTTGCGTTACGTCACGACTTTAAAACTGCCAGAAATAGCAAAATTTCTGCATGTTCGGGTTTTTCATTTAAATCTCGAGTGCAATTTTGCCGTGGACAGCTCACAGCTTTCTATACGCAATGTCAGTTAAGAGGGAAAATCACTGGGCAAGAACTTGCACAGTAGCTTTCTTATAAAAATATATAAAAATATGTTGGTAACATTTCTATTCACAAGTCCAAAAATTGACGGAGTTATAGTCACTTTAGTGAGAACAGATAGCGCGACCGGTTAGTTCCCTCAGATCCTACAGGTGTGGCATCATTTACAATAGATAAAGTACAGGCTCTTATTATTTTGTGAACTATCATGAAGATGAAGCACCGTCATATCGCCCGCGACTAGATACTTCAATGTAAGTAAGTATCAATATTCTAGAAAAAATCGTAACTTTATATCAAGAAACACGGAACGAAAACTTTGAACGCGTTTTTCTTGAAACTAGTTTTTTCGACCTGGTCCGAGCGAATACTTAAAAACTTATCAACCGATTTTCAATATTTTTAAAGACATTCTTGTAATCGCAGTGTCTAAGGCTGTACGTATTCGCGTTTTTACCATTTGATAATTACTATTTTTAAAGACTGCTTGAATACAGAAAAAGGGCCTTGAAAATAGAAAAAAATGTTCAAACTGTCGACATTTTGTAAAAAAAAACCAAATTAAAAAAACGGCTACGCATAACGATAGCTACCATTGTATAGATATCGATAAATTGTTGACTTTTAATTTACCGATAACCTTTCATAGAGAGATCGCAATGGGACAATGAAGAGAAATTTTGTTGTCGTCAAATCAAGGCTTATATCTCGGTCGATTTTCAAGATTTAGTCACAAAAATTGGTACAAAACTAGATGAATATATACTTCACAAAATGAGTATAAACCCGATCCTTGCATAATTAGTTATGTTTATGAAAAAAATCGCAATTATTGACGACAAAGCACCTGTTACGTAACGGAATAGGGGGGGGGGGGAGTTCTGGCCCAGCGTTACAGTCCGGTTATGTGGGGGGAGCCAAGATTGGGAAATTTTGCGTTACGTAATTTGTGTACGTCCCCTAACGACATCTTTCGTTATCGTTAGCTAGCGACAGCCAATAAAAGGCTCCCTTTCTTTTGTAATCGTGCATGCAATTGGCTGTCGCTAGCTAACAATAGCGAAAACTGTCGCAGCCGAGTTACAGAATAGGCCTACAGTTATAATGAGTTACAGAATCGCGCTACTGTACCAGTAATGCGTACGATTCCACCGCGTACAAGTAAAGTACAGGTATCGTACCGTTACGCGGTTGGGTACAATCACGGAACGCCGTACCAACACTATGGTTGATTGTCTGAATACAGGAGTTCTAGTGGGGAATCAGTGAAACAGTATACCCGGAAGTTGCGAAGGATATGGGTGGCGCGTCGATCGAATGAATCCCATCTATATAAAAATATATCAGTCGACCGGGTGAAAATTGAGTTGTTAAAAAAACAATGTTCTTTTTTTAGTTACAATTGATCTTTTGCAATAAAACAACAGAATGTCAAAAGGGTTTTTGTACTAAATAATTCTGAAGATAATTATTAATTGTTTTATATCACGATAATTCAAACTGTAGATGTTGGCGCCAAAACGCCAGGCTATGAGCACTGGCGCTTGTGACGTCACACTGCGCGCGATTTGCGACGAGCGATGGGCGATGTCCAATGAGGTTCACTTTCCCAGGGGGTTTCGGGAAAACCTGAGCTCCTATTGGATATCGCTCATCACAAATCGCGCGCAGTATGCAGAGGCCATTACATGCGAGTGTACACACCCAGGTAGCAATTTTCAAAAAGTTGTCCAAAAGTCGGCTAAAAGGGTGCAAATGTCCGCCCGGAAGTTATCTTAAAGTCAACAACCATCGAAAAAGATAACTGTTGGACACATGATAACTTATAAGTAACTTCCAAGCGGACATTTGGTACCCATTTGGACAACTAATAGACAATTGTTTTGAAATTGCTACCTGGGCAAGTGTACAATTTCATGTCATTTTGCATCGGAAAACATCTTGAGCATTTTCAAAAAGTCGAAAACTAGATTAATTTTCGTGCAACAATGTGTGAAAGTGGATTTGTGAAAACAAGTTCGAGTAATTTGCCGACCGTTGCTTTTTAGGTTAGGAGAGGCTTGATAAATTGTGTCACTTACTGTCGCATCATAAGCATATTGAGAAAGACGCATATAAAACAAATCACTACGAGTAGTTCGTATATCGGCGTTCGAACGGTGACGTCACAGAGCGCTCGGGTAATTTCGAATGCTCTCGGCGAGTTTCAGTCGAGCCGAACAGAACAACAATTTCAAAGTGCTATATCGTTGATCATTGTTGAAAAAACAAATAAAAAATACTTTTTTTTTGAAACCCGCACATGATCTTCACAATGAAAAAAAATCATTTAATCACTCAATAATGGACGAGGTTCCGAAACATAAAAAAGCCAGTGTACAGCTCAATGGTCACCCATTCAAATAGTCATTTTCCATTGCTGTTCGGAGTACAGTATTCAATCTACAATATTTCAGGGAAAATTATTAATTTCCAAATTTTTATCTTACATGGTTATCACACGTTAAGCATAGACTGCTGCAAGGTTGAATATATGAATATATAAATCTTCCCATTTTAGTCATCGTTTGGATCCACTTGATTCTCGTCTCAGGGTTTTTCGATCCACTTTGCCGTCTTGAGTTATTTCGATGTCTCAAGACAAATGGGATACCCTGTATGAAAATTCATCTTCGCAACGTACCCTCCATAATATCTGTAATATGTAATGTACGACATCATGTATTGAAGAAATATACGTAATGACGCTGAAATGGAATAAATGTTACACATTTGAAAAATTGATCATCTTTTCGCTTATTTGCATTCAACACCCTTGGCCAAAAGTTCGGGGCACCCTGCAATTTTTCTTTCCGGACAAAATTGAATATCTCGGCCAAAGAAGTCAGAAACCAATTTACCAAACGGGGTTTTGAAGAGAATAAAGTCAGCTTCAATTTCCTTATTTATTTTTTCGATTCTTTTGTACCCGGTACGTCATTTTGAAGATGGCGTCTTTTCACGATTTTTGCACCTTACAATGTCGTTCGCTGGACTTCGGAAAAATATAAAACTCGCTATTTAGTGAAATGATCTTCGAAAAGCGAAGAGCTTTGGTATCGTTTTTTTTTTATTTTGAAATTTTTTTTCGCAGAGAAATTCAGTTAAAAAAAACGGCAGGTTTCCGTAAAGCCGCTTCGTGCAGCGCATCGTGAAAACTATGAGGTTGAGGATATTTGTCCTAAGGACTAAAAAGTTTTGTTGTTTTGGAGTTGTCAATTTTTTTCAGATTTTTTTGGCAACATTTTTTTAGACCGCAAGTTTTGCTCGATCGTCGACGATTAGTCTAATGAATTTATTGCTATTACATTAAAACGAAGATGGTGAAGGCTGTGGGTGGATCAACTAACTATTAATAATATTTTTTAATTTGACTAATAAATACATTTGAAAAACAAAAAGAGTTCAATACCCTATCTATTCAATACCCTAAACTAGAAAAAGAAGGAAAACACAGGGTGGTTAATGCTTTTGGTCAAGGCGTAATTGAATTTGTCCGTCTTACCGATCAGACGACATTTTCTTTTGATTTTTAAGAGCACTTGTCACTAATTTTCGAATCTGCCGAAGTGTAATTACTTTATTTTTCCCGATCATCTTTGATTTGAATCAGTACTCATTCGTTTGACTCTGTATAAGCTCAGAACGTCATTTGATTCGTACGACGTACAAATTCAATTATGTCTGTTTTCTTGAAACGTTACTTTGAAATAAAGATATTTTCATTAAAACATCTTCGTTTCAATGTAATGGCAATAAATTGATTAGATTAATCGTCGACAATTAACCAAAACTAGATGTAAAAAAAATGTTGCAAAAAAATCTGAAAAAATTGAAGAATTCCAAAATAACAAAACAAAACTTTTTAGTCCTTAGGACAAATATTCTGAACCTGATAGTTTTCACGATACGTTGCGCGATGCCGGCTTTACGGAAACCTGCCCTTTTTTCAAGAAAAACTAAATTTCTCTGCGAAAAAAATTGCAACATTAAAAAAAAACGAAACTAAAGCTAACACTTCCCTTTTCGAAGATCATTTCACTAAATAGCGAGATTTATATTTTTCCGAAGTCCAGCGAACGACTTTGCAAGGTGCGAAAATCGTAAAAAACCGCCATTTTCAAAATGACGTACCGGGCACAAGAAAAATCGAAAAAATAAAATTCAAAAAGCAAATTGAAGCTGACTTTATTCCCTTCAAACCCCCGTTTGGTAAATTGATTTCCGATTCTTTATGGCCGGGATATTTAATTTTTTGTCCGGAAAGAAAAATTGCAGAGTGCCCCAAACTTTTGGCCACGAGTGTATGTGCAAATTATTGCAAAATGAAAAATAAAATTAAAAAAAGCTATTTTTTCTTTAAGGAGGTTGAAGCGATCCAGTTGAGTCAAATAACGGTTTATGAATTTTGTTTCCATGATGCTCAAAAAAACGCATAGAAGGTATAGATTTATTCTGGAGATGCTGTTTTTCAATAAAATATATAATTACAGGGTAAAATTATCCATTTTTTATATTTTTATTGTGAAATAAGATAGACTTTTGTGTTACTACCAAGTTGAAAAAGTATAACATTATCAATGATTATTACAGAGTTGTTACGCATTATTGACTCAAAAATTCTGTGACTTTGCCAGGTTTTCCATACAGGTTTTGCAAAAATTCCAGGTTTGCAAAGTAGCCAGATTAGGGCCAAATAAAGAACACTTTGTTTTTATAAAATATTACTTTTCTTAAGTTAAAGACCACACGTTGAGTCTCGCTTTAAACATACTAGTATTTATAAACGTTACAAACGATACGGACAAAATTATTCATTTTTAACTGACTTGGATAAACAAAGGAAATTGTCAATTGGATCCTGTTGAAAAATTATGTTGAACTGGATAACATACTTTTTTTTAAGATAAAATATATGGCAATGTTAAAAATTGAAATAAAATGTTTACAAAACTGAAATTCTAAAAATAATTTGAACACTTTATAGTAAAAAAACATACATTAAAAGCAAATACAGAACCTGTTCGTTATTACAAGCAGAAATTTTTATCCCGGTCACAATAAATAAAAAATAAACATAAACACATATCTGTATTAATAATGATGTGGTTGTGTATCGACAGATCGAATGCAAATATATACTGCCGTCATATAAAAAAGGCGGCATCTTAAAAAGAA
The DNA here is from genome assembly GCA_964007375.1 of Ophion obscuratus. NCBI lineage: Eukaryota > Metazoa > Arthropoda > Insecta > Hymenoptera > Ichneumonidae > Ophion > Ophion obscuratus. The sequence continues at coordinate 48,761,850 of OZ023317.1, forward strand.
ACTCGAAAATGCGTTTTACTATACAGAATGATGGGAAATTTTCAATGCATTCCAATGGTCCCAAAAACGCATTTTCGTTTTTTTCGTAGACGCCGCCTCCGTCCATATGACGGCAGTATAGAGCTCTACAGTTTTTTTTTCATTTTCAACATTTGGTACTGACATAACATTTTCTGTGTACAAAGAAGAATAATATAAATATTAAAAATATACAAAAATATTTATTTTTATACTATTGAGTTTTTTGTCAAGTCGGTTTCATTTTTCGGAATTCTTGCAAAAAGTAAATTCTGAGAACATTCCAGAGAATTTCCAAAATTCCCTGATTTTTCAGTCATTATTCCAGGAGAAAAGAAATTCCCTGAGTTTTCCCAGTTTTCCCTGTTTTCCATATGCATAACAACCCTGTATTATGAAAAAACTGCGGCAGCGAATGTTTTATCCAACTCAGAATGAAATTTTGAGTCATCTACAATTACGCCTATTCATATTCATGCATAAGGTTCCAAACACCCCGGCCCCCATCGAGCTGAAATTTTGCACAAACCTTCCCTTTAATATTTCGAGCGACTCCTTAAGGAATTTTTAGCGACTCGCAATATTTTCGAGATATTGAAATAAACATTTTGTTTGCAACGTGCACCGAATATATATATATCTGCTACGTCTCCGTTCATACCTATATATGTTTTTGCGCTCTCCATTTTGTTAAAACAGAAATACCCAAATAAACCCAAACCCAAAAACTATTGCGCGTCGCCAAAAATCCCTATAAGGATTGTCTTAAGGGATAACACCACTCTAGGATGTCGCAAAAATCGTTTTTTTTTTGCTTAAAAATAACCTTGGGCTCATCAAAACAATATGCAATTGGTCCAGTAGCGAAAAAAAATTTTAGATTCAATTATCGATTTTTCCGCAGCGCCTCGGACTTCTTTCAGGCGCCTCGTACAACTTCAAACGCGTTTTTCTCGAAACTACTTTTTCCAAACTGGGAGGACAGAGTACTCGAACACCTTTGCATGGATCGATTTGAAATTTCGATAGTAGCTTCACAATTACATTCTCTATGCGAGTATGTAGCCGTTATTTGATTAAATGTAAATTTTTTTATAAACAATTTACTGTATATTTTTTCGGCAAAAAATCGATTTATTTCTATCAAAGTGCGCCGTTTTTTCAAAATTTGATTAAAAAAATCCCTACATAGTCCCATGGCTAATAATATATAGATTATATTTTGGTTTTTGTTCCAGGTCTTATACTTTACAAGAAAACCGTCCTCCAGTGAAGCTATTTGTAAAAAACACGTTTTTCAATATGGGCTCTGTCGCCGTCATTTTGGATGAAAATTATAATACATTTTTTTAATACTTTAATATGTGTTAAATAAACGCTCTCAGAAGAAACCCAACTCCTTTTTTCATACTCCCAAAATAAATTGTCAAAGTTAGGCCTTATTTTGTGCCGCTAGGGTGGTTCTATCCCTTAAAATATGAAGAGGAAGGTTTGTGCAAAATTTCAGCTCGATCGGAGGGGAGGAGGGTTCGGAACCTTCCCCATATTTATATCACGAGATTATTTATTATTTTTATTATTATTTATTCGTAATTTTTTTAAATTACGAATAAATTAAATAATTACGTATAAAAATAAATTACTTTATTATTAAAAAATAAATTAATTACGTATAAAAAATTAAAATAAATTAATAAATACGAATTAAATATTATTTATCCGTAATTTCGATTATTTATTATTTATTCGTAACCTTTCATCAAACCTCGATGGTCCAATATCGAATATATATGGTTTACGATGAGCAAGATGGGATTTTCTTTCTAAATTTTTACAAATGTTTAGTTCGCCTTAATCGGTTGTTATAAATCGTTTATCTTGGTGCTGAAAAGCCAAAAAAAAAACGTCGTACCCCTCTAACCGTACGAAAAATTACATACAATAAACTTTTTTCATCTCTGATATTTTTTAGTAAAAAAATGTCAAGAAATTCGTTAAAACTCAGTGTACACCAGACAATAACATTTAAAAAAAAAATTAATCTTGGATTGTGGCTAACGCTCCAACTTCTTTAGTTGAATACCTACTGAAAATAGATGGTGGCAATAATGAAAAATTAGTAGATTACTTTTGAAGAGTTTGATATTAATGTTAACATGAACGTGTCATTAAGGGGCAAGACCACAGTAGAATTTTCAAAAAATCGATTTTTTTTCTCGCTAAAACGGTGCTTTATCATCATAAGAATAAGTTACTATTCGATTTATAGCAAGAATTTTTTTTTTTCGCCGACTTTGAGGGTATAACGTAAGCCCACCTCTGGCACGGCCATAGAGTACCTAAAACTTTAAACGCGTTTTTCTCGAAACCGCTTTTTTCCAATTGGCGTGACAAATAACTTCAACAATTTTCACGCGATTTACTTCAAATTTAAGAGTTATGTTCCTAGTTGCATTTCGCAGAGAAGTACGGTACGGAATTTCTGATTAATCGAAAACTTTTCATTTTATGAGCAGTTTTATACGAAATTTTTCGCTCAAAATTCATTCAAATACCTACAACTTTTGAGAGAATTTTTGTTTTTTGTTCTAGGTAAAAGATTGTGGATGCTAAATGCCACACCGCGGAGCGCCTAAAAAAAGGTAACAAAAGAAAATATTAGTCGGCCATCCTGTACATCGAAAAAAAAAATATATTTTTTTTAACAGCCTGATAATCATACTAAATAGATGAATGAATCACTTTTTTATACGACAAAAATTGTTAAATTCGCACATGATTTTATACCCGTTACTGTGGCCTAACCCCTTAAAACGAGTTTAATATTTTATGTGTTACGTGATTATCACCTCTTATGTGAATTTTATGTCTACAAAAAAATGATTATGAACAAAGATATTTTCTTTTCGGCCCACCCCCCTCCCGCGCCGCCCAAATAAAAATACTGGCTACGCCAATGACGTTTCTGCAGTCTCAAGATTAGCTGGGCTGATGCACATTGATGCACATCCGTCGCGGTTTCGGCTACCTCTCTCTACCACTACATGCCCTTCTGTTTCTCTCAGCTCCTTGGTAAATAAGAATACATCCAGAGAATACTCGACCCGTTTTATTTTCTTCTTTTAAACCATTGTTTTATCGACAATGATAGCATAGCGTCTACACTGAGAAAAAAGAATCGTTGAACGTGCAAAATGCATTTTGTTGTCTCGAAATTTTGTTGTTTTAACAGTTGCTCAGACATGCTTAATAAGCCACAGTTCACCCCACTATACTATTTTACCATCAACTATACTGTTTTGTTATGCCAATCAAAAATCAAGTTGAACGTATTTCAAGATACATTTTGTTAAACCAACTGAATTTTGTATGGATGAACGAATTTTTTTTTCAGTGTACTACCGCATTGCAAATGAATCCTATCCACCAACAAACACAGTATTACTCCTCTTTATCGAATGCATCTTCCCACCCATTCGCTCGTCCCCCAGTGACGTCACGTTGCGATCTCTGCGCCGTCAAACGGCCGTGTGGTACTGAAAAAGCTTCCCTCCAATCCAAGTCGTCCGTAAGAACTGGGTTTCTATGCAAAAGTGTGACTCGGTCGGTCGTGCGCTACATTGCGGGAAAGAAAGACACAGAGCGAGAGAGGAAGGGAGAAAGAGAGAAAACCCACAGGCTTGACAGCGCGTCATTATCTCTCTCACGCACGCATGTGATTTTGCCAAATCTTGTGTGTAACTTGCGGGACACTTGAATTCCAAAAAGTACGTAGATACGGCCAATTTTATTCCGCAATTCGTTTAAGCAGCATATCTCATGACAAAAGGGACGAAAAAGTTTTATCGTCTTCTCTGCAACGTTCGACGCATTCCTCGCGATAATTAATTTCCGCCCATATCTCGTGAAACATTCTATGACTAATCTGACCCGCGTCCACTTTTCCCCGTAATGAATCAGTGATAAAGGAGACGCAGGGCAAAAGAGAACGGTGAATGCTGAACTGTGAATTAATTCGCTTGACAACCTTCGTCTACATATTGCACACATTCGTGCAATTCCCCTGGATTATCGTTATACAATTGATCGCGAAATATTACCGATCCGTCGCAAAACATCGAGAGGTCTTATCTCAGAGTGATATAAAGTTAAGGTCGATCTTATCTGCCTTTATTCCGAAGTTAGCCTGCCTCTCGCCAACAAGCGTCGCCGTTTGTTTCGATCCTGAAAATCTCAGAAACGCTGTTTTTGTTTTTAATTGAAATTTTGGCGTGTAGTTTCAGAAGTGAAAAACAAGCGCGAACATGTCGCTGTATCCGTCGTTGGAAGACATGAAGGTCGACCACATGTTGAAAGTGAGTGTACCCAAGGTCCACGACCTTTCGGACCCTAGGAGCATGAATAAATAATATCGCAGTACGTGTCAATCAATAATCTACCTTGTCCCCTCGAAACCTTGCTACCCTAGGCTCAACATCAAGTGGAAGCACAATACGCCCCCAGAGCCCCCCAGCCATTGCAGACAACTGAACCCTCGGCTCCGACTCTCTCACCGGTCCACGATGTATCGGCAAACGCACAGCTCTATCCCTTTTTGGGCAATTACATGGGCTTAGAACTGAGCGAGGAGGCGATCGTCAACAACATGCCGGAGTACGCGATGATCGCTAGAGAAAATGTGAGAATATTTTGTCAGATGCGATGATAATCGTGTTGGAAGTCCACTGGGTAGAGGATCCCGATTAAATATGAAAAAGGAGCAGAAAAAAAATTGCTTACACTGGCGTGTGAGGTGCCATTTTCTAAAGCTCATTGAGTAGTGTAAAAATATTTTTTTTCTCTTTTATCTTTAAAAGTAAAGAAATGGGGATCCGTCAAAGTTGTCAGTTTCAGACCGTTTTTGTTACGGTGTCCATCTAAAAAACTGAGCTAGTTAGGAACGTGGAATTTTTGTATATTATGTACCATATACTGTACTTAAGAGAAGGGTAGGGGTTTCAGCGTGAAAAGAAAATACTTTTTTGTGAATTTTTTTCATCTGTATGGATAGAGTATATTTATTGAAACCTTTTGTACATTGTTAAGTGTCGTTTCTAGAACATTCCATGAAATTTGTACGCAAAAATATCCACGAACAAGCTGGTGACAAAGCGTTTTCAAGAACGCCTTTGGAAAAACACGATTTGCGGTGTTCACTGTATTTCAGCTGGAAATTATCTGAAATCAAGTACCATTAAAATTTAGTCAAAGTATCATCAAATCCTCCCCCCAACGGTCTTTGATAATTTTTTTTTTCATTTCTAAATTTTTGGTGGTCGTGTAAGGTGAAAAGTTTTTCACGAAAAATTCCGCCATTTTGGGGGTGGAAAACCCTCGTAATTAAAAACAAAAATCTCAAACTAACCGTTGGGGGAAGGTATTTTATATGTAGAAAGTGTGTACCAAGTTTGAAATAAATCGGTCATGTAGTTTTCAAATGGCAGTGAACGCGGACTTTGAAAAAGTGGTTTCGAGAAAAAATGCGGCACTGGCTTGTTTGTGGATATTTTCGCGCACAAATTTCACGGAATGTTCTTGATATGACACTTAACAATGTACAAAAGGTTTCAATAAATTTACTCTATCCATATAGATGGAAAAAATTTGCAAAAAAGACTTTTTTTTACGCTGAAACCCTTACCCTCCCCTTAAACAACAAATACTGAAAATGTCGATTCATAATGTAGTATATATCAACGCTGCTTACGAAAACTAGCATGATTATGCTTTTGCCATGGAAACTAGCTTGTTTGATTTTCACTGTGAAAACTAGTATAAATGGAGTAAGTTTAAAACCTTAAGGATCTCATCGCTCGTACAATCTAACCAAAAAGAGTTTTGATGAGAATTTAAAGTTTTTCGTGCTCAGGTAAAAATCTGGAAAAAAAACCATAAGTATTTTTTTTTTTAATATGACAATTTTTTGCGTAATGACATTTTAATTTTATACTCGTTGCTTTTATTAACGTTGTGATAATAATTATCAATTAAAATCGATAGTAGTAATTTAAATTAAAAAATAATATCGAAATTGTAAATATAATGAAATATTTATTGTGATTTTCTATTTAAAAAAACTACGTTATTGAAAATATCATTCAACAAATTTACTGTAATCTTACAGGTGGTTATTGTCGCAAATGTTTGAAAAATCTTGCTGATGTTCGATTGGAATTAAACCTCTGTCAAGCATGGCCTGTAGATTTTTTTTTTTCGTGGTGCAAGAGGCAATTTTTTATCTGACGTCTGTTTTAATTGGAACATTCGAACATCATCCGTGTTTTTGTTGAAAACGATTTTCATCTTTCGTCCCTCTTGGTAGAAATCATATTTAACGTGGATGGTATCGACGTAAGGTTGAATGGATATTTCCCGAATACTTGCAATTTTAATTGAAGACCAATTAACATTTTTTGAGGTCTAAAAATCGTAAATTTCCAACTGCGGTCAAAGGAATTGGAGTAAAAAAATACGATGCTGAAATTTGCATCGTTGGAATGCAACGAAAATTATTCTTTTTTTCATTTGCTCAGATTTCTTTTGACAGGTCTTAGCTACGAAAATATAAATTTACAAAAAAAGATTTTTTGTTTTAATCATGAGGGAGACATAAAAAAATAAAAATAAAAAATTTTCGTTGCACTTCAACGGTGCAAACTTCAAGAGCATAAAAAATAGAGGCAAGGCGTAAAAAAGCATGGAAGAAAAGTCGGAAACAATTCCAGTGTTACTGAAACATGTTAATTTTCGGGGTGAATATCAAAATCTGCTTATTTTCGCGGTGGAAGCCGAAACGTGCTAGTTTTCCCGTAAAATATCGCAAGGTGCCAGTTTTCGTGGCGAAAACCGCAACTTGCTAGTTTTCGTGTCGGAAGCCAAAACATGCTAGTTTTCGCGGTGATATCAAACGTCCTTGTTTTCGTAAGAAATCTCAAACATGCTACTTTTCGTAAGCAGCGTTGATATAATAATTTATTGTATACATAATACAATAAATGTGTAATGAAATTTTTAAAAAATTATTGTTATTTAAATATTTGCAATATCAAATGACTTATTTTTGGAGTCGGTGTCAGCCAAGAACCAGAAATTGGGGTCACGGAAGAACCGAGATTACAAATTGAAAAAAAAAAAAAAAAACTAGATCGTATATTTCATTTACTTTTCTTCGCCTCCTGATTTACTGCAAAAAATGTGACAATATTCGCAATTGGTTGGTACCGACTCCAAAAATAAGTCATTTGCTATTGTAATTATTCAAATAACACTAATTTGACCTATTTCCATTGTCAGCTTACAGCAGCAGTATACAAAGCTTTCTTTAGCTATCATCACCCCGTATGGTTTCAGTTTAGGACTACCTAAGAACTAAAACAAAGAAAAAGCATTACCTAATTAAACATCCAGATTAAAAAAAGTTCTTTCGCCATATGTGCGGAACCCTAATCGGGCTAGGCTCGCCTCGCACTTGGTTGAGTTTTCAGTCTTAGTGATATTTTAGGCGAGACTTCGCCTAATAAAACACCTGTTTGCGATTATCAGGTTGTCCAAATGAGTTCTTGTAGTGAACGTGAAGCGATGAAAGTCAACGTGAAAGCGATGAAAGTGACCATTCCTTGCGTAGGAAGTCGCTTCCATTTTTTTAATCTTAATTACCTCAATGTGATTGTGCTATCGACAGATGACAGTGGCAACTCCTGCTGTATCGAATGGCCCATTGGCGGGGATGATAGCTCCGCTTTCGGGAGGTTCCTTAGGCCTTCAGAGGGCCCAAGTCACCAATGGCATCAGAGAGGTATGAATGAGTATCGTTTATCTGGGAATACTATTCTTGACTAAGGAGCTACATATCTACCTAGGGCCTGAAAAAAATGGCCAAATTTCGAATTCTTTTTCTTGGTAACAGTTGATGAAAAAAAAACGCATTTTTTAACACAAAGGTTATTTCTTATTGGAAAATTCCTTCCAAAAAGAAATTCCAAAAAATTGGAAAGGTAAAAATTCTTTTTTTGAAAACTTTTGGAAATTTCGCATTCCTTTTCTTGGAAACAGTTGATAAAAAAAAACGCATTTTTTAACACAATATTGAGAGCCTATAAAAAATTACCAAAAAATACAGAAAAACAACAAAAACATGGCCGCTGGCAGATAATGGAATTCTTTTCGCGACGTTTGGCGGTGGACACGTCAGGTTAAACAGTTCATCTAAAATCTGAAAAACAAACGGGTTATTCGAGTTAAGGGGCCAGTCCACAAACAATAAAAAAAAATGGCACCTGAAAAACGAAAAAAGTAAAAAAAAAGCGTTTTTTCCGCAGTTTTTCGCAAAAAAAGAGTAAAAATGAAAATTTTAAAACCATCGAGGGTCGTCTTGTGACGAATCATGTTTACAATATCTGACTCAAATTTCAAGAGAATCGGTTTATTAGTTTTAGAGATACGATGGAGCTAGATTTTGAAAACGTTGTTACGAGAAAAACGCGTTTGAAGTTTATACTATGAAAAACTCTTACCTAAACTCAATCGGCAATTCCTGCACCGTACAAAATCCCTTCTGATTGCTCATGGTCGTCGATTCCATCAAGTCTTGCTTGCTTTCGATTTTTTGGAATTTTCAAAGTGGACTGGCCCCTTAATGATAAATACGAGTCATTGACGATAGTCAATTTTTTTAACCATTTTTTTCTAACAATGTGGCGACGAATTGAAACTCGAGCATCAAAAGCCATGAAAAAAAGGGTAATTTTCACGTGACTATTAAAAAATGAAGATCGATTTTGAAAAAGTGAGGTCGTCAACGATCTTTCGATGTTTCCCATCATATCTGCTGTGAATTTAGAAACAATCCATCAAGTGGTTCTTGAGACATCATGTCCACCAACTTTGAAAACAGTGTATCGAGAGAAACGCGTTTAAGGTTGTTACGGGGTTAAGCCAACATGTTACCACCGAGCTGAATTTTTTTCCGGACCTTTATAACCTCTTTGCTGATCATCTTGTGCATTTTGAATGCGATCCGCAGTACCGTTTTTTAGCAAAAAACAAACGGCAACTCGACGTATTTCGTGGGCTAATTACATTACGCTTACGGAAAACTCCCGATCTTTTTTTAGTACATTATGATTATCTGCTAAGTAAATGTTACCATGGAGCTGAAAAAATAGATACGGTTCGACTAATTATCGGACCAACCCTTGGTACCGTGAAAATGCGGATTCACAGTACCGTTATAAAGTTATTGTTTTTGATAGCGAATTTGTGCGAAAATCGAGCACGCCAAATATAAGACTGTGCAATTATAGCAACGTCGTAAAACGGCACAATGGCTACCTACCTTATCGGTGTTCGGTAATTATGCCCGGGAACCTCAAACTACTCGGTCAGGATAATTAACAACGAATATTATTACTACTTATTCTCTCAATTAGTAATGATTACTTAATATTAATTTGATAACCATGTTCGGAAATTATACATTTCTAGGCAAAGACAAAATAACGCGGATTCTTTTGCATACATCAATTTTTTTTTAGAACATTGGAAAATTGTTAAAGGGTTTTATTTCTTCGAGATTATAGAAAGCTTTAGTACACACTTTTTCTTTCCAGCGGATTTTTTTTAAATCGAGCCGATATGAATTTTTGACAGCTCCTTGGGCCGATATTGAGGTTACGAATGGGGCATATGTCTGTAACTTCGCGACGCTGCTGCCAACCTGGGCATTATGATATACCACGATTTACGACGTTGCCAATTCGTTTCGCGTTCATTGAGCGAGAAAAAGTTATAGAAAATAATTATACAAAGTAGTGAAAACACTTAATGTAATCACCGAATGTTCAAAAATGCATATTTTTACAAATAAATGTAGAAAAATAGTTCGAAAACGCATGTCTAATATGACGATTATTTGAAAGCTAACAGTTGGTAGCAGTCAATCGGCTCTGTGCATAAGCATAGAGCGCTCCCCTCGTACTTCACCTCCGACGGCTAAACCCCATACAACCTTAATGTCTGAAGTATGGTGCTGCTACTGCTCGCCCGGCCGACTGTCGGAAGCTTTAGCTCATTCAATTTTGGGAATACTTGAAAGAAATTTTCAGGGAATATACCTAAAAGGTGACACTATGGGAAAGGCAACGCAATGCTTGGGGCAGATGGCGCCACCATAGCACGTCCCAATCATTTCAAACTCCCGTCATGTCCCCGAAAGTGAATGAATATACATTTTTTCTGAAAATACAATATTTTAAGGGGCTATACCAGTGTGAACGCTGAAAATTCGGGTGATTTTCGGGAATTTTTTGGAAGAAAAGTACTCAAGTAAATGTTTCGTAAAATTAAGAATATATTTGGCTATATTTGACCTATATTACAGAATTTTTTCATGCAAAAATATTGAGATCCAAGCGACTTATGCGCTGTTTTCGGAGGCGCCAAAAAAAAGTTCCTCCACTGCTGACACGATTCCGGCTGATTGAGTAGCTGAAACCGAAAAAGAAAAAAATGTCGTTAAACTGGAAGGTATTTCCTGTACAATGACGTAGGATTTTCGAAAAATATCAAAATCTAACAAAATGGCGTAGTTGTAAAAAAAAAGTCTGTTTTCTTGCTTACAAAATGGTCATTTTTTTCAATGCCAAATCGTCAAGTTTCATCCAATCAAAAATATCCTACGTCATTGTAGAGTAAATATATTCAAGAGTACTCAGTTCAAACTTCAAATCAATCGGATAATTGCTCTTTGAGTTACAATGTCAGCAGATTTGAAAAATCTCATTTCGAGAAAAACGCGTTTAAAGATTTAACTATCGATTTTTGCAAGAATAAATGATAATGATATTCTTGAAAGTATAAACTGTCGAAAAAGGCAAAAAAAATCGATTTTTTGAAAGTGTCACACTGGTATAGCCCCTTAAGATTAAAATTTTCAATTTTTCGTTAGATCGAAATTTTCTCAGGACCCACTCCACTGTTTGTACCATATATCTGTGAAAGACATTGAGGTTATTGCGGAGTTTATATCTTACCGTGTGTAAAGAAGAGACACATCTCTGCATTCTCTGTTATGTGCAATGAGTACTCAAAATAAATTTGCTCACTTAAGGAGGTACGGTAATGACCACGCTAGTAAACTAAGAGTCTATTTTTCGCCATAATACCGCTACGTTTTAGACATATGTGTGTGGCCTATATTTCGAGAAATATTTTTTAAGTATTGAATTTCAAGCTACTTATTATTTTTATAATATGAAAACAAACGTAATAATCTACTATTCGACTTCAGTAGTACGCCATATCGTCGACGTTTAGCATCGTTGCATTTTAGATAGCTGTCATCGGTCCCACGCGCTCGGCTTATTATTTTTGGTAGCCGGTAAACATGGAGAATGAAAATAAGTACTGTAGAAGTTTATGAAGAGAGTAGCAGGATTGTACCTGAAGTCCAGTTTAGAGACAAAGGTAGATTCTGTCGGACAAGAATTAGAGAATGAAAAGATGATATTGCGAATACAAATGAAAAACGTCGCGTTGACGTTAACCTCAATATCCAATGTCCAATCTGTCCGAAGTCAAAACATATTTCATCGATTGTTATGTTATTTTTCCCTTTCCTAATTTTCACAATATTTGCAGATATAAAAACGAACGTTCATTTTATATGACGGTTTTTCCATGCTGAATTTACATATAAATGCGTTGTATACATGTCGCCAGAAAGATTGAGATGTCTTAGCTATACATAAAAGAACTTTGAGTAAATATCGACGAAAGGCCTTTTATAATCGATTAAAAAACGTACGGCTTCACACAACCATATTTTTAATTCGCGTTGAAAATATCCGATAGAAGAATCAAATTTGCGCGGGTATTCGGCGTTGCCACACTTCGAGTAAGATGGCTGTGGTTACGTCACGAGACGTCTCTCTCGCCGAATACTTCGGTTTTTCGCGACTTTATTTCTAAATTTATTGCTTATTTCTGCGGTGAGCTTTCCAATTCAAGTTGCCTTATTAATCACAAGAAACCAACGAACGCAACCGTTAGTTTTTTTTACGTGTGTCTTGGCTCCAAGTAGCACAAAAAAATCGATATATGAGAGGACAGGCACATTTTGTCGTCTACGTGTGACTAATTGACCAACTTTAATAATTAATAACTTGGAAACTGTACGGTAAATCTCGTGGAAACTCCGCATACGCATGGACGAAGCTCTCGACAATGTTATTAAAAAAAATCGGGCTTTTATCTTGGACTCGCTCCAATCACCGTACCTCCTTAAGAGTCGAAGAATCGAAATTCATCCTCATGTCAGAAGCAGAGGGGTTGGGTGACAGGGGAAAAAAGGACAAATCTATCTCCCACAGTTTTCGCCTGGCGTCATTCTTAGGAAAAAAAATGTGTTCCTTCAGCAGTACATCGTACGCACAGCACTTAACCACTTTCAAAAAACAGCTATCTACCTGGAAATAATAAGTTCAATCGTAATTAAATAAATAAGTTAGACCGTCTGGTTGAAAACAAATGCTCAGACACCGCTCGCTCGGAACGTGCTATGCTAGCGCCGCCAGTGGCGAGAAGTGGGAGTTGTCCTTCCCATTGAATAAAAATATTTTTGGAAAATGGCATTTTGTGACCCACTTAGGGTAGATGTACCCGTTGATGGAGAACAGGATGTTCCCAAAAAGTGCTCAGTTAATTATAAAATTCACTCTCAGTGACATTTCATTTGTATACCGTCGAGATAGATAGTACGTATTCGGGAAAAGCCATATTTAACGGAAAAAAAAATGTTTTCGACACAATTCACAATTCACAACGGATTTTTTCGGGAACGAGCCTACTTAGGAAATACTTTTTTTTTAATTGCGTGGCTGAGATCTTTTTTATGATCAAAAAATATTTTTTTTAAATTACATTGCCAAAACCCAATCTAATGTGAATATCAGCTCATAGCAGTGGTGATTTGAGAGTGCTTTAGTTCTTTTTATTGCACTGACACGCCACACTTTTGTATTTCAAAGTAAATGAGATTGAAGTTTTCACCGTTGGAATGCAAAGAAAATGAGTTTTTTTTTTCATATTGTTAAAATTGCATTCTGCAGATTTCAGATATGAAACTCCTTGGATTATTTTTTAAGAGGTTTCGAGGCTTTTTGAGGCTACTTTGACGACTGGAAAATCAAGGTTATTTAAAAAAATGTATTTTGAAGCAGCGGAGAAGATGACGGAAAAATCTTTTGGACATTTATTCGTATGTACATTGACAAAGTTGTGTACCAAATTTCATTAAAAAAAACATTGATAATTAAAGAAGTTACATACAATCTCGTGAAGGACTTTTGAACGTGAAGGGCTCAACGTCGTACTTGAGTTTGGCCACCTGGTAGATCTGATACAAAAAAACAAGTTTTTTTTTAATAGACCGTATTGGCTGAGACTTAACGGAGCTTTTTTGTTCGCGTGTTACAAATTTGAAAAAAAAAAAAAAAAAACAACGTTGAATGTTTTTTTTTTTTGATTTTTCGAAGAAAAATTACATTGTTAATAACTAATGAAAAAAAGTCCTAAGATTTTGGGCGATTCCTGCGCCATATGTTGGACCTTCCTCTTCAATTTGAGTTGCTTCAAGCGACGAACGAAATTTTTTTAGATTTTCACAATAGCCCCTTAAGGCCTTAGGCCACAGTAGCGGGTATAAAATTATGTGCGAGTTCAACAATTTTTTTCCGAATGAAAAAGTGGTTCACTCATAAAATTAATTACACATCTATTCGGTATGAATATCAATCTGTTAGAAAATATATATATATATTTTTTTTCGATGTACAAAATGTCCGACTACTAATATTTTCTTTTGTTATCTTTTTTTTAGGCGCTCCGTGGCGTGACATTTAGCTACACATTTTTTTTACCTAGAATAAAAAAACAAAAATTCTCGTCAATCTACAATAGAATACCTAGAGAAGTACGTACGGAATTTAAATAATATTGTTTTATTCAAAAGTTGTAGGTATTTGAACTTAAGGAGTAAGGCCACTGTAACGGCCCAAAAAAAAAGGTTTTTTCACTAATTTTTTGCTCCCGAAATTGAAGGTATTTGAAAAAAAAATTTTAATGGTGTTATCGGGCATACATTAAACTTTATTATAAAATTTTTTTACAGTAAAAAAAAACAAAATGGCGGTTCCACAGCTATCTTCCCGGGACATGTTTTGCTTCCAGGGCTCCGCGGCACGCAGCACCACTGGTGCACTTTTGAATCTAGAACAAAAAAAAAACCATTAATCTAGAGGGCTATAGCTAGAGAATGTCGATCGGATTTTAAAAAGTATCAATTTTTGTGGATTTGGCGTGCGTTTGAAAAAAAAAATTGATTTTTGACGAAAAAAACGGCAAGTTTTTTGTTAATAAAAAATCAATAAATAAAGTTCTTGAAAATTCCGATCGACATTCTCAAGATAATGTAAATGTTCACATCTGGTTAAAATTGCAAGTAAAAAAAATGAAAATTGTTCGAGTTATGCTGCGTGCCATTTTGAAAAACCATGTTTCGAGAAAAACGCGTTTAAAGTTTTGCGAATAGTTTTTTATTGGAAAAAATTAAAAAAAGAAGTTAAAAGGATTTAAACTATTTTTAAACTAGAGGGTTAAAACTATTTTTTAAGCCAATAAAAAAAAATCGATTTTTCAAAAAATTTACAGTGGCCTTACCCCTTAAGAAAGGAATTTTCAGTGAAAAATTTCGTTATAACTGCTCATAAACTGCTCATAAAATGAAAAGTTTTCGATTACGGAGAAATTCCGTACGTACTTCTCTGCGAAATGCAATTAGGATCATAACTTTTAAATTTGAAGTAAATCGAGTGAAAATTGTTGGAGTTATTTGTCACGCCAATTGGAAAAAAGCTGTTTCGAGAAGTTTCGAGTAGTCGGCCATTTTGTATATCGAAAAAAAAATCTTTTCTAACATCTTGATATTCATACTAAATAGATGTGTAATTAGTTTTATGAGTGAATCACTTTTTCATACGAAAAAAATTGTTAAATTCGCACATGCTTTTATACCCGTTACTGTGGCCTAAGGCCTTAAGTTGCTTATTTCAAAATCAGCAATCAAGATCTGCAAGAAAAATTGCTTCGGCGATAACTCTAAGGAAATGAAGATAGGAAAAAAGATTTTCGTTGCATTCCAACGATGCAAACGTCAACGCCATCGAAGTCAACAAATACTCAGACAAAATCATATGAATCCGGAACTTACGTGGTTAGATGTATAGATTCGTGAAGAATAGAA
The DNA here is from genome assembly GCA_964007375.1 of Ophion obscuratus. NCBI lineage: Eukaryota > Metazoa > Arthropoda > Insecta > Hymenoptera > Ichneumonidae > Ophion > Ophion obscuratus. The sequence goes on from OZ023317.1 coordinate 48,777,205, forward strand.
TTGTCAGTGATCCGTAGATAATAGAATTACCTATCGATTGCCAATAAAAAACAAAAAAAACAAATGTCGTTAAGAACGATCTGCTTTTAGCTGACTCTTTGCAAGGACAAGGATGGAAAAATCGGTTTGCGAGTGCACTCAGTGAACAGCGGCGTATTCGTTTGCCTGGTCAGTCCCAATTCGCCCGCTTCGATCGCTGGCCTTCGATTCGGCGATCAGATCCTCGAAATAAACGGGACCACGGTCGCAGGTTACAGCATGGATCAGGTGCACAAAATATTCCGCAACGCGCCGATCAACGGGATAAAAGTGGTAGTTCGTGACAGGTGAGAAAAAAAAAGTCGTCAACCATCGCGTCCGTGAAGAAGGGTCAGGGGCCGTCCATATAGGCCTCCGAAGTAACTCTAGTGGCGCAGCCCTTGCGGCGAGTTTTGGCAAAACTTGGATTGGTTTTCGTCTGCTAGTGCAGTATGCCGGTCGCCATTTAAATCACGTGTTTGCGTGAATGACAGCACCGCGTGTGATGTTTACGTTGTAAAAACAGCGTTTCACGTCATATGTGGGATTGTTGACGCGTGTTTGAGAAAGAACTCTTCCCATCACAGTCCTTTTCTCATCAGCAACAATTTCGCAAACTTCCGATACACGATGACTATCGAAAGTTTTCTGCCTATATTGCAACATCCTTTATATAAATTTCCGATGCAAACAATAATTTAAACAGAAATTTTGTTGTACGGCAGAAAAAAAATTGTGTGCAGCCAATATACGCAATTTCATTAGCATCCTCTTCGTCGCCTACCTATAGATATGCTTTTAGGGCGAAAGGAAGTCATGAGGATACATTGAAATCCGCAAGTAATCGTAATCAGTTCCATCGCACTATTTTATTTTATTTACAAGCACATTCCATTCACAATGTGAGATCTACAATCGATGATGCTTCCTCAAGCCTAGCTCTTTCGTGTTTGTGCCGGTTTGACTTAACCGCCATGCGCCAATCCAAGTTTAGCCACCCGCAGCCGTTGCGCGGCGCCACCACGAAAATTACTTCGGAGGCCTATTACGTCACCGATTTTTGGCTGATCCCCCCCAAATCACCCTATTGTCATAATCCAACTATCGGTACCATCATCCAACGACCCCCCCCCCCCCCCCTATTTTAAAATGACGTAATTTATGGATGGCCCCTTATCGATTTCAAAACATTATTGGGAATATATCACGCGTATGCGTTCGTCCAGACCGCTCGAGCGTACGGTGACTATGCACAAGGATAGCACCGGGAACATCGGCTTCCATTTCAAGAATGGAAAGATAACGGCCCTTGTGAAGGACTCGTCGGCCGCGCGAAATGGACTTTTAACCGAACATCAGATACTCGAGGTCAATGGAAAGGTGAGCCGTATAGAGTCGCGAAAAAAGGCAACTTGGATTCTGGGCGGGGTGGGAAAACAATGGAGAAGTTATATAATTACATTTTTTAAACCCCGTTTTTAAAACGGACTAAAAAGTATAAAATATTTCTCCTAGCCCCATACAGATTTATAACCCCATATACAGGGTGTCCCAAAACTCAACGATAATCTGAGACCGGATGAAAGGCCAAGTTATACCAGTTCTGGGAAAAATACAAAAAAAAATCCATATCACTCAGTTCAGCGATAATAGACATTTAAAAAAAAAAGTTGACATTCGACACCCTTGGTCGCATTTTCAAGTCCTGTGATCACCAATGTCACAATTTCGCTGTGATTTTTTTAATTTCGTGATCTTCATTAACGATGCTATTAATCGCAACTACAAATTAATGCAAAAAACATTGTTAATTTAATAAAATAAGTTAAGTTTTAGTGAGTCATGGTTCACAAAAATATTGTTACTTAACTTTGACACTTCATTTTGAAAAAAAATGTACTACACTACCCTTGGCAAGTTGTTTCAAAAGATGGCGCATTTAATCAAGATTTCAAAATGGTGCAACACTTGCCACTTTTCTTGCCATTAAAAATTTTATTTCTTATTTTTTTCAAATTGAGCTCATTTTGAACAACTCAACATTAGGAATTTTTGTTACTAAAATTTGTTCTTTTTTGTTTCTGGTCTGAAATAAAATTATTATTTTTAGTAAAGAGGTAATTGAGTCAGTTAATAACCAATTTTTATTGTAAAAAACATATTTTATTAAAAACATATTGTAAAAAACATATGTTTTTTACAATAAAAATTGGTTATTAACTGACTCAATTACCTCTTTACTAAAAATAATAATTTTATTTCAGACCAGAAACAAAAAATAACAAATTTTAGTAACAAAAATTGCTAATGTTGAGTTGTTCAAAATGAGCTCAATTTGAAAAAAATAAGACATAAAATTTTTAATGGCAAGAAAAGTGGCAAGTGTTGCACCATTTTGAAATCTTGATTAAATGCGCCATCTTTTGAAACAACTTGCCAAGGGTAGTGTAGTACATTTTTTTTCAAAATGAAGTGTCAAAGTTAAGTAACAATATTTTTGTGAACCATGACTCACTAAAACTTAACTTATTTTATTAAATTAACAATGTTTTTTGCATTAATTTGTAGTTGCGATTTATAGCATCGTTAATGAAGATCACAAAATTAAAAAAATCACAGCGAAATTGTGACATTGGTGATCACAGGACTTGAAAATGCGACCAAGGGTGTCGAATTTCAACTTTTTTTTTTAAATGTCTATTACCGCTGAACTGAGTGATATGGATTTTTTTTTGTATTTTTCCCAGAACTGGTATAACTTGGCCTTTCATCCGGTCTCAGATTATCGTTGAGTTTTGGGACACCCTGTAGATTGTCCTGAAAATGTTGGATTCTGAATTTCTAATAGCTATCAAAATAATTGTGAGATTCAAAACGAAAAAAAAGTGGGGCGCATGCTAAAGACGTTGTAAGAAATAGACCGACAACACATACTTTAAAGCACGGGGTCTGCGTCGACCAACTTTTGCGGGGGGGGGGGGGGGGCAGGCGCGTCCGATATAGCGCGACCAATCAAATTGCTCATCGTTACACGCACACCACGAGACGGCTTCTCGGCTGTGTTCGGAAGTCTACGGCTAGTGTCGTGACGGTGCAGCGGTGACGACACTAGCGAATATAATAATTATATTCGTCATAATTGACTGACGAATATAATAATTATATTCGTCATAATTAAATCAATTTCGTTCGTATGTCTTACGGTCAGAGTAATAAATTGACAATTATTACATTGACCGTAACATATACACCTAAGGAAGTGTGGGAATGTAAAATAAAACTGTTGAATCAAATACATTTATTCAAAATAATAGTGTACATTGGCACTATTTATAACTTTGCATCATAACCTACGTAATTGATCTTCATCGGATTACACAGTATTCATCAGTTCCCGAACCTCTGTCTGACAATAAACAATATTTTTTTTAAACAAACCACGAAAGCATTTCGAATTAGTCACCTCTAAATAAAGTAATTTTATTCAATTTTTGGCGTTGGGACAACTTAAAAGGGAATGACACCTCATCGCGGTCGGTATGGTAGAACAATTATAGATTCCCAAAAATCTCTGAAACGGCTCTTCGGATCCCGTCGAGACTTTGCCAAACGACGTCAAATAGAGAGACGAACAGCTGTCTGCCCCTCAAATTTTCTGAATTTGAGGAAAAAAAAAAACTAAATTGGCTTATGATAAGCCAATCTACATTTTTTTTTCTCAAATTCAGAAAAATCGAGGGGCTGACAGCTATTCGTCTATCTATTTGACGTCGTTCGGCAAAGTTTCGACGGGATCTGAAGAGCCGTTTCAGAGATTTTTCGGAATCTATTAGGTGTACAAATAAGTTTTAGGACAGTTTTCAAAAGTTCAAGATTTATTAAAAAAGAAGTAAAACACAGTTATTCATCGAAGTAATCTCCATCGCACTGAATGACCTTCAGCCATTTCTCAGGTAACTCGCGGATGCCTTTCGCAAAGAAACTTTCGTCTTGCGAGGTGAAAAATTTAGCGACCCATTTTTCCACTTCTTCAAATGTTTTGAATCGCACGTCAGACAAATCGTTCTGCATTTTCCGGAATAAATGATAATCGGATGGGACTAAGTCTGGTGAATACGCCGGGTGTGGTACAGCTTCCCATCCAAGCGCTAGTAACGTATCCTTGACCGGTTTACCCACATGAGGCCGCGCGTTGTCATGGAGCAGTTTTACTGGACGTTTTCCTTTACCAGAAAATGGACGTTTCTTCTCAATTTCTTGATTCACTTGCATCAATTGATGACAATAGCGATCGGTAGTAACTGTTTGACCAGGTTTGAGAAGTTCATAATACAGTACGCTTTTCATATCCCACCATATGCACAGCATGACTTTGTTACAATGAACATTGCGCTTTGGCGTGGATGTTGTCGGCTCGCCGGGGTCAACCCAATGATATTTGCGTTTCAGATTATCAAAATAAATCCACTTTTCATCGCGGGTCACAATTTTCCACAGAAAAGACTTTCTATGTTGCTTGTTGTAAAGACTCACACATGTTAAAACGGCTGTTTTTATTTTCTTGAGTCAGAAAGTGTGGTACCCACTTTGTTCCTTTTCGAATCTTACCCATTGCTTTTAAACGATAAGAAACAGTTTGTTGAGTTACTCCAAGCTGTTCCGAAAGTTGTTTCTCCGTCTGACAAGAGTTTTCATCCAGCAACGCTTGCAGTTCCTGATCGTCCACCTTTACAGGAGGCCCCGTGCGTTCACGGTCACTAACGTCGAAATCACCTTCTTTGAATCGCTTATACCAATACTCACATGTACTTTTAGATACAATGTTGTCTCCAAGAACAGAACATATCGATTCACACGCTTTCCTAACACTTTTTCCTTGATGGAATTCATAGCGAATGCAGTGTCTAATAAATAGCTTATCGGTCTGCATGTTTAATTTACAGAATTTATATGTTATGTTTATGACTCCTTTACGTTTCGATACTACATATCAAGCGCCATCTATGATAAGTGAGCGGGACCTTTGAATTAATTTAGAATAGCTGTTATGATACAAAATCGAAGTGTCCGAAAACTTATTTGTACACCTAATATAATTGTTCTACCATACCGACCGCGATGAGGTGTCATTCCCTCTTAAATGAAAAGGATTTAGTCAAGTATGTTAGTCGCGTGTTGATGTATATTTGCGCTATAGCTTTGCAGAGATCTGTTATATGATTATTTAATGGATCTGTGTCATATGGGTGAAAATCTATTTCTGGAAAAATAGTTTTCCCAATTAGGGTTTTCATCACTGTAGCTAGTAAGGGTAGTAATTTACGCGAAAGCGAATACTAATCACGCGCAGGGCGGTCGAATGCACACTGAACGGGCATTCGACGCCGGTTTAACAGTAGAGGTCATCCGACCGCTGTGTGGTTCGAGGGGCAAGCCTAGCGGTCGAGCGCGTTGTCGGTCTATATCTTATAATGTCTTTGGCGTATGCAATAGATAATGAACGCATGAATAGTTCACCCAAGTCACTGACAATTTTAATGCACTGCAAATGGTACGAACTGTTGTGTGAGTTTTCTCAACGACAGCTAGGTACACTCCTTACTTTCATTTATTAAATGCACGCCACGTTTTTCGTTTTAAGGGGCTATACCAGTGTGAACGCTGAAAATTTGGGCGATTTTCGGGATTTTTTTGGAAGAATAGTACTCAATTAAATGTTTCGGAAAATTAAGAATATATTTGGCTATATTTGACCTATATTACATAATTTTTTCATAGAAAAATATTGAGATCCTAGCGACTTATGCGCTGCCTTCGAAGGCGCCAAAAAAAAAGTTCCTCCGCTGCTGACATGATTCCGGCCGATTGAGTAGCTGAAAGCGAAAAAGGAAAAAAATGTCGTCAACCTGGAAGGTATTTCCTATACGATGACGTAGGATTTTCGAAAAATATCAAAATCTAACAAAATGGCGTAGTTATGAAAAAAGTCTGTTTTCTTGCCTATAAAATGGTCGTTTTTTTCAGTGCCGAATCGTCAATTTTCATCCAATCAAAAATATCCTGCGTCATTGTAGAGTAAATATATTCAAGAGTACTCAGTTCAAATTTCAAGTCAATCGGATAACTGCTCTTTGAGTTGCAATGTCACCAATTTTGAAAAATATCATTTCGAGAAAAACGCGTTTAAAGATTTAACCGTCGATTTTTGCAAGATAAAATGATTTTGATATAAACTATATAAACGATAATGATATTCTTGAAAGTATAAACGGTCGAAAAAGGCAAAAAAAATCGATTTTTTTAAAGTGTCACACTGGTATAACCCCTTAAATCTTACAATTATTTTCATAGCTATTAAAAATTGACAATCACAAATCAATCTGTATGAGCCTGGGAAAAATTACTTTATACTTTCTAGTCCGTTCTAAAAACGTGGATAAAAAGAACAAATTACTTTAATAATTATTTTCTCCTTTTTGTCTTGCGTGTGTGTAAAATTTTCTAATCGATTTTAAACATCTTGATGAGATTATCAAAGAGACATGTAGCAAATTTCAGGTTTATGTCAGTTTTTCTTCACCTGATCATATCTGGAATAGAAAATTGTTATAAACGATCGTTATAAACAAACAGTCAGACAAGAAGGCGAGTTAACATTGCATTGTCATCCAGTTCTGAGCTATGTTTAACATTTCAAGTCTCTAGCTCCGTCATACTTAAAGTGTGCTCCGCGGCGTCCTGGGCTCCGCCGAAAAAAAAAAACTTCATGCCTCCCAATAAACAGAAACAACTCCATCAATTTACAGTGGAATTAATACGTCGTTATTTAAAGTACCTAATACTGTATGATTTTCATTAAGGGGAGGGTAGGGATTTCAGCGTGAAAAAAAATACTTTTTTGCGATTTTTTTTTCATCTATATGGATAGAATAAATTAATCGAAACCTTTTGTACATTGTTAAGTGTCATTTCAAGAACATTCCGTGAAATTTGTATGCGAAAATATCCACAAACAAGCCGGTGACGAAGCTTTTCCAAGAACGCCTTTGGAAAAACACGATTTGCGGTGTTCACTGTATCTCAGCTAGAAATTATCTGAAATCAAGTACCATGAAAATTTATTCAAAGTATCATCAAATCCTCTCCCCAACGGTCTTTGATAATTTTTTTTTTTTTCATTTCTAAATTGTTGGTGGTCATGTAAAGTGAAACGTGCTATGTTACACGAAAAATTCCACCATTTTGGGGGTGGAAAAGCCCCTCAATGTAAAAAAAAACTCAAACTAACCGTTGGGGGGAGGTATTTTATATGTAGAAAGTGTGTGCCAAGTTTGAAATAAATCGGTCATGTAGTTTTCAAATGGCAGTGAACACGGACGTTGAAAAAGTGGTTTCGAGAAAAAATGCGGCACTGGCTTGTTTGTGGATATTTTCGCGCACAAATTTCACGGACTGTTCTTGAAATTACACTTAACAATGTACTAAAGGTTTCAATAAATTTACTCTATCCATATAGATGAAAAAAAATCGCAAAAAAGTGTTTTGTTTTCACGCTGAAACCCCTAGCTTCCCCTTAAAAAGTAAACATAAAACCAAGTTTTGCTTATTTTAGGGTTCCGTAAAATATTTAGTGTTTCAAAAGAGCAGCGTCGCCAAAAAGTTTGAAAACCGCTGCTCTAGCTCATCCGGAAGATACTTCGAAATCGATTGCGAAATTTGTATCGAACAAACAGACAGACAAGAAAGTTTAATTTAAGAATTAAAGCTTAAGAAAATTTAATTTTTTTCCCCCCCAGAACGTAGTAGGTCTGAAGGATAAGAACGTCGTGGACGAGATATCTCGAGGAACCGGAATAATCACTATCACGGTCATACCCTCTTACATATACGACCACATGATAAAAAAGTAAGGCACTTTTGAAGGCAAATTTACAAAACATTCATCGTGACCGCAATATTTATTCTCACTGCTCGTGCTTCTCTTTCAGAATGGCTGGAAGCCTTCTCAAAAGTGGAATGGATCATTCCGAGCCAAGCAACTTCGAATAAGCGACCAGAGCTAACAAAGCGTTGCGCTCGCGGCGTGACTTTTGATAACGGTGTTCTTTGCCAATATTAAACTTTATGTACAAGCAAACGTGCCACCAGGACACTTCGAATTCGCAAAAACGTTAATCACATTCGAAATGCCGAAGGAACACAAATTTTCACGAGTAATCAGCCCGAGGGGAACTCTTTGAGTGATAAATTTCTTTCGAAATACTTTTTATTGGTTCGAGGATTTAGACGTTGGAAAATTCGTGCGCTCGCTCTTTTTCCTCGAGTTCACAAAAGACGCACACGTTGGGGCCCAAAAATGCCAACGTTGAAGGACCACCGGGATTAGAGAGTACGTGATAGATATTTCGCATTTTGTTCTCGTATCACGTACAAGTAGAGTTATCGATGGTAGAATTTGCTACCGTGCCAACCTTCCGAAGTACTGCACTATTTTGGTAATTGAATATTTTGTTATTTACTATTCGCGGATGCCACACGAACAACACATATAAGAAGTTTAGTAGTGAAGAAAAAATAGAACTAAGCATTGTATTAGATATTAATGACCTTGTAAAAGATTATATATTATCTGTTGAATCGTAACGTGCCACACCATTATTAGAAATATATTATCCACAGTTATATTCAGAATAATGGAATCTCGTGTGTGTTTATATATATATATATATATATATATATATATATATATATATATATATATATATATATATATATATATATATATATATATAATCAGAGAAAGGACGAACAATATACTAAATAGTTATATGTTTAATAACGAAAGGAACAAAAAAAAACTACGAAGAGACGTTTGCAAAGCATCATTTCGTTGTGTATAGTGATTGAGTATTTAAATATACAACTTTTCAGAACAAGACACTTGTGGTGGTAATTTCTTGGCATCGTTACACGCTGTGGTTCTTTGGAAGATTCCTCTTTTAAAAAAAAGTTTGATATAATATGTGGTCACTGTACCCGAGACTAAAGGCAAACATTGTTTCCTTGCATTCCGTCCTAACTTACCGACTTTACCGACGATGGACATCAACCGGCGAAGTAGGGACCAACACTTACCATCCGAATCTCTAGTCATCTTTCGCACCTACAGTTGCTATTTGTTGGAGAACTAGTTTTTTTTTATACAAACAACTTTACTGAATGCTTCCTCATGACGAACGGTCAATGAGTGTTTAAGGGGTGAGATGCAGTCAGAGGCGTGAAATGACGAGCATTTTCAATCATTTTTTTTTTTATAGTAATTAAGTTTGTTTTACAAAAGCGATTACACAGACTTTTTATGTTATATTTCAACTTGACTTGTACAAATTTTCAAAGAAAATATTGATTATTTATAAAAATATCGCCATCTTTGTCGGACCCCCTTCGTCATGTAGTGCTTTGCGGTGACCATCATAAAATTTTACTGGATCGTCTAAAATAAAAAAAAAACAAAAAAATCATTAGTTTAATAATAAATCTAGTTAGTACAGTCGAGCTGTCGCTGAAAAACCCCGGAATCGGAGAAAATCAGAAGAAGGCTAGTTTTTTAACAGGTGATTTTGTACGTGCCGCGGGTGCTAAATCCAAGTTTGCCTAAAAATCGGGGTGTAGAGTTTTTTTTAGGGGATGAAAGGAGATGGGGGTGTATTTAATGCCAAACTACAACCCCTACGAGGTCGGCGCCGTGAGACAAAATGTTCAGAAAAATCCGGGCTTTAGTTTCGTACCGGCGTACCATGTTGTGGAAGTTGATTTTGGGGGTGAAAAAGTGGGGTGAAATTTCGAAAAATCAGTTTTAATTGAATAACTCTTTAAAGAAAAATCGTACACTTTTTGTTCAAATGGGAAAGTTGTAGCCGTTGAAAAGACGCGTCGATCGAGTATTTGATCATCAATCTCCGATAATATGTTCACCCCCCAAAAAAATGGTTAAGATACAATAAAAAAAAATTGTTTATTGAATAACTAAAAAAGAATCGATTTTTCGGGTATGGTTCAAATGTACGAAATGTAGAGAATAATTTTCTCTATATTTTCGTTTCTATGGACCACCCTTGAATTTTTATTTGCCAACCCCTCTCGGGGGTTGAAAATTCAAAATTGAAATTCTGGGAAAACTATTGACCGCACGAATTCGCCGCCGTGGAAGAATTTGTAGCTTGAACCCTTAGCTACATTTTTGTCCACAGCGCCAAACTCGTATCTCTTTAATTTCGGTCAAGAGTTTTCCCACAACTTCATTTTGAATTTTCAATCCCTGAGAAGGGTTTGAAAAAGCAAAATTCAAGGGTGGTCCATAGGAACGAAAATATAGAGAAAATTATTCTCTACATTTCGTACATTTAAACCATCCCCGAAAAATAGATTGTTCTTGACTTATTCAATAAACAATTTTTTTGTTTATACTTCAACGATTCTTTTGAGGGTGAAGATATTATTGGAGAGGGATGATCAAATACTCGATGGACGCGTCTTTTCAAGGGCTACAACGTTCCCATTTGAACAAAAATTGTATGAATTTTTCCTAAAGAGTTATCGAATGAAAACTGATTTTTCAAAATTTCACCCCACTTTTTCACCCCCAAAATGAACCTCCACGACTTCGGCGCTGTGGGCGAAAATAAAACTCGGATTTTTCTGAACATTTTGTCTCCCGGCGCCGACCTCGTGGGGGTTGTAGTTTGGCATTAATCCACCCCCATCCCCTTTCATCCCCTAAAAACAAACCCTACATGCCGATTTTTAGGCAAACTTGGATTTAGCACCCGCGGCATCTACAAAATCACCTGTCAAAAAACTAGCCTTCTAATTTTTTTCGATTCCAATATACAGCACGACTGTACCAAGTCCTTAATCGAAGCTTTTTTAAAATTAACGGCGTTTTAAAAAATTAAAGTCAGAATTTTCAAAATATCGATTTTTTTACATTTTCTTGTAGTATGACGTTTCGAAAATATTTCCTGAAAATTTCAAGTCAATACGATGAATAGTTTCCGGGATATCCCACAATTAGTGAAGGGGCGTCGGGTCCCCATGGCAGGTAGCGGCTGACAAACGCGCAAATGCCAATACCCGGAAAGGCAGAGTGCTTCGAAGACAACAAAAAAATTGATATTTTGGAAGCTTCCACATCGGCAGAAGCCCTATTGTATGGGCCAGGAATCGATGATTCGATGTAAGTAATTTTTTAATCAGTATTTCTATACATAAATCAAGTGTAAAATTGGAAAACTTACAAAAATTTTCAAAAATGTATTACTCGAAAACTATGAACTTTAGCAACATTTTATGAAGAATACTTTCGTTTCAAAATTGCCCAAAATGTTTAAAAAATAATAATTTATTCCGAAAAACGTTAATTTATTGAAAAATTGTTTTAACAATTGGCTATAAACAATTGAATGCTCGACTTTTCGGCAAAAATCGTGATATTCGGATTCAGCGGATCAAAATACATAAAAAAAAGTTTAGCTTCATCCATCGAGCTCAAAATTTTACGAACATATAATACCGTATCCACATTGAAAAACTGTAAACGCGTTTTTCTCGAAACTATGTGTTTCAAGTCGGTGACCACTATAATTCAAAATCACTCGATGGATTTTGTTGAAAATTTATATTTTTGTAAAACAATAAACAAGTGTTTTCTTGGTCGAAAATCGAAAGTTATCTGTCGGGAGACGCCATTTTGTTAATTTAAAAAAAGCTTCGTTTAAGGACTAGATTTATTATTAAACTAATGATCTTTTTTTTGTTTTTTTTTTTTTTATTTCAGATGATCCAGTAAAATTTTATGATGGTCACCGCAAGCACTACATGCCGAAGGGGGTCCAACAAAGATGGCGATATTTTTATAACTAATCAATATTTTTCTTTAAAAATGTGTAAAAGTCAAGTTGAAATATAACATAAAAAGTATGTGTAACCACTTTTGTAAAACAAACTTAATTACTATGTAAAAAAAATTATTGAAAATGCTCGTTTTTTCACGCCTGTGACTGCATCTCACCCCTTAGGAAATGAATTTTCAGTGAAAAATTTCGTATAAAACTGCTCATGAAATGAAAAGTTTTCGATTAATCAGAAATTCCCTACGTATTTCCCTGCGAAATGCAATTAGGAACATAACTTTTAAATTTGAAGTAAATCGAGTGAAAATTGTTGAAGTTATTTGTCACGCCAATTGGAAAAAAGCTGTTTCCAGAAGTTTCGTGTAGTCGGCCATTTTGTACATCGAAAAAAAATTCTAATAGCTTGATATTCATACTGAATAGATGTGTAATTCATTTTATGAGTGAATCCCTTTTTCATACGAAATAAATTGTTAAATTCCCACATAATTTTATACCCGTTACTGTGGCCTAAGGCCTTAATAAATCGATAGCCAATGATTTGAGAAATCTATTTATGCATCGACCGAATCTTCAACGTTAAGAACTTCTGAGATATACTCGTATAAAAAATATTTTCCTTCGATAAAAGCGAAAAAAATGGTTTTTCGCGTTTTGTTTTCGTTTCTCAGACCCCAGTGGGGCATGCGAGGGTTAAACATCGACAGCTAATGAACGTATTTCTCGCCTTGGTGGTGATGCACTTCGTCAAGCTCGGACAAGAGCGATTGAGATAACCGTTTGTTTGTCTGTTCGGTACAAATTTTGCAATCGTTTGCAAACTAATTTTCGGGTGAGCTAGAGATCTGAAACTTTGAACATAGCCCAGATCTGGGTGACAGACAAATAAACAGACCGGCAAGTCTGTCACAAAAAGAGAAAAAGAGGAAAAAATTAAATAAAGCAATAAAAAATATAGTTTAGTAAAAGAGAACATTTGTTTTTAATTTAAAAAAAAAACATAATATTAATAGTGAATGTGCATTAGTGACAATTTCTACGATGGTCAAGGAGACAGCCCCCCCAACGCAAACGACGCCTAGAGAAGAAGAAGCAAAATTTCATACACACAAGACGAAAAAGCCGAGTGTAAAATTATTTAAATGAAAAAATGTCAACCACGTTTTTAAAACGGACAAAAGTATAAAATAATTTCTCCTAGCCCCATACAGATTGTCCGGAAAATTTGTGATTGTTATTTTTCAATAGCTATGAAAACACTTGTAAAATTTTAAACAAAAAACGTGGGGCGCATGCAATAGATGAAGTGTAGAGAGAAAACTCACACAACAGTTCTTATCATTTGCAACTGTCGTTGAGAAAACTCACACATCAGTTCTTATCATTTGCAGTGCAATAAAACTGTTAGTCACTCAGGTGAACTATTCATGCATCAATTATCTATTGCGTGCGCCCTCCCTTTTGTCGTTTTGAATCTTAGAAGCATTTTCATAGATATAAAAAATTCACAACCACAAATTTTCAGGACAATCCTTATGGGGTTAGGAATCTGTATTGGGTTATAAATCTGTAAGGGGCAAGGAGAGAGTATTTTATACTTTTTAGTCCGTTTTAAAAACGTGATTAACATTTTTTTATTTAAATAATTCTGTTACTGTGATGTCTGCGATTACAATTCTCTACCGTACCGTCGTAGATCAGGATAGGCATATCACGGCGAGGCAGTTCCGCCCGGTCCCGCGAACCACACGCACCGAATAGATACACGATTATGTATTACTGATTGTTAATAAACTTCACATTAATCAACATATTACAATTGGCGACGAGGATACGAGACACATGAGTGAAAGTGCAGTGGAAGCAAATGAGCTAATTGAAGAGAAAAACTCAATAACGCGAAAATAGTTGCTATGGGCGATAAACAGATAAATGGCGACACGCGTAAGGGCAGTAAGGTGCCTCGAGAACATTCGACCACGAGGCGAGACGATTGCCCGTAGCCGACACAAAAATTTCTCGATAAATGCCGGACAGAAAAGGAACCGCGTAAATCCAGACTCTGAATAAAGAGAGCGTACTGGTCGAATTGAAAAATCGCGGAATAAAGTGCGATAAAAATAGTGATTTCAATTCGTTGCGGGAACTATTGCGAAAAACAGTGAAAGAAGAAATAAGTGAGCGTAAAAGACAAAGTGAAGAAGAAAGAGAAAGGAAGACAGAGAATAGTGAGTCAGAAAATTCCAAAGACGAAGAGACATCGGAGCAGATAAGTCTAAGCGGGAGTGACACGAACGAAATGGCGGGCGACGGAATCAAGCTAGAATTATGTTTAGATAAAGATGACTGGTTTAGATAGATTTTCATCGAAAGAATAGAAATGTACTTTATAGCGACAGACATAAAAGAAGAAAAGCAAGCGGCACATTTACTAACGCGCCTAGACGAAGACGCGTTCAAGCTTCTCAAGCAATTGTCGCGCCCGGAAAATTATCAGAGAAAAGATTCCCCGAATTAGTGAAGGTGATGAGTGATCATTTAAACCCGAAACCATCAGAAGTCATGGAAAGATGTAACTTCAACATGGCAAAGGAAGAGTCAGGGGAAAGTGTAGTCGACTTCGCGGCTCGATTAAAAAACTCGCTATGCACTGCGGATTCACAAATCTGAAAATCGCTTTACGAGATCAGCTAGTTTGCGGATTGAAGGACCACGACACTAGGGTATCGCTTTTCAAGATGGAGAATCTAGACTACGACACAGCATACAAGGAAGCAGTAGCAAAAGAAACTGTCGAAAAGAAATGCGTCAACGTCTTTAAATGTGCTTGAAAATAAAAAGCAAAAAAACGAAATATATTCGTTGAAGGAAATAAACAGCACCGAACGGTGGAAAAACCAAATCAACAAAAAAATACAGCGTGCTATTGCTGCGGCCCAGAAGAACCCTTTCTCTGCCCCATGCACTTCGGTTCGCCTTCGGTCACTACTAGGGTCAGTGACTGAAACGCCCCAGTGACCGAAAACCAGTCAAGTGACTAACCTCAAAAGTTTTTTTCGGTCTCCCAATCCGCTAGGGAATATTCAATAATATGTATATTAACGTGAAACAAAAATTCCCTAAATAAATGTCCACGCGCAGTCGAAAACGTTTTTGCACGGGCGATGTGAATACTAAGTTGCAACTCGTGTAAGCGATTTTTTTGTTGAGAGGATCGCATGCGGAAAAGAGTGAGAGAAACAGACGGAGGTAGTGAGCGCAGAGCGCGCGCCGGGTGGGGGTATGCGATATATAAGAAAAACTCTTCCCCTTGGGGGCTTTTGGTTTCTTATTCCGAGGTCGGACGGTAATCCAAAACGTGCAGTGATTTATATGCGAATCATATGTTATCAGAAGCACGACGTCGAGTTTTACGCCGTTAACTGACAGACGGCGTTGCCGTCGCTTTGCCATGATATCCAAGAAGCGTATTGATAAATTATTTTATTTCCAAAAGAAATTGCTATCTAGTCCATTTTACAAACAATGATATGTTTGAAAACATGTCATCTTTTTTC
Source organism: Ophion obscuratus (assembly GCA_964007375.1). Taxonomy (NCBI): domain Eukaryota; kingdom Metazoa; phylum Arthropoda; class Insecta; order Hymenoptera; family Ichneumonidae; genus Ophion; species Ophion obscuratus. Next base: position 48,792,692 of record OZ023317.1, read on the forward strand.
CTTCGTTTTTACAATTATTTGCATATGGGATGCAAATTATTGTATCAAAACAATGATCAGACTGTTCTTTTAATGTGTATAATTTTATTCGATCTTGAAATCAATACATATTTTTTTCCATACATTTTCATTCTCTTTTATTTCCTTTCCGATTTTTCTAGGAACATTGAAATGGTTCAAGAACTGGGAATTAAATCGAAAAATCCTGCGCCACTTCTCGAGTAGACTCAAATCATTGATGTACTCTAAACTATAGAATTCTATATTCGGGTTTGCTTTACATCGTTAGCACTTTTCGATGTCTCATAATCGCAAAACTTAATTTTGTTCACCAACCAGCTAGTTCCGCCGACTGGCCAAAATTGCCATTTGTTTATTCGATAGTATCTGAGTAGCTAATTAACCAACTGAGGCGGGTGTTCAGGTTTCTGGCAGGCTTAGAAAATGCCATTGGGTTCGTCGTGATATCAATTCCTTCGACTCGAAAAGCCATCCGACAATCGACATCCCAAGGTTCAGGAAATTCGGTGAAATCCGGCGAGCCGACTTTGGGGCGATGCAACGAATCGGCAAACAACCCTAGCCGAATGGGGTGAAATCCATTCGAAAGCATGATCGATTCCGCGCAAAACGAGCCCAGGTAGAAGTTTCCAAGTCAAAAGGGCGATTCTGGAGAAGTCGAAACGCGAAAAGATGCATTTTTGATAGTCCGAATTCGGCCATACCACGGTCGCTAATTAACCTATTCAAGTTTGAAACCAGGTTTCCAAAAACTATTTTGTTAGTGATTGAGCCACTCCGCGGATTTTCTATAATTTTTTTTTAATCTACGAAGTCGCTTTAAAATTCCGACAATTTCCACGACAATGTGTAATACCAAATAATTTCTAATCACAAAATGTACGAGCCTCAATGTTAATTATTTATGTTTTTGAATAACGTTATTTGTTTTTCGAATACTTACTTTTTGCTTGCTTCTGTTTGTGATATCCCAGCACTTACATTACAAAAAGAACTTTTCAGGATTATTTTCATAGAAGATTGCTTTAGACCGTTAAAAAGACATATTACAATGCACAATAATGGCTGAACTTTCAATGCCACACTCAAAACAAATCCAAACGGGCCGATTTATGTCGAATCCATCAAAACGTGGAATATTTATTTTCCGTATGTTAATAAGAATGGCAATTGTCGAAAAATATTAAGACGGAATGACACCTCATCCCGGTCGGTATGGTAGAACAATTATAGATTCCCAAAAATCTCTGAAACGGCTCTTCAGATCCCGTCGAAACTTTGCCAAACGACGTCAAATAGATAGACGAATAGATGTCTGCCCCTCACGTTTTCTGAATTAAAAAAAAAGAAACTAGATTGGCTTATGATAAGCCAGTCTACATTTTTTTTCTCAAATTCAGAAAATTTGAGGGCCTGACATCTATTCGTCTATCTATTTGACGTCGTTTGGCAAAGTTTCGACGGGATCTGAAGAGCCGTTTCAGAAATATTTGGGAATCTATAATTGTTCTACCATACCGACCGCGATGAGATGTCATTCCCTCTAAACAACAAGTTTTCACGTCTGGCTTACCTATTAACGGTAAGTTACCGACCGATGGCAACGTACCAACCAATTTTTTCAAATTTCTGATAACTTACCATCACTGGGTAACTTACCTTCGTTTTGATGTGTTTGAGTTTTCATTTTTCTTGGAACCACTTGTACAGCTTGCGATAGCGAGTGCTCGGTTTCTTATATGATAAACTTGATTGAGGGAAAATAGGAGTAAAGTGAATCACTGAAGTAATACTTCGAAGTAATGCAAGCACAAAAAATGTTACCAACCCCACGTGAGGTAACTCTTACGTATTTTTGGTCCACTGGTTTCCTGAGTTCGCAATAACTTTTCGTCACCGCTAAAGGATTTGTATTATTCTATTACGGTATTACGGTTCTCGGGTGAATCCCTGATGGAAATCCGCTTATTGGAATTCGACAAATAATGTTGAAATCTGTTAAAAAATGTCAGAAACTGTGAAAATGAATAGATTCTAACATAATTTGATGGAATCGTACATATTTTGATAGATTATCGGAAATAATCTATGAAAATCGGACAAAACCTCACATATTATGTTAACTTTACGGAATGTCATAAAATCACAGAATTCGATACTTTCTGTCATCTTTTTGTCAGAAAATGTCATCTTTTAACAAAAAATGATAAAATTAATTCTCCATTTTTTGACATATTGTTGCATCGAAAAGAATGACAGAAAATGACAAAAAATGATAGAAAACGATAATTTTTATCATAATTTGTTGTCACATTTTTGTTGAATTCTGACAGATTTCAGCTGTCATTAAATTACAGAATTTGATACTTTCTGTCATCTTTATGTCGGAAAATGTCATCTTTTAACAAAAAATGATAAATCACTTTTCCATTTTTTGACATATTGTTGCATCGAAAAAAATGACAGAAAATGTCAAAAAATGATAGAAAACGATAATTTTGATCATAGTTTGTTGTCACATTTTTGTTGAATTCTGACAGATTTCAGCTGTCATTAAATTACAGAATTTGATACTTTCTGTCATCTTTATGTCGGAAAATGTCATCTTTTAACAAAAAATGATAAATCACTTTTCCATTTTTTGACATATTGTTGCATCGAAAAAAATGACAGAAAATGTCAAAAAATGATAGAAAACGATAATTTTTATCATAATTTGTTGTCACATTTTTGTTGAATTCTGACAGATTTCAGCTGTCATTAAATCACAGAATTTGATACTTTCTGTCATCATTGTGTCGGAAAATGTCATCTTTTAACAAAAAATGATAAATCAGTTTTCCATTTTTTGACATATTGTTCCATCGAAAAAAATGACAAAAAATGCAAGAAAACGATAATTTTTATCATAATTTGTTGTTACATTTTTACAAATTTGTTACAAATTATATGTAAATTCCATCAAATATTGACGAATTCTGACAATTATTATCAGAATCGATAATTAAATGTCAAAATTCATCAGAATATATCATATATTTATAATGCAAAATGTCAAAAGTTAACAAGTTCGGTCATTATATGACAAAAAATAAAAAAGAATGATATAATTTGACAGATTCGGTCATAATATTTCATGAATATTAAAGAATTCCATTTCATTCCACTAAATAATGACATTTAATGACGAAAATCTCACAAAAAATAAGAAAGAATGATATAATTTGACATATTCGGTCATAATATTTTATAAATGTTGAAGAATTCCATTATATTCCATAAAAAAATGACATTTAATGACGAAAATCTCACATAAAATGGAAAACTCTTACGACATTATATGACATATTATGTAAGATTCTGACAGAAATTACTGAATTATAACATTACTTTTCTGATAAAATATGACAGATTCTGTAAAGCATGTTCCAATTTCCGGTCAGAAATCATGAACTTCTCACAGAAAATGTCAAATCTCGAAATAATATGACAGATTCTATCGTATAAATGACATATTCTGACATTATTTCTCATTGAAAGTTGACGGAATATTATCAAATCTGACATTTTTTGTTAAAATCTGACGAATTCCAATAAGCGGATTTCCATCAGGGATACTTTTACGTTTCGCACTTTCATCTCACATGAATTTTGTCCCTCTATTACGGATCAACCGGGTGAGAAAGTGAGACCACTAGGAACTTCCGGCTCGTGATCTCACATTTTCACGACAAGGTTGAAGGGGTATATCAACACGCCAATCGAACTCAGCTCAAAACGAAGAACTTGTGTATCGACGAAGATATAAACTCTTTACCCGGATAAACAACAAGATAAAATAGAATAAAAGTTCGCAACATGAACGTTACAGAAAAACGAAAAAAAAATGTTATTAGATTTTATGAAAGAGCACGAAAACACATTGCGGTACAGCAGTTCAAATAAAAAATACTAGTAAGTTTTGTACTTATATGAAAATATAAGGGGATTCTTATAACACAGTGTTAGAATTATTGTTTACTATTAATAAATCGAACGACTACGTAATATATCGAGGTTAATATGTGGGACACAATTTCCACCTCTTTAAACTCGGTCGGAAGTGGACCATGAAAACAAGCTGAAGAATGGCAAAAGCACAAAAATGATCAAGTTATTCATTGGTATCGAAAATTAATACTTTACTGTTTGCGGAATGAACTTCAAGTTGCTAATTTGTATTAAGTAATGGCGACGAGATGCTGTATCGCTCCAAAGACACTGACACAAACACAGACACACACTTTCACACATGCTTTCGGAATTTTCCCTCCGCACACATTTTCAGGCGCACGCAATTACAACGCATTCCCCCATCCCTCCCCTCTACGCTGCCTTTCCGCTGTAGCGCGCACCTGATTGGCTATTTATTTAAATGCATCATTAATTATCTATGCGTCTGATCAAAAAATGACTGAGGACTTTTCGTCTCAGAATTTCTTTTCCTACCAGATGCTAGAAGGGCGTACGTTACTTCTGGGACACCCTGTATAACATGAAAATTTTATTTGATCAAAGCTCGTGCTAGAATGCGCCATTTTTTGGCGTAATTAATTACGTAACAAAAGGAAGGTAGAACCACGGTCTTACATACAGGTCTGGAAACTCCGGCGTTTTTGCACGGTGAAAAGTGTCATCGTTGGTGAGGCAAAAACGTAGTTCCTCATTTATCCACTGGAAGCGCTGGCAAGTAGAAGTAGTCTTCCAGATATAGATATACAGCAATGGAAAAATAACCTCCTGACAGCCAGTACACGTGTTCACAACGTTTCTAGAAATCTAAACTACCTGAAACGCTCCGGTAGAACCGCATAGTGTGGACCCGGCCTTATCTTTCGCTATATTTTATTATATTCGATTGAGCATACGCCAGTTTGCTTATCAACAAAACCAAAAACGGCAAAAACAATTTTTTGTGAACAACGAACTTGCCAAACTGACAAATAAATAAAAACGGTGCTGTTTGAAGATACACAATGCGTTCATTTCTTTTTTTTTAAATTCTTCTTTCATTATATTTATTTTCAGGTTCTTATTAAAATGGTTAAAAAAGCAAAAGCAAAAATAAAAGTTGTGAAAACAAATAAGCAATGCAATATACTAAAAATAAACATTAATTATAAGGAACAAAAATTTAGACCGCACAAATTTGTTTACACCCCATCTACTCAAATGGCGAAAGACCAAATAAAAATATTACAGAAGTTCGAACATACGAGAAATACACTCTATTGAAATAATAATTTTCATTCTGCTGGGGGGTTCAGGAGTGAAAAAATACTCAATCATTTTTCATTTATATCGGTCTTACAAATATTGGGTCTGTTTGTTTTGGCTACACTTTTCTACATTTCTTACGCCTTCTGAGGACTTTCTATTACTGTATCTATTGAAATTATAGAAAGTGTAGCTAAACCGAACAGATGTATGTAAGACCGTGGTTAAATTCACGGTCTTACATACAGGTCTTGCAACGAAGCTAAATTTTCGTGGTGGGGGTAGGCACGCTTATCGGCTTCACTTTTTCGATTCACTAGGCGCCGCTACGCGTCGCTACTAGCAAGGGGAAGAAGTTTCCCCCTGACTTCTTACCGGCGAATGGGCCGAAGGTGTTCACGTATGTTTTTGTGGCACAATTGTCGAAATAATCTTCATTTGCGACCATATACCAGAAGGTTCTACGCGATTTACCGTGATACATTTTTTATCGTTTTTTTACGCATGAGTGTCAATTTTTTTGGTAGTGTTTGCGAAAAAAAATTCGAAATGGCTAAGGGTTGCGCGGTTTGCAATTGTAAAATGGGGTACAAAAATTGTAAGCAGAAATGCTCCGCGTTTTGCGTGCCCAGAAACGTCGACCGATACAAAAAAAGGCTTGATGCTATTCCGGGACTGAAAGAGTCTCAGTACGTGTGCGAAAAACATTTCATTAATAAATTAATGTATTCAAAAAGTTTTCGGTTTTTTTTTACATGAAAGTAGTCATCTTTTTTTTAATCAACACATTTTTTTAATTGGTTTCGTATATTATGCACTTTACACGACAGTATGGTAAATTAAGTTAGGGCAAACAGCGCATGCGTTGCGCCCAGGAGGGACAGAAGAGCCATTTCTCTCTTCGTCGCGCCACTACTTCCCCTTGCCGTCACGCACCAAGCGGCAGAAATCGGAATAAAAAACAGAACCGCTGAGGGTGCCTACCCCCACTACCGCCGTTGTCAGACCTGTATGTAAGACCGTGGTTAAATTCTACCTAGCAGCGCTTCGGGTGGCAGAAGCGAGAACTGCCCGTTTGCCTCATTATTTAAGTCACTCCCCACCCTAGGAGTCCCAGACCTGTATATAAGACCGTGGGTGGAACTTATATTCAAATTAAATTCCGCAGCGCCACAGTAATTGCAGTGGCTGTTGGTTAAACCTTTGTGGTTGCAGTGCGGCATAGGTTACCGACGGCGGAAGGTGCCTCCATAGATCCTTACCAACTGCCGCCATCTGACGACGATCCAGCGTACCGACATGAACGAAATTTGCTGCTCATAGCCGATAAATACCCGGACTACACTCATGCATGAAGCAAGTTTCTCTTAGAAAGGGTGTCTCAAAATGACCGGGCATTTAAATTTATTAACAAAATGTATCATTTATTTGAAAAGTACGAATATCTTGCTTTTAATATAAGGTACAAACGTTCGCTCTTCTGACGAAATGTTCAATTCCATTTTGGCATAATTGCGGACTAATTTCATGAATGGTCCGTTCGATTGCTTCCTCGAGCTCTGGAATGGTCTGTGGATTATCGGCATACACTTTTTCTTTCGAAAACCCGAAAGAAAGAAGTCCAATGACGTCGAAACGCACGATCTTGGTGGCGAATTCACAACGCCGTGGTACGAGATAACACGACCGTGAAACTTCGTCTGCAATAACTGCAACGATCAAAAGACGTGCGGACTTTTCGAACCGTCTCTGCAAAGTTTTTGTAGTGAATTTTCACAATTTCTATGCGTTGCTCGATCGCCCAACTCTCCATGACTAAACCTCAATACTTCCTGATACCAATTGTCCAAGATTAGTACTCCATTTTCGCCACAAAAAAAATGGCGCGCAATTTGAAATGCCAAGTCACGGAGCCTAGATACCAGGAGGTTCAGCGAGGCCTTTCAACTCGTCCCCAAAACGAGAACAAAAAATGATGGCGCTGGGGTGCTCCGGCACCTATAGGCCTCCGAAGTAACTCTTGTGGCGCACCCTTGCGGCGAGTTTTGGCAAAACTTGGATTGGTTTTCGTCTGCTAGTGCAGTATGCCGGTCGCCATTTAAATCAGGTGTCCAATCGATGATGCTTGCTCAAGCCTAGCTCTTTCGTGTTTGTGCCGGTTTGACTTAACCGCCATGCGCCAATCCAAGTTTTGCCACCGGCAGCCGTTACGGGGCGCCATCACGAAAGTTACTTCGGAGGCCTATATGTATATAGATATACGCTAAACATGGGTGCGATCTAAGACAGATCACAGATGATGTACCTAACCCTCATTAGTGTTAAGGGATAACACCACTCTAGGATTTTCGAAAGAGGTTATCTTTCCTAAAAATACTTTGGTGTTATAAAAACAATATGCAATTGGTCCGGTAGCAATTTTTTTATTTAAAGGTTCAATTATCGATTTGGCCACAGCGCCTTGGAGCGCGCGCTGAGTTGCTCGTACAACTTTAAACGTTAAATGTAAACTTCTTTTTATAAACAATTTACTGCTTTTTGACGTGATAACGTCTTATAATTCGATGGAGCCGGCTGCACGCACGAAAAAGCATGACTCATCGCCGTTACCTCGCTCTGAGGCGTTCCATTTAAGGCTTGAAGTGTAAGCGAGAGCGCGGAACGAGCGACAAAGAGGTACAATCGGCCTCCGCGTTCGGCAGCGTTCGGCAGCGTTCGACATTTGTCTCTCTCCTACTTGAGTGATGGCCTCTGTACACTGCGAGCGACGAGCGACGAGCGATCAGCGATATCCAATGGCAACGTCACTCTCATAGAGCATTTCCGTCATACTCGAGCTCTCATTGGATATCGCTCATCGCTTGTCGCCCATCGCGCGCAGTGTGCAGAAGCCATGAGCGATGCGTCCGCGTGGACAGCTGCTATACAATAATACATGTACATGTTTTCGTCAAGTATGAAGTGCAGTGAAAAGTGAATGTGGTGTGAATTGTTTATAGCAACGATAATTGCGGCGATAAAGGTAATGATTCTTTCGATATTAAATATATGTTCAGTGATATATTGTCGAATATTCGTGCTTTCATCATTAAAATAAATAGCATCGGTCCGCTAGTGCAGCGATTGTAGGTTATGCTATAATTGACAAAACTATAACAATAAGTTAACAGAACTATTTCACGATGAGTAAAAATCAATTGCTTTACTATTCGATCGAAATAATTATCGAGCGTAGCTATGATTTCAAAAAATTAAAACATAAATGTTAAATCTTCCACATATCATAACAACGTGTCTGAAATGACAGGTTGGACCAGCCAGCCGTCAAAGGGAACAATTTTCTCCTATATCAAACACAATGTGTTTGATATAGGAGAAAATTGGAAACATCATTAAAATTTTTGTAACTCTAGCTTTTAAAAAACCCGCCGCAATGTGTTTAACACATTGCGGCGGGTTTTTTAAAAGCTAGAGTTACACAAATTTTAATGATGTTTCCAATTTTTTAATTTTAAATTTAAGATTTATGAACAATAATTTAATCACAGTTTATTCTTATAATAAATTATTCAAAATTATTACTTTTTTACAACAAATTACAATTAAATTTGCAAAAATAATTAAGTAACTAATTGAACAACAACTTTTATTCAGTTCACTTGCTGAAAGAAATAATGTCAATACAAAATTTATTATTATAAAATAATAAAATCAAAAATTAAATTTTAACAGTCGAGTAGAAATTTAAACAATAAATTTTATTCAAGTATTTTGTAAATTTAAAATGATTTTCTGAACGAAGAATTTTATGAAAAAATAAAAGTTGTAAAACAATTGCTCAAACACATATATACTTGTAAAAAATATGTACATTGTAAAAAAAATAAATAAAAATTGACATAATTGTATTTATGCGTACAAATAAATGTAACTTGATCAATTCAATTGTGATTTCCATTTACCTCCTTCTCTATATCCATACAAAATATCTATCAAACAAACAAAATTAAAATTTTCTTTTGAAAAATGAAACCTTTCCATCAGTATTTTCTTATGACGTTGTCACGTTCAACTATCGTCAGTAAACCGACTTTACAGGCAACCGATTTTTTGGCAAAAAATCGATTTATTTCCTTCAAAGTGCGCTATTTTTGTAAAATTTGAAAGCAAACTTCTAGGTAGTCTCATAGCTAATAATATATAAATTATCATTTTTTTGGTTTTTTTCTTTCAGGTCTTATATTTTACGAGAAAACCGTTCTCCCGCCCTGATGGAAATCCGCTTATTGGAATTCGTCAGATTTTAACAAAAAATGTCAGATTTGATAATATTCCGTCAACTTTCAACGAGAAATAATGTCAGAATATGTCATTTATACGACAGAATCTGTCATATTATTTCGAGATTTGACATTTTCTGTGAGAAGTTCATGATTTCTGACCGGAAATTGGAACATGCTTTACAGAATCTGTCATATTTTATCAGAAAAGTAATGTTATAATTCAGTAATTTCTGTCAGAATCTTACATAATATGTCATATAATGTCGTAAGAGTTTTCCATTTTATGTGAGATTTACGTCATTTAATGTCTTTTTTTGATGGAATAAAATGGAATTCTTCAACATTCATGAAATATTATGACCGAATCTGTCGAATTATATCATTCTTTCTTATTTTTTGTGAGATTTTCGTCATTAAATGTCATTTTTTTATGGAATATAATGGAATTCTTCAACATTTATAAAATATTATGACCGAATATGTCAAATTATATCATTCTTTCTTATTTTATGTGAGATTTTCGTCATTAAATGTCATTATTTAATGGAATGAAATGGAATTCTTTAACATTCATGAAATATTATGACCGAATCTGTCAAATTATATAATTCTTTTTTATTTTTTGTCATATAATGACCGAACTTGTTAACTTTCGACATTTTGCATTATAAATATATGATATATTCTGATGAATTTTGACATTTAATTATCGATTCTGATAATAAATTGTCAGAATTCGTCAATATTTGATGGAATTTACATTAATTTTCTAAATTTTAATGGAAATGCTGAAAGAAAGAAATTTTGGACTTTATATTCAATAATACTTTTATTTGGTGACACATATTCGGCAACTGTTGAGATCTTAAAAAATATTCAACATACAGAGACGCAGATAAAATACATAGATAAAAATATAATTAGTACGGTTGAATATTATTTGCTCCTTATTGATCCCTCTTTACTTTCTTGCGAGATGAATCCGTTGTCCGGTTGAGATATATTGTAAGAGATAAATTGATTGTGTGTGAACCTAAAGATATAAAAAGTCTGTGTGTTTTAATGTACATCGACGAAAAAAAATATATAGCGACTATACCACAGGGATGTACAATCGACAATTAGAATAAATATTGAATAAAATAATTATTCCATACAAATGTAGTTTATGCTATTTCTGACTTTATTCACAATAAAGCTCCTTTTCACTAACAGCTGAAATCTGTCAGAATTCACGAAAAATGTAACAACAAATTATGATAAAAATTATCGTTTTCTTGCATTTTTTGTCATTTTTTTCGATGCAACAATATGTCAAAAAATGGAAAACTGATTTATCATTTTTTGTTAAAAGATGACATTTTCCGACACAATGATGACAGAAAGTATCAAATTCTGTGATTTAATGACAGCTGAAATCTGTCAAAATTCAATAAAAATGTGACAACAAATTATGATAAAAATTATCGTTTTCTATCATTTTTTGATATTTTCTGTCATTTTTTTCGATGCAACAATATGTCCAAAAATGGAAAACTGATTTATCATTTTTTTGTTAAAAGATGACATTTTCCGACATAAAGATGACAGAAAGTATCAAATTCTGTAATTTAATGACACCTGAAATCTGTCAGAATTCAACAAAAATGTGACAACAAATTATGATAAAAATTATCGTTTTCTATCATTTTTTGACATTTTCTGTCATTTTTTTCGATGCAACAATATGTCAAAAAATGGAAAACTTATTTATCATTTTTTGTTAAAAGATGACATTTTCCGACATAAAGATGACAGAAAGTATCAAACTCTGTGATTTAATGACAGCTGAAATCTGTCAGAATTCAACAAAAATGTGACAACAAATTATGATAAAAATTATCGTTTTCTATCATTTTCTGTCATTTTCTGTCATTCTTTTCGATGCAACAATATGTCAAAAAATGGAAAATTAATTTTATCATTTTTTGTTAAAAGATGACATTTTCTGACAAAAAGATGACAGAAAGTATCGAATTCTGTGATTTTATGACATTCCGTAAAGTTAACATAATACGTGACGTTCTGTCCGATTTTCATAGATTATTTCCGACAGAATCTATCAAAATATGTACAATTCCATCAAATTATGTTAGAATCCATTCATTTTCACAGTTTCTGACATTTTTTAACAGATTTCAACATTATTTGTCGAATTCCAATAAGCGGATTTCCATCAGGGCGTGAAGCTATATGTAAAAAAAAAACACGTTTTTCTAGATGGGCTGTATCGTCGCCATTTTGAGTTTGAGATCTTTTCTCGCATTTGCGTTTTTTTCCGAACCGTCATGAGGAAATTACGAATCGGCGGATATTTCGACGTTTGATGTCACGATCGGTCTGTCGTGAGGTTACAAACTCATCCGATCACTTTCACCTCGTTGACCAATATATTACTATATATGTAGGTGCCGCTGCAACCCAGCGCCATCACTTCGGGACATTTTCGGGGACGCTTTTTTCAGCGTCTTTGCATTGCCGCTGAACCTCCTGGTATCTAGGCTCCATGTGCCAAGTCATATTGAGACAGCCCTTTACACAATTGCGAAATAATGAATGTGAAATTCGGAGGATTTGAGAGGTATGCGTGAAAAAAAAATCTCTTTTCTATCTAATGTAATTTTATTAATTCTAATAATAATGTAGGTGTTGAACGGTTGCAGCGTAACAAGAGTATTAAAAATATGTCTCTATCGTTCGTCAGAGCGGAACGTGAGCGTTCGCGCGTTCTATGTACTACGTATACGTAGATATATGTTGCTGATTCGTGGCACCTATGGAAAAAAAAATACATTCCACCTCTGGATACATATATCTTAAATAATATATGCACGCCTCTGTGCGGTGATGTCTGATGCGAGGCTTCAATCACGAACATTTTGCTATTACACTTTCACCGAATTCAAAATTAAAACATAACTATCAACGTTCAATATTGTTTATATCGTAGCTGTGAATGAGTCATTAAAGTTGCACGGATTGTGAGTTTAGTCATTAATTTCGTCGATTTCGCTAATGTGCGATTTTCCGCCCATGTGACTTATTTATTTTCCTGCGTTGGATATTATCATCGAAGTTCGTTTGGATAACGAATTATTTCTCAAAATATTCGTTAATTGGTGAATTAGAATATCGAATTATCATGAAACGCATAGATTCATCATTAACAGAGTATTCGATCCTCGTTGCTTCTTCCGTAATTGCCTTTATCATCAAATATTTCTTCTTTGTACTTCATAATGTACACGCAATGAGAGTTTCGAGTCACATTTTCGTAAGTCACTCGTGGTATCCAGTGATAATAAATGTATAACGTACTTGTAACATACACTTTATATCTATACATGTTTTATTTCAAATTTTATATCAACGTGTGTGCGTGTGTGTGTAAATATATATATATATATGTAAATATACATATACATACTGATGTAAATAATAAGAAGTACTATACTCCGTAATCAGATCTTCGCGCGGATATAACGAAAAAAAATCTCAATCATACTGTTTATTGCTCGTCGCGGATAAAACAATTCTGACGATATCCTGCATGATGCTACACGTTGTGTTCAATTATTAAAATAAATTTTGAATCTAAGCCACATTGTGGACATAATTTTAGTCGGAGTGTAACAAGAAATATAATCTCTATTCCAATTGATTGCCGATTGCAAAATATATATTTATATGTCAATTAATTTTTTCGATGATTCCCCACTGTGCCGAGTTTTATCGTGCACTCCCGACTTGAGTATCCGTCTACGCGTCTAGATACACTTGTCAAACGTGACAGTATTGTGTGTTATTGACATTTTGAGAAAAATGAAACTGTTTTCAGCGGGAATCGGGAGTACACTTATCCTTTATACGTCCAACAGTTACGAACAACAATAAAATATAATTCCAAATTGATTCGACATATATATATATATATATATATATATATATATATATATATATATAGCATGTAAACTTAAGTAGATTGTAGATCACTCCTTTATGCACGACGATGCTTAATGATGCTTTAAGCATTAATATACACAAAAGCGAGCTACCGATAACATCGAATCATTTGTCCGTTAGACCCCAAAGAACATGAATATCGCTTTTGCAGATGTAAACGATGATTACGATTGTTTCCGCGTCTTAATAATTGTACAGATGTATAACATACAACTAAAGTTCCTATAGTCACATATATATGGCAGATCTAAAAGTTACAACGACGTGCTAGTTTCATTTCTTTTCGTTTTTTTTCCTCCTTTCGTAACGACAATGTTAATGAACATTTAAGTAAATCAATCTCTCACGCAATCGCTCACACTCCCTGCAATTGTGAACAAACGACATACAAATTTATTAAAATGTATATAACTTATGAAATTAATAATTTCGCAGCGACAAAGTGTCAACAACATTAGATAAATATCTTTTCTTTTTTTCTTTATATCTCGTTATAAATTCATTCGGCGACAGATTCGCGATGTTCTTCACTCCTAAACGTAATAATTCATTAAGGCTCAACAATTTCGTTATATCTGCTCGATAGAAATTCTCTATATATCTCTGTGATTATTTCGAAATATTTTTCTTTCTTTCTTTCTTTCTTTCTTTTTTTTTTTAATAATAGACTTCACGGAAAATTCAGCGAGCTCGATCGAATATTGATCGGATTCCGCTACGTTGAATTTTGGCGATGTATTGCACACGTTCGTGTATATATATATTTATATGTGGCTCAGCAAACGCGAGATTCCAAGTGAATCCTACGCCGAAGAGTGATCTCTCGTAAACGCAATAATTCTACGTAATAATTCGCCGAAAGGAAGAGAAGACGGAAACCAAAAAAAAAAAAAAAACGACGAAATTTTCGGAAATGCATATCGATTAGCTAATCATCTCGACATCCAAACGTAATTCGCGACGCGTATACGAACTAATAAACTTAATAACGAAATACCTCGTGATCGCCAGTTGTGATATAATGTCCTGGTCGTCGGGGTGCTTCTCGATCATCGTCGTTCCAAATGTGAACGATGCCCGTTTTTTGTTTGTCTATTTTTTTTTGTTTTTTTTGTTTTTTTTTCGTTGCAAACGTTGGTTTTCTTTTTCTACGTTTCTTCTGTTGTTGTTTGTACTCGAGATAATTCTAATACTCGCAGGATCGAAAACAAATGTCCCAAAGGTTGCGCTTGTCGTTGAATAATAAACGTGCGTCAGCTGCGCTGCGCGATACAAAAATAAGTACCAAGGAAAACCGCGGATAATGAGAAAGAACAAAAGTGTCAAGAAATGAAGGGAAAAATAATAATGGGCTACGATTGATCAAAAAGAAAACAATAATAAAGAATTTAAGAAGAAACAAAAAAAGCGACGAAGAAGAAATTATATACACGTTTGGACTCGCGATTTCTTTCCGTTTGCTGCGCGCGCGCGCTTTTTTTTTTTTTTTCTTCGCACAAATGACATTAAAGTTTCGCGCATCGATGCGCAATCGCGCAACACGACGGGTGAATGATAGAAGAGCCTAGGAAGAAAAAAGAAGGTACAATCCTTCGGACATTTTTCGATTATAAGGGAGAATTAAAGGGGATGGATAAGCTTGTGGCGAACAGGGGGGCTGGTGACACGGACGGCGAAGACGCTCGGCTTCGGGTTGGTGAACCATATCATACGCGGATGCTGTTCCAGAGTCCAGGTGTTAGCACGGGGCGGGTGGATTCCATTGTTAGCACTCCAAGCCTACAGGCCATGGACAACCAGTGTTAACAAGAAAAGAAAAAAGAAAAAAAAAACAGTTTTGTTAGTGTTTCGATTATGACTGATCGACGTTAAGGCCTTGCGCCACATTAACGGGTATAAAATCATGTAGGAATTTATTAATTTTATTCGTATCAAAAAAAAGTGATTCACTCGTAAAGTTAATTACACATCTATTTAGGTATGAATATCAAGCTGTTAGAAAAATATATGTATATTTTTTTCGATGTACAAAATTACCGACTACGCAAAACAGCTTTTTTTCCAATTAGCGTGACAAATAACTTTAACAATTTTCACTCGATTTACTTCACACTCAAAAGTTACGTTCCCAATTGCATTTCGCAGAGAAGTACGTACGGAATTTTATGATTAATCGAAAACTTTTCATTTCACGAGCGGTCGTGAGCTTGCGAGCAGTTATAACGAAATTTTTCACTGAAAATTCATTTCTCAAGTTCAAACACCTACAACTTTTGAATAAAACAATATTTTTTAAATGCCGCACGTACTTCTCTAGGCATTCTAATGTCAGATTGACGAGAATTTTGGTTTTTTATTCCAGGTCAAAAATTGTGGATGCTAAATGTCACGCCGCGGAGCGCCTAAAAAAACATAACAAAAGAAAATATTAGTACTCGGCCATTTTGTACATCGAAACAAATATAAATATTTTCCAACAGCTTGATATTCATACTAAATGTGTAATTAATTTTACGAATGAATCACTTTTTCATACGAAAAAAAAAAAAATTGTTAAATTCGCACATGATTCCGTACCCGTTACCGTGGCCTAAGGCCTTAACATTACGCTTTTGTTGTTGTTGTTTTTAATCTTCGTTTTCTAAGTAGCTTTTTTTTTACGACTGAGAGAAACATGGTTAGTGGAAAGCAATGCCCCCTCGACGATAAATCATCGTTTGTACTTGTGTTCGCCGTTGTTACGAGAGGACGAGGATGTTAATGAAACGGAAAAGAAACAATTGCAAAGTTGCCGCGTTAATTCTTACGTGAGCATACAATTTCGAGGAGTCAATTGATCGCGAATGTTTGTGACGAGAACTGCATTGCTTTACACATCGTACATTAACATTAATTTTGAAAAAAATAATAATAATCATCATAATAACAATATAAGAAAACGTACATATTAGTTTGAAGCAGTTGTCTTTTTCATGTATAAAAATGAAATGTATAACGAACGAGAAAGATGTACTTGTTTGGAAGCGATTAGACAAGAGACCTGTGCCACATTGTTATATGTCCAACAGCAGAGGCAGACTCTTGAGATTCGATTGGTCAATTATATATATATATATAATACGTGAATTTTACATATGGCTCGTGTATACCCTCCCCGCGCATAGGACAGGCAAAAAAGAGACAGAATAAAAATCCAATAATTGTGAAAGATGTTATGAGATCGTGAAGCTTCAGTCTCGTACAATTGGAAAAGACAAAAAAAAAAAAAGAACAAATTTGTGAGCATCGTTACGATTAGAGATTGTCACTTCGAGAGGACGTGCATTTTTGCCCAGCATGATTGCATCCTTTGCACTACGGATAAACGTTGCATGTGAACTTTAGGCGTGAGAAGCCTTGCATGTTTTCTTCTTGTTTTGTTTTAATTTTCATTACGGCTCGATTGTTATGCATACAGTTATTGTCATTGCGAGTAATATGAACCCCGAATTATCCGAATTATCCACCGATTTTAGAGGCAGCTTGGGTGTGCACCTGCCACCAACATAGCAGTGCTAAGTGAGTGACATTGGTTGTTTTTTTTTTTTTTTTTTCCTAGTACCTAATGCACGGTTACGTGGCTGCACATAATTACGATGTGCTTTGGTATTAATTATTGGAAGAACAAAAAAATTAATAATAACAATGATAATGTTTAACAGTAGATTCATTAATATCCCATCAGCAAGCGGGTGTTGTCAGAGGCTCATTGAGTTGCGCACGTGCCGTTTAGGACATATTTGTTCATACAGTTCCAGGCATTTTATAAGCGTATGTGTATATATATATATTAGGGTGTGCGGAAAAAAATCGATATATTTTTTTTCGGTTGCATCCACCAAAAACAGGTGAATTAAGGTAAAAAAAGAAGAATCCTCGAAGGGGAGCTCAAAAAAAAGTGATTTCGAACGGCGCATTGCATTTGAATACTTTCCATAAGAATAACACAGGAAAATATTGGCACTTCTGAACGTCGTGGTAAAACTCTTCAGAAAAAAATCTCACAAAAATGTCATTAATATATTCTGATAGAGAATTTAATTCCCTACAAAAAAAAGTTGCTACGAACAATTAGCTTAGAACAACCGTACAAGTGGTATCGCTGTCTGAAATTAATTTTTTTTTATTTAAGCGGCGTGGGCGCCCTAGCACACGCTGCCACCTGGCGGCAGCATGCGGTAGCTCGTAGTGCAAAATTACAAGCTTCACGCTAGCGCCACGAACGGGAAACCGCAACATTTTTCCCCCAAATCAAGATCATCTGTCACTGCTACAAAATTTCATTCGTTATTGCGAAGTGAATCCTGCAGTAGGGGAGGCTGCCTCGAGAAATTAGCTAGTCACTTGTGGTACTTTAACGAGAAAATTGTTGCTCTGTCGTTTTTTGACAATGCTGTGCCGATAAGTGTGAAGGCAAAAATGGTACAAGCTCTGCAATCTCGAGAAAAATCCAAAAATCCTTCCGAGCGAGTAATTGTTAAAAAGAAATTATTGGGAAATGGTGCTGAAAGAAGACACAAGCGATTTCGTTACTCAAGAATCCTTATTTCTTTTCCAGCAATTAAATTTACCTCGTGATTTTTTGAGAGTAAATATTGAATTATGGCCGGAAAATGCCACTTGTTTGAGTTGCTTAGATTTTTTTTTGATCCAAAAGTCGTTAATAACGTAGCCGAACGTGGTGTCACTTTGATAGAAGCATGTAACGGTTCATTAACAAAAAACGAAGAGCAGCTACAATATTTATTGGGTGTAGTGCAAAATCATCGACAGAAATACCCTAATTGCAACAAACAGACTCTTAAAAAAAAATGGAACGATGATTATCAAGCATTATAATGTAAAAACAAATCATTTTATCTTATTAAACGAAATTAATTCAATAAAACTTTTCGAAACACGATCAATGATGGACGTCGTGTCTTTTATATTTCTTGTTGTACTTGATTCTTTTTTGTATCAGAGAAATATTTTGAGAACGATTCCATGCAAATTGCATGTTAGAGCGGAACAATCTCTATAAAAAAAAAACCCAAAAAGTTTTTTCGTAAAGCGAAAAATTAGATTTTGACAGCCTTCTGAATTGTTTTTTTTTCTATCACTTTAATTTCAGACAGCGATTCCACTTGAACGGTTGTTCTGAGCTAATTTTTCGTAAAAACTTTTTTGTTGAAAATTCAATTCCTCCATGAGAATATGTTAATGACATCTTTGTGTGATTTTTTCCTGACGAGTTGCACTACCACATTCAGAAATCCCAATATTTTCCTGGGTTATTCTTATGGAAAATATTCAAATGCAATGCGCCATTCGAAATAATTTTTTTTGAGCTCTCCTTCGAGCATTCTTCATTTTTTTACCTTTTTTTGGTGGATGCAACAGAAAAAAAAAGTATCGATTTTTTTCCGCACACCCTAATATATATATATATAATCATAGTATTATATTATTTCACAAGTTATTGTTTCGATTTGAAAAAATTATAATAAATGTGTAAACGTTAGTGTCAACTTGGCCATGTGGAGCATTTTTGTTAGTTCGATCAATTAAAGTTGGTGCTTGTTTGCGCATACTATGTAGATGGATGAAGAAGAGAAAATATGAAGAAAAAAAAAAAAATCGGAAAAAAACGTACAAAATTATCGCATCTATGATACGGGTGGTGAACATGAAGAAGAAAAAAAAATCACGACGAGAGAAGGTTAGTGATAATACGTGAAAAAAAGAAGGGTGGGACGTCAGCTTTGAGGCAGCGATTTTTCAAACGCTTTGCCGTGTACGAAAAACGTCGTTCGCCCGTGAGTAATATACTTTGCTTTTCGTTTCTTGTTCATACGGATCGTTCACGAGTGTTCCTCAACCATCGACAATTAATCGAATCGATCGCTCCATTTGTAAGCTGCAACTATACGGAATTCATTAAAGCGGATTACACGAGACAAAAAGAAAATAAAACGTACCAATGAAAATCACGAAAGTGTCATTTTCCGTGCATTTATTTTTCGCAATTGGAATAAAGTTGCACGAAAGCCTACGATGTAAAGATTAAAATCGATTTTATTGTAAAAGCCTCTGCCCGTTGGAGTGTGAATTTGAAATGAATGATGAATACACGATCGATTTTATTGCCGAATGATTGATCCAATGATGACAGATTCGAAAGAAAACCAAAAAAATCGTCACGTTGCCACCCGCGTTACCACCCCTGCAATTAATTCGTAACAAAAATACGTTCCTTCTTGCTTTCTTTTTGTATAAATATTTATTCAAATCATACAATATATATATATATATATATATATATATATATATATATATTGTATATAAATTTATATACATTTCAAATGGAAATTCGATAAGTGTTCCACAGGCACAAGTTGCCAAACGACAGAAAAAAAAAACACAATGCAAAATATTTATATAATGTCCTGGAAAATTGTTTTTTTTTCCTTTCAACAAAACGTTCAGTGAAATCTCTCGTTCGATACACGAAGCACCGGTTGCTCGTTTCGTTTTATTATATTATTTATTGATTTTTTTTTTATACTCTGTTCGGGCGCCAACACCACACTGCCCCTAATCCGTTGGACTTCCGGTTTTGTTTGAAAGCCGAAGATCCTCGAGAACACTTGTACATTCGTCGGTACATGGGTCTTCGTGCATTTTTTCAGATGGGCAGTGCTTGCATTTCGAATAACATTTTTTTGTTTTTTCAATCGTTCACATCTATGAAGTGGGGAGGTGCGCACCCTCGAGGCGTGCTCGACCATACAATAATCAACGGTGACACGAGAAAAAAAGTGTATTATATATACATACACACATGTATGTATGTATGTATATGTATATATATATATATATATATATATATATATATATATATATATATATATATACATACATACACAAAAATAATAAATCCAATCTGAATGATCTCTATCGCAACGCAATTTCACATACATCCTCCACATCATCAACTGCTGCTTAGACCTAGGAGCGGGGAGTTGCGCCAAAGTATATGGATATATATATATATATATGTACGAAACGAAAAACAATAATACGACGTAAAAAATCCTTCATTTGTGTTTTTTCTTTGCTCTTTTTTTTTTGCTTTTTTCATCGATACTCACTGGAAGACATACTTTTTCAAATTTCACACGTGGCTGCTTGCTTGCCCAATGTATTGTGCTTTCCTTTCCGTGGATTCTCATCGAAGTATAATAAGGGATAGCAGGGCGGTGGAAAGCCATGGTTGAGATGGAATAACGCGACCGAAAGGACTCAATTTCTTTCTTTCATACGGTAAAAAACAAAAATCAACCGACAAACGAACGAAACCGGAAGAAAAAAAGTGAGGTCAGTAAAGTCAGACTGTAAATTCGTAAATTTTACACGAGGCAAATCTAGTCGCGTGGTCTGGTCTCGATGATAACACTAAAAGTTACCGAGATGTAACAATTCTCGTTTCATCGCGGGCCCGTATTCGCGGAATATTTTCGGGCTGCTCGTGGCTGGATGATCAATGAGAAGCTTTAAGATTAAGCACTATGGAAAAAAAAAACGAGAAAACAAAAGTATGGAGAAAAAAATTGAACAAACATCAAAGAGAACAACGAGTGAGAGTCATGTTGTAATACTGCAGGTCTGAATCTCCCGGCTAAACACTACGATTCGACAATTCTGTCAAAAAATAATAATTTTTCTTGTACAAAAATGACGCTAGGGAAGAAGAAATTACATTCAAGAAAAATATTCGTTCTATTCGGAGAACAATCGTGAATCGTGTGACTGTCCAGTTTCGTGTCTTTTTTTTTTTCGAAGGATTGTGGATTTTGCGGATTGGATCGAATTGATGACGTTGAAGTTTGGCATTGTTGGAATTCAACGATTTTTTTTGTTTACTTTTCAATTACTTATTTTCATGCTTAATCGAAGCCTTCTGTTTAGGAAAATTAAGGCGCTACACCAGTGTGACACTTGCGAAAAATCGATTTTCTTTGCCTACTTCGAGAGTTCATACTTTCAAGAATATCCTGTAACTAGCAGTTTTTATGGTAAATATCATTTTATATCTTGCAAAAATCGATAGTTAAATCTTTAAACGCGTTTTTTTTTTCTGGAAATGAGGATTTTCAAATTTGCTGACATTGCAACTCAAAGAGAAATTATCCGATTGACGTGAAATTTGAACTTGAATATATTTACTCTACAATGACGTAGGATATTTTTGATTCGATGAAAATTGACGATTTAGCATTGAAAAAAAAACGACCGTTTTTTAGGCAAGAAAGCAGACGTTTTTTTTTTCATAACTACGCCATTTTGTTAGATTTTCATATTTTTCGAAAATCCTACGTCATTGTGCAGGAAATACCTTCCGGTTTAACGACATTTTTTCCTTTTTCAGTTTCAGCTACTCAATCGGCCGGAATCGTGTCACCAGTGGAGGAACTTTTTGTCTTTGGCGCCTCCAAAGGCGAGTCGCTTGGATCGCAATATTTTTCTATGAAAAAATTATATAATATAAGTGATATGTAGCCAAATATATTATTAATTTTCCGAAACATTCAATTGAGTACTTTTCTTTCAAAAAATTCTCCAACATCGCGCAAAAATTTTCAGCGTTCACACTGGTATAGCCCCTCAGGGTCGTAAATCTCTCGTGAGAATACGCGAAGAGGTTCGAGTGATTTTCCGGAGCAAAAACAAAATATTCGACGATTAAAGGGAATTCATTTTCGTTTCATTCCAAGGACGCAAAGCTTCAGCATCGTATCGAATTGACGGAACTTCGAGGAGTTGCCGGAATCGATGAACTCGGCGTGTTTTCGTTCAGGTACAGAAGTGCGATAGTACAGTACTCGCGTAATTCCAAGGCGAAAACTTTGATTCGTGAGAAATTACGCGAGTTGGCCGTCGCATACATTGGTAAGCGATACAGATACGGTAGAATACTTTGTACGTGAAACATTATGATGAAATATATATATATATATATATATATATATATATATATATATATATATATATATATATATACACTACCGGCCAAAAGTTTCCCGACACTTCAGATAATTGCAAAACTTTCGAACAATTTGGATCATTGCGAAACTATATTAGAACAATATAATTAATTTTACAGAGCTGCGTGATATCTTCGTGAAATAATAAATGATACGAACGATGATATTATTCCAACATTATTTGGCGATTACGGAGTGATCGAAAGTTTTGCAATTATCCGAAGTGCCCGTGAACTCGTGGCCGGGTAGTGTATATACGTATATATTGCATATTTAACGTAAATGAAGGTCTGTGCACAACTAACCTTTCCGCGACTCGTAAGTCTGTATTCACGAGAGAGCGCCGGCCCTTTGATAAGGGTGCTCGCGAATCTGACCCAGGTGCCTACGCTGCTTCGCCCCACCTGTTCGCCAACATAGAAATGTGAGTAATCGTACTCGCCAAGGCATTCACCAATATTCCATAGCCGTTCGCGATCCACCATTTTCGTTTCTCCCACTATACAAAACATCGTGCGCAACGAGTATTTTTCTTTTCTTTCATTGTGCTTCCTCTTTGCTCTCTCGTTGATTCTTTCGTCAGACAAGACCGAAAGAACAAAACAAAATACACGGTTTTTCCCCTTTGTTTTTTTTTTTTTTTCGACAAGATTACCGAGCCTGAGCTGCGAGATGATACCGTTACTTTCTCTCCGTTTTTTTTTATCCAAAAAATCTAGTTTACTCTTTCTCTAAGTAGCTGGCCGAAAAGTCCAGCGGTGAAATCGATAAACACGGTCAAACGTTCGTTTTTTTTTCTCGGGGCTCCCTCGCAACCCACGAACGGTAGAGATGGCACAAGCGCGAGTGTGTTCCGCGCGATTTGGCAATAACGCGCTCGATTATCATTCACTGCCGTTTTTCCGATCGAAAAAGAGCTTCCTCGTATTATTGCCGGGTGGGGGGGTTGAAAGTGACGAATGACCAAATATAGAACGACAAAGATTTCGAAACGAGAGAATTATAAATTCTCAAAATAACGAAGGTTAAATTATTCGAAATTTTGACCTCTGAGCGATGACGAAATCACCAAAGGATTATTTATACGCGAGTAATACGCGATTATTTATGCGAGAAATTTGAGCCATAGAAATACCGATCCGAAAAATCTACAACATTCGTATCTCCGATATAGAAAGAAAAAAGCGAGTATCCAATATTCGTAATACCGTCTATGGGAAAAAGCCATATATCGCGACTACAAACGTCGAATGTGTAGATCTTAGAAACGCAAATGATCGACGGTCCAAAATGGCGAATACCAAAATAGCGAACATGGAATGGCTGCCTGACCGGACTGACCACTAACACCATCTGCCATCTTCATTCCGAATCGCAAGTAGTATTGCTCGATCCCGAGTTTTCGATATCCGGAACGTTCGCCATTTTGGCCCATCGCTATTTTAAGGAGGGAGGTGTAGTTAGAATTTTCAAAAAATCGATTTTTTTTCTTCATTTTCTAAAAGTATAATATCTTACGAGTATTTTCCGACTAATTGAATGTAAATAAGACCATTATTCGCCGAAATACACAACTTTGAAGGACGCCGTGGACGCTGCATGCAAATCGTACACAAAACTTTAAACTCGTTTTTCTCAAAACCATGTTTTCGAAGTCGGTGATCAATGTAACTCGAGAACGGCTTTACCGGATCGGGTTGTAATTTATATCACTTCTTCTATACATAGTTTTCCTCCGGATGAACGACGGATTTTTTTTTTGGACAATTTTTTTGTTTTTTATAGTCAATTTTTGTAAGTGAAATTTTGGTCAAAACAACACTTTTGACTTTCAACGTCCGCCATTTTGTGAAAAATGGCAATTTTTCAAAACCCTTCGTTCAACCGGAGCATTATATCATTAACTAAAGATTCCCCCCTGTTTTGTTGGTTTCAGATAATCCGTCACAGCGTGAGAGTTATCACCGCAAAACGTGTTTTTTTTTGCAGCGTCCTCGGCCATTGATACGTATCGGCTTATTTTGAAACGTATTTCTTTAAAAAAATTATAATGTTTACATTAAATATATATCCTTTAAGGGGTAAGGCCACTGTAAATTTTTTGAAAAATCGATTTTTTTTTATTGGCTTAAAAAATAGTTTAAACCCTCTAGAATAAGAAAAAAAGGTCCTGTGCGACCCAAACAAACCCAAACAAACCCAAACAAACTATTCGCAAAACTTTAAACGCGTTTTTCTCGAAACATGGTTTTTCAAAATGGCACGCAGCATAACTCGAACAATTTTCATTTTTTTTACTTGAAATTTTAACCAGATGTGAACATTTACATTATCTTGAGAATGTCGATCGGAATTTTCAAGAACTTTATTTATTGATTTTTTATTAACAAAAAACTTGCCGTTTTTTTCGTCAAAAATCAATTTTTTTTTTCAAACGCACGCCAAATCCACAAAAATTGATACTTTTTAAAATCCGATCGACATTCTCTAGCTATAGCCCTCTAGATTAATGGTTTTTTTTTTGTTCTAGATTCAAAAGTGCACCAGTGGTGCTGCGTGCCGCGGAGCCCTGGAAGCAAAACATGTCCCGGGAAGATAGCTGTGGAACCGCCATTTTGTTTTTTTTTTTACTGTAAACAAATTTTATAATAAAGTTTAATGTATGCCCGATAACACCATTAAAAGTTTTTTTTCAAATACCTTCAATTTCGGGAGCAAAAAATTAGTGAAAAAACCTTTTTTTTTGGGCCGTTACAGTGGCCTTACCCCTTAAACGGACGAACTTTTGTTGTAAATTATTTTATCGTTTGGCCGAAAAAAAATCGGAAAAAAGGCCCTTTTTTTTAACGTTCCAACTAGACCTCACTCCTTAACGGTTCGACTTTTTGGTCCTTCGCTTTAAGGGGCCAGTCCACTTTGAATATTTAAAAAAAAAATCGAAAGCACGCAATACTCGAAGAAATCGACGATGATGAGCAATCGGAAGGGATTTTGTGCGGTGCAGGCATTGCCGATTGAGTTTAGGCAAGAGTTTTTCATGGTATAAACTTCAAACGCGTTTTTCTCGAAACAAAGTTTTGAAAATTTAACTCCATCGTATCTCTAAAACTAATGAACCGATTCTCTTGAAATTTGAACCACATATTGTAAACGTGATTCGCAACAAGATGACCCTCGATGGTTTTTAAAATTTTGATTTTTACTCTTTTTTTTTTGCGAAAAACTGCGACAGAAACGCGTTCTTTTTAACTTTTTTCGTTTTTCATCTGCCATTTTTCGCATTTTTTGACAAAACTTTATATCCGACGGTCATTTTGTGGCTGGTGTCATACTGAATCTAGTGGACTTTGATTGTTTTTTTTGTTTCAGACAAGCCGTTGCCGAGTTGTGACGGAGTTACCTATTTTTGAGGCGTTACGTTAACCTACAGTTTTTGTACTTAAGGGAGACTTTGTCCTTGAAATTGCAGCAGGAGATGTTAGCGGCTCAACATGAGCAGCTAGAAGGAAGAGGAGGGATGCCTCTATGGACCAGGCAGTGCCGATCAGCGGTAATTATAAACACATTTGTGTAAACACATTGCAAAAAACTTTAAACGCGTTTTTCTCGAAGACACGTTTTTAAAAATGGCTGACATTCTCCTGACCGCTGTAATTAACATATCGACCTGAAATTTGGAGAGCATACTCAGAAAATACGTCTTCACGGAATGACGGATCGTTTTTTCGATAGATACATTTTTGCATTTATTGTTTATCTTTTTATGCGAAAAAAAAACGCGAAAATTCGATTTTTTTTTTAATTGCCGCCATTTTCCGAAATTTGTACCAAACGAAAAACCCATCCGTCATTCCGTGACCAAAGGGTCACAGATTGATAATACGCTTTGAATTTGTGTTTCAGATCAACAAAGAGGGGACAGTGATGTCAGCCGTTTACCTCCCGCGATTTGAGGACCTGTTTTCGCGGAGCTGCAACGGCCGCCATTTTGGTTGTTTTTTTCAAAAAAAAAATTTTTTTAACGTTCTGTATATCATGAATAAAAGCAAGAAAAAAACCGCACTCAAAAAGCTTTACTCGTTTCCTTTAAAAAAAAAATAAAATGTAAACACCTGAAATATGGCACTCCAAGGACAAAGTCTCCCTTAAAAATGAATAAAAATGAATAAACATTTCTTCAAATGTATTTCAAGACTTTATTTATCAAGCCCAACAACTTTTATATTCACATCTTTCGTGAAATCCTCAAAAAAAAAAAATCGCGAAAATAGCCTTTTTTCGCGGCTCCAAAGTGGACTGTGGCCCCTCAATGAATTCGAAATTGTAAACTATCGTAATGTTTACAATTCGACGATTTGACGTCTCGAATTCTTCGATGTATGTATACAGGCAAATCGATATTGCATGTCTCATGATTTCGTTAAAATGGATATTTGTTTTCGCTATGAATCAACTTCGAGATTGTTGTATTCACAATTACGTTTAACCATTTGACAGACTATCGTAAGATTGATCCATCGATATTGGAACGTTCGTCATTGCCGAATTCGAAAGTTCCGTCCTTCTGAATATTGATCGTTCGAATTTCCGTTGCCCACTCGTATTGCCAAATCGCGCGAACGCATACGCGAAACGTACATATAGAGATCTAAAATATCCATAGACAAACACAAGAGACTTTCGATTCGTACAAGCTTCGATCGATCGTTGCGTCCCGCTGTTGTTTACCAATCGTATACGACATTGAAGCTTGCATCGTTGGAATGCAACGAAATTTTTCTTTATTTCTTTCAATTGCTCGAATTGCTTTTGGCAAATGTTCGTTACGAAAAAAAAAAGCCTCGCTGATTTTTCAAATGGCTCACACGGAGATCTGGAATTTTGATTTGCAAAGCGTCATTTCGCGGAATCAATGAGAAATGTCCTCGTAAAAAAGTGTAAACGAGATTTTTCCGTTGTATCCCAACGATGCAAACTTCACGACCGCAGCAATCGTAAGAGAACCCAGCCGGGCGTGTCGGGCAACCGACTGTCGTGTTTATATTCGCGTTGTTTCGTTTCGTTCGTTATTGTCGTATCGGGGCTCTCAACGGAGTTCGCGCATACGAGATATCCGCATGACGCGTGACTAAAGTGTAACCGGCTGTTTCACTCGTTCCGAATAATAACAATGAGTATTACAATTAACACCTAGGACAATTGTGGGCGCTCGGCCTTTTCGTAAACGTTTACGCGCACAAATATATGGCTTGAAAACTTCGTGACTTGCTTAAAAAAATAAAATTAAATAATCGATATATAAAATAATGTAAAATGTAATGTACACGATTGTGGTAATATAGCATTAAATTCAATGTTCCGTCAAAGACTATTCGTTGGAGAAGTATCCCGAGTTGCGATTTCGTTGCGGCAAACTTACGATCTTAATCTACAACGCACATTGACGCTTTTCCTTTTTTTTTTTTTCGTACGTTGCCCAAAACACGAACGACTTTTGCCGCGTTTTCTATGAGTTTTATTTTTTTCTTCTTCTCATTTGTTTCCTTGGTCGGCCAAGGGGTTCGTAGAGTGTGGATATCTTGTACAACGTGTAGTCTTCGATATACGCCTTAAAAACACCTACGAGTATTACGCTAGAACCGTAAGTCCTGAAAACGCAGTTGTTTTGGTCCCTGGGTTGTTTTCTCTCTTTTCTTCCCTACGCCTACAACTGTCTGCCTAGAAAACAAAAAATCCTACGCCTACCTGTCACCGGCAAAAACGTTAGTCGATAACGAGAGAGCAGCAAATAATAAAAAAATTTAAAAAAAGGTGGAGAGAGAGAGAGATAGAGAGAGAGAGAAGGAAGAAAGAACAAACGACGAGGAAATTGTTACGGTAACTAGGATTGACGAAAACTGACTGAGGAAACATCCCGAAGTGTTATTACGCGTATGTTCGCTTTTGAATGTATTGCACCTCGATGTAATAATCGAGTTTACACCTTTGGTCGTTTCAGCTTCTCGGGCCACGCAGAGGGGAGAGAGCCTGACTAAGAGCTACATTATCGCACCAATCGCTTCTTCAAAGATCGTTCAATGCGCCTTTTCTTTTCTTTTTTTCTTTTTCTTTTTTTTTTTTTATATACATTCACTTTTTGTCTTTCTCGCGCGCTACGTTATCCGTACTAGAGTGTAAACCGTAAAGTCGTCCCAGTATCGCCAGTAGTTGTGCAGAACCACACACTCAACACTTTGAGATGTATCCTTGTCGTAGTTATCTGTCGGATTAAAAGGAGCCATTCAAAAAAATTGCACTCTTCCTCCTCTTTAGTAACATTCGACTTTTCAACGCTTTTCTTTTAGTTTTTAATTTTTTTTTTTTTTTTTTCTAACTTTTCGTTCGTATGGAAATTATTCCGAACGAAGCCGGGATACGAGGGAGATTTTTCTTTTTTTCGTCTCTTCGAGTGGACTGGCCGATGTTAAAACGGAAAAAAAAACAAGCTGGTTATTTTCTTTCCACGTTCCTTCAAGGTGGGATATACATTTGTGACGATAAAAAAAAAACGTTTTTTTCTTTTCAACCATGAAACTATATTGTGGAGAAAATGTCGCCAAAGTTTCAAGAAATTCGAAAAACTTCAAACGTTGAAGCCCGTAGACTTAAGGGGTAAGGCCACTGTAAATTTTTTGAAAAATCGATTTTTTTTTATTGGCTTAAAAAATAGTTTAAACCCTCTAGAATAAGAAAAAAAAGGTCCTGTGCGACGTCTTTTTTAAATTTTTTCCAATAAAAAACTATTCGCAAAACTTTAAACGCGTTTTTCTCGAAACATGGTTTTTCAAAATGGCACGCAGCATAACTCGAACAATTTTCATTTTTTTTACTTGAAATTTTAACCAGATGTGAACATTTACATTATCTTGAGAATGTCGATCGGAATTTTCAAGAACTTTATTTATTGATTTTTTATTAACAAAAAACTTGCCGTTTTTTTCGTAAAAAATCAATTTTTTTTTCAAACGCACGCCAAATCCACAAAAATTGATACTTTTTAAAATCCGATCGACATTCTCTAGCTATAGCCCTCCAGATTAATGGTTTTTTTTTTGTTCTAGATTCAAAAGTGCACCAGTGGTGCTGCGTGCCGCGGAGCCCTGGAAGCAAAACATGTCCCGGGAAGATAGCTGTGGAACCGCCATTTTGTTTTTTTTTACTGTAAAAAAAATTTATAATAAAGTTTAATGTATGCCCGATAACACCATTAAAAGGTTTTTTCAAATACCTTCAATTTCGGGAGCAAAAAATTAGTGAAAAAACCTTTTTTTTTGGGCCGTTACAGTGGCCTTACCCCTTAACAATTGCAATTACTATCGTAATTCATAATTCAATTACTTTGTAACAGATCACTCAAGTAATTAGCTGCCACAAGTACCGAGTGCAATTTAATTCACATTCTGCGTAAACTTTGAACGCGTTTTTCGCAAAACTGCATTTTGGAAATTGGCGTGCGTTAGTGAGAAAACTATTAAGCAGATTGGGTGGAAAATTGGTAGAAACATTGCTATCATTTAATTGACGAGAATTATTGTTGTTTTAATTTGAAAATAGCGTCTTTTTTGTCCAAATTTTACAGAACTTTTGCGCGATATTTTGATTTTTGTAAATGCGTTTTCTTAAATTTGCACTTTTTTCATTTTAATTGCTGTCAAATGGAAACGTTACATGTACCGAGTGAAAAAATGTTTGCATTTCTTTGCAAACCAAACACTCCGCCGCAGCTCCGCCATACTGATGAGAAATGAATTTAAAAAAAATTGTCTTGTATAATTAAATATACTATTACGATACACCTGCAGTTTGATAAATGTACAATAGTTATTTCTTCGCTTGAAAAATCCCTCAAAAACGCTTAATGTTTTCCCGTCTAAGTGTACATCCCGCCTCAACGGAGTTCCGCATTTTGGACCAACCCTAGGGATATCCACGTGAGATTCTAGAGCATAGTACTTTGTAGTGTTGATCGGTATGTATTACAATGGCTTCGCATCGTATCGCTGAGGATCGTAAATAAAAACAAATTTAAAAAAAAAAACGGAAAAAAATACGATACAAGAAGAAAACAAAACACCAAAGAGAATGAATTACGAACATTGATGCAAAGGTGGCAAAATTTCATTAACAAGCTATCACCGTGTAATCGAGAATGAATTGACAACGAAAGACAAAAAAAAAACTCAAAATAAACATGGCGCGTTTTAGTGAGAAATTAATTAAATTAGTACGTATGGAGGGAAAAGAAGAAAGGGTCTTCGGTTCGAAGGATTTTGACAAAGCGAATCTCCGGCGAACCGGGAAGAAGACAAAAATGTAACGGGAAAAAAGAAAAAAAATTCGATATAAAAAAATCTGCAAAAGCTAAAATTCTAAAATTGGCTAACCTGCTAATTTCAATAAATATAAATATATGTGTATGCATGTGTGGGCGTGTATATGCATATATATATCTATGTGTACGTTTATGCACGATTTAAAAACTACAAACAACGAATGGCCTTTGATTATTGCATTGAGTAATGCACGAGAATGTGCCACACGACTGAACGCGATTCTTGCGAGCGCGGATGCCCTGAAGAACCGCAGTATATATATATATATATATATATATATATATATATATATATATATATATATATATATATATATATATATATATATATAGAGTATATTTCCGTTTGGTATTTTAAAACGACAAAAAATAATAATAAAATATAATAAAATAAAATAAAATAAAATACAAATGAACAACGTTACTTAAAGATATTGTCGAGTATACGATCGCATACTTTCATCTACATTAGTATATAAATTCATTGCTGAGAGGATAACGGGAATACTTTTGCGTTATCGCGGAGAATACGGACTTTTTCTTGTGTTATCCCACTGCCAATTGTGTGATGCGCGACGTATTGCTGAAAATAGTTCAACTGACTTTGTTACCATGCCACTTTTCATAGTTTTTCATACAGCATTTCAATTACACAATTGCAAAATACAGGCAGACTTTGTGTACGTACATATATATATATATATATATATATATATATATATATATATATATATATATATATCCACATATGCACTCAGTCTGTCATCAATTCACACAGCTCCAAACCCGAGTTCGTTAAAATTTCTAAAGAACAATATAAATAAATAAAAAAAAAACCCGAGAAAGAATTGAGAACAAAAAAAATAACACATAAAAATGTCATCTAGTGAATTGCGTATTTGCAGTTCTGCGGAAGAATAAATAAAGTCGAGCAACTAACGAACAGAGATTATGTTAAAAAAATGTTGCAAGCGTCATGTACGAGGCGTGGCAAGTCCGTGTGAGTGAAGGTTCGTCGATTTTAGAGTTATTACGTACATTATTAATAAGCACGTATAGATGAGCGCGTGTACCGTTAAACGTAAACTTTTACCCGGCCCAGATACGTGAAACTTTTCGACTAGTATACGTGTCACCATCCTCGTTTTGCTATCTTGTTTTTGTTCTAGTTTTCGTCTTTATCCGTAGCAAAACTAATATATATATATATATATATATATATATATATATATATATATATATATATATATATATATTTATTTGTGATATTCGTGTCTTCCGTTTTCTCTCTCTCTATCTCTCTCCCTCTCTCTCTCTCTCTCTCTCTCTCTCTCTCTCTCTCTCTCTCTCTCTCTCTCTCTCTCTCTCTCTCTCTCTCTCTCTCTCTTGGTAATGGTGTCGATGTTCGCATCGTTCGAATGCCATGTAAGTGCATTTTTATATTTTTATTATCATAAAAAACTTTTTTTTGCATATTTAGATTGTAGATCTGTAAATAAACGTCTCCGAAAATTGTCGAGGGATTTCTGAATGAAAAATTCGCGAGGAATATAGGCACTTGAAAAAAAAAAAAAAGTATTTAATTGCATTCCAACGATCGAAACGTCAATCTCATCTCTCTTTCTCTCGGTCTGTTTCTCGGTTACGCGCGACGAGCACTTGAAAGCCTCGTAAGGACTGGCAACGTATTTTCACTCTGGTGAAAAAAAAAAAAAAAAAATGAAAGTGCAGCGACAACCGTCACGACGATAATAACGAAGATAAACGATAATGATAATGATACAAAAAATGATAGAAAAATAAAAAAAAATAATCTCAACGGGATATAACAGTTGAAAGTTGTAGTCGTGTGATGGGGTTGAAGTTTGCATCGTTGGAATGCAATTCTTTTTAACTTCTCATTTTCATTGTTACGAAAAATCATATTGTGCAGATTTAGGTTGTAGATCGGTGAGAGTCTAAAATTTTGTCGCGTAATTTTCGTGGCTCAAGTCTTCCGGAGGAAATTTGAGAAAAAAAAACAATGATTTTTTTTTTGCTTTCCAACGATGCCTGCGTCGTGTCATGTAAACATTCCACGAAATGATGCTTGCCACAAAATCGGCCGCGATCCTAAATTGACTTGTCGCAAATAAGGAGCAAAAGAGAGTAGGTCTGTACCCCAGCCGGGGTTGGGGGTCAAAATGTCGAACGACCAAATATGGAACGACAAAGTTTTCGAAACGAGAGAATTATGAACTCTCAAAATAACGAAAGTTGAATTAATCGAAATGTTATCCTTCGATCGACGACCGAATCGAATGACTATTGAACCAAAGGATTATTTATTCGAGAGCTCATGTATTCGAGAACGTATATTCAGATAATCGGCAGTTTGAGTCATACAAATACAGATTCGAACAATCCACAACATTCGTATCTCCGAAATATTAAAAAGTGAGTATCCAATATTCGTAATACCGTCTATAGCAAAAAGCCATATATCGAGACTACAAACCTCGAATGTGTAGATCTTAGAAACGCAAATGATCGATGGTACGAAATGGCGAATACGAAAATGGCGAACATGGCATCGCTGCCTGACTGCCGACTGACCACTAACGCCATCTGCCATTTACATTCTGAATCGCAAGTGGTATTGCTCGATCCCAAGCTCTCGCTATCCGGACCGTTCGCCATTTTGGCCCATCGCTATTTTAACTGATCGACTTTTTGGTCCTTCGCTTTAATGAATTCGAAATTGCAAACTCTCGTAATATTTGCAATTCGACGACTATAAATCAACTTCGAGATTTTTGTATTGACAATTTCGATTAACTATTTTACAGACGATCATAGGATTGATCAATCTTTATTGGAACACGTTCGTCATTACTGAATTCGAAATTTCGGTCCTTCTGAATATTGATCGTTCGAATTTCCGATACCCACAGCCTGGCCCTTTTCTTGTGTTGTTGAAGTTCGCATCGTTGGAATACAATGGGAACCGATCATTTCGATTAGCCGAAACTTTTTTTCCCATGTCAAAAGCGACGTAAATCGATCGAACGTTTTTTTTATTTTAAGGATTTCGATCGGAGATCTTAAATCTCAATCTGCAAATACGACACGTGGAGGATAATCAAAGTAGGAGAATAAAGAATAATTCCCATGGTACTCGAGCAATGCAAGCTTCACCATTCGCCCTGCACTCTTGTCTCCGTGACGTATTGTCGTCTGTCATTTCATCTCACGGATCCCTTTGCACGTATATAAAATTCGCACGTAACGAGGTTTGATTTCCGTAGAACAAAAAAAAGATAGAAAAAAAAAACAACAGAACCGTTGGAAATCGACAACGATCAATGACACGACTAGCAGATGACTGACTCGATCTATTTCCTCGAAACGAAAACGAAAAAGGGAGAAGAAACGAGAGACGTAGAGAGCGAGAAAGAGAGAGAGAGAGAGAGAGAGAGAGAGAGAGAGAGAGAGAGAGAGAGAGAGAGAGAGAGAGAGGGAGCGAGAGAGCGACAGAGAGAACATAAGAAAGGTCAAAAAACGAAATGTTAAATCGACAAAAATCCTACGATCGCGAATACACTGAAGTAACAACAACAAACGAATTCTGCAGCTACGGAGCTCCAAACAAATTTTCTCAACGGTGCAAAGAATGACCTCGAAGTTTGCGTCATTGGAATGTAGTCAAAAATTTCCTGCTTCATTTCTTCATTTCCAGCATTGTTCAAACTTTTATCGATGCTTCAGATTCTGGATTTCTTATCAAAATTAAAAAAAAAAACGCAACGTTTGAGCAATTTTCGGAATCTGACGAAAAACATTGTGCCCCTGAGGAAAATTAATTTTCAATACGTTCCAACTCAATTATAAAAAAAAAAACATAAAAAAAAAGAAAAAGTAGCACCAAAGTCAACGATACTGTCACGTTGACGAAAAAAATTGATCGCAGATTCGTAGCCGCTGAACTCGTCAGTACGACGAAATTACTTCTTTTTTTTCCCCGTTTTTTGTTTTTTTTTGTTTCTTTCAGTGTCCACGTTTCCGAGAGTAGAGAAGACGGTTTCGATAAGTCGTGAAGTAAAAAAAAAACATCGAGCTGAACGCGCACTTGTGCTGGCGCGTGCTCTCGTATCGCGACGTACAAAATAATCGCAAAATAATAATAACAATAATCGTGAATAACCATAACAACAACAGTAATAATAATAATCGTAATAATAATAATATTATCGATAAAACTAATGATTCGTAATGATCACAATAATATGATCGTCCGGCTCGCTTCTTAACGGGCTACGGTGGCAAAAAGAGAAAACGTTGGTACTGAATCACGTAAAGTGTGCAAGCGTTATAAAGAACTCGGGCTCGAGCCCAGGGTCAGCGAGCAAACAACCCACCAGAATGATCAGCAGTGGCGTACTCGGTGAGCAGCGGCGAGGCCGCAAGTGCCGCGTAGTTGGCGTAATCGGCGTATGGGGTGTAAATGAGACCGTGCGGATCGCCGGCCGAGAGCAACGATCCCGGTGGGCCCGAACCGTTCAGCAGGGAGGCCGCGGTCGTCGGCACGGTGATCCTCGGCGAGAGGATCAACGGGGCGCCCAGTGGCGCGTTCTGCGTGCGCATTTGCGTCCCGAGCCCCGGTAGAAGGCGCTGCGTCTCGGCGGCGGCTTGCGCCACGCGCCTCCATTCCTCGTCACAGGCTGCAATGTCAAACGCTGCACTCACTCTTTAGGCTGAACTCGGTACTGCGCGGTAATGCGTGTTTTTTTTCTCCAAAATACGGTTTTCCAGACGATTTGCACGATTCATTCGACAGTTTTCAATATTTGCTGAGGGCTCAGGCTACTGTGAAAATTACGAACGTTCGTTGAAAAATTTTGAATTCAATTTTTTTTTTTTTTTAAATTGAAAAAATATTTTTTGTCGATACTGAAAAAAAAAATCATAATTTTTTGTTGAACATGTTTTGACCAATTATTTTGTTGGAAATTTAAAAAAAAAATCAATTTTTTGTTGAAAATTTTTGAAAAATCAAATTTTTTGTTGAAAAGTTCAAAAATATAATTCTTTGTTGAAAATTTTTTAAATATCAGAATTTTTTGTTGACAAATTTTTGAAAATCAAACTTTTTGTTGAAAAATTGAAAAATATTATAATTTTTTGTTGAAAAATTTAGAAATATAATTTTTTGTCGAATATTTTTTAAATATCAGAATTTTGTTGAAAATTTAAAAAAAACTCATAATTTTTTGTCCAATAATTTTAAAAAGCAGTTTTTTGTTGACATTTTTTTTAAATTCAAAATTTTTTGTTGAAAAATTTGAAAAATCGAAATCTTTTGTTGAAAATTTTATAAAAATCAAATTTTTTTTTGAAAAAATTTGAAAAAATTCAAATTTTTTAAATTATTATCGAAACACGATAACAAAGAAAATCTCGGTTGAGTCTTAGTCAGTATTATCTATTTCAAGAAGAAAAAAAAACTCGTTTTTTGTTTTGTTTCAGATCAATCGAGTGGCCAAGATCAAGTACACCGTTGAATCCCTTACGTTCAAAGATCCTTCACGAGATTGTTTGTAACTTCTTCAATTATGAATAGTTTTAAATAAAATTTGGTACACACACTTGGTCTTTCACGAGATTGTTCATAACTTCTTGAATTCTTAATATTCTTAAATGAAATTTGGTACACAACTTTGTTTGGGTACCAACTGATGTACGTACAAATTAATGGGCAAACGATTT
The DNA here is from genome assembly GCA_964007375.1 of Ophion obscuratus. Classification (NCBI taxonomy): domain Eukaryota; kingdom Metazoa; phylum Arthropoda; class Insecta; order Hymenoptera; family Ichneumonidae; genus Ophion; species Ophion obscuratus. The sequence goes on from OZ023317.1 coordinate 48,829,435, forward strand.
TGTATCAACTTATGTATCAATTTTTTTAAATCAACATTTCAAAAACAATTTTTCAAAATCAAGCTTCAATTCAATCAATTTTTCAAAATCATTTTTTTTTTAATAACCCTGATTATCGCGTCGTCAGAGTAGCCTAACCTCTTGATGGAGCTCTGTCGAGTTATTATTTAATTTTTAATTCGGAACTTTCGACTATTTTTCAATTTAGACATTATGAAAATAAATATTTATTTGAATTTGAATCCGTTATTTTGAAATTCTATAATATCACAAATTATGATCCAATTACTATTAAAATAATGAATTTCAATTGTCATTGTGCTACTTTGTTCGTTTTCTCGAAATGACGAACAGTTTTTTTTTTTTACAAATAGTCATAATTATCGATATTTTGGACATGTAAAATATCACGAAGGGTGGAAAATGTGGCGGATGGAATCTCGTCTAACGAAAAAACCGTGCTTTCAATAATTCTTTTGAAAAAATGTAAAAAGAAAGAACAAAACACCCTCGTATTTTGTCCCGAAATTATTCAACAGCTGTATTTTTTTTTATACGCTTTCAAAAAGCTTCGAATATAAACAAAAAATTAGATTTGGCATTTTCGTAATTTTTTTTTTTCATTCCTTCAAATTTGCTCTATATCTCATTTTGAAACTATTCAACACTCCTGTATTTTTCTTGAAAGCCCCGGATCAAGAAATAAAAATTTGTCGAAAATTCGAAGCGAATGAAACTTTTTCTTATATATTAAATTAATTGCGATCGCTAGATGAGGATGAGGCGCATCGAAAAAATCAGGGAACGTAATGTAAAATTCTTCGTAAAGTTTATGCCGACTGATTGATTGTCGGCGTAACAAATAAGAATTTGTCTCGGTGCAGAAAGTTGATAAATAAACGGCACGAATTATCTCTCTCTCTCGAGAGAGAGGCCTGAATCTTAATGCGGCGTTGAACATTTGTTTAATCATATTTACCTGCCGCAGCTGCAACCTTCGTGTTAGAGTCTCTGTACGTGCCGTTTATTATCGCGAGTTCCATGAGCTGCCTCTTCTTCAATTCGTCCTCGCCATCAGCCTGCTAACAATCGACATCACCGTCAGGATCTCGACATAATTTCGAGATTACATCAATTTTTTTTATCTTACTGTGGTTATTACTTAATTGGATAAAACGAGTCAATTAAGGCTGTAACTTGAATTAAAACATGTTATGAATATATCGACAATAAAGAGTCATGAAAATAATCATCGACCGGAGCGAGGCGATCTGCGGGTTTGCTTCCGGTGAACTGGAAAATTCACTACGAGTATCGCGGATATTTTGAAAAAGAATAATTGGAACTCTCTCACCACGGGCACGAGAAGCTTCTTGACTTCCTCGACTGCGCGGGCGAGTTTGAGGGTGGCGCGGTTCTCGGTGTCCTCGACCGTCAGTAAAACATGGAGCTCGTCTGTCAAATGTTCCCAATTTGGTTTGCCTCGATTTTGCTCCTCCTGTTGAAACAAGCCCGACGTTCTTTTGTAAAATTCAATTTTTCGGTGCTCCGCGCACCCAATGTCACGAACGAAAACGAGCGGATATTTGCAACAACGAAAGAACACTTATTTTGTTCGTTTGCAAGTACATTCGAATAACGGAAACTACCAAAGTGCTCGCTAAAAAAACAGTGATATTATTTTAATAAATTCGACGTTGACCGAAACAATTGTTTGCACTGGATCGTTTAGTTTGATGCAGTTCTAAGTCTCATCGAATCTTATCGTAATGTGCATAATTGCATGCAACGAAAAATCATTTTTTTTTGACATCCTCATTTTTATCATCTAAAATCTTTTCTTTCACACCCGTGCAGAAATTTTGACCGGAATACCCTATGTCCGATCAAATCCCGATCAGGATTTGTCATGGATTCCCCAAAACCGGTATCCCGGTTAGAATTCAACTTGCATCAGTATCGGCATATGTACGACGACGATGGCATCATTTTGAAAATTTTGACGTCACGTGTATTTTCTGTATTACTATGGAATTCCTATCTATAGAAAGGAATTTCTGTCTATAGATTCCTATCTATAAAATTCCTATCTATAGACAGGAACTACATAGTAATACCGAAAATACGCGTGATGCCAAAATTTTCAAAATTATGCCATCGTCGTCGTACATATTCCGATACTGATGCAAGTTGGATTCTAACCGGGATACCGGTTTTGGGGAATAAGTCTCTGTTTATACCCACCGACATGTCGGTGGGTATAAACATGTATTTAAGACAAATTAAAATCAAATTCACAATGATTAGATTAAAATTTACACCAACCGTGAGTTCTTACGTATTTCGAGAGAAAACGTTTCGTCGAGGCAAAGAAATTTTTGCAAAAAATGTTGTGAGTTTCAAATATTACATTATAAATATGAAAAAAATCACAAAATGAGTTGTGAATTTCCTCAAGTTGAAGAAAATAAAAATCGAATTCACGACAGTTATATTAAAATTTACACCACAAGTGTAAACGTATTTTGAGAGAAAACATTGTGTTGAGGCAAAGAAATGTTCGCACAAAAAGTTATGTGCAAAAATTTCTTTGCCTCGAGGCAATGTTTTCTCTCAAAATACGTACGAACTCACTTTTGGCGCAAAATTTAATCTAATCATTTTGAATTTTATTTTAATTTGTCTTAAATACGAAAAAATTCACAACTAATTTTGTGAATTTTTTTGTATTTATAATTTCTTGTCAATACATTTGCATTCACAGATTTTGATGTGAATTTTTTTTAATTCACATCAAAATCTCGCGATGAGCGCGATCTGCCATTTGAATCTTTGGACAAATTTTTTTTTATTGATAGTTTAATGCACCAAAACTTTATAAATGTTATTTATTTTTATAATAAATTTAACATGTCATAATTCCATTTTTGACATTTTATTTCAGCCTGTATTCACCCGTGATCCTTCCCAGATTCCTCAATGATTCCATGGGGAATCTATTTAGAGTCATTAAAGGATCCGGTTCTGGATCCCTAATGGAATCCAGTTTACGGATCTTACATTTAGTCTTCGAATCTGATCCGATATCGAACTAGATCCCGACTGGGAGCCCGGGATACAAGTCAGAATCCAGCTGTATCCCTGCCAAAATTTCTGCACGGGCAGATTTAGCTCGAAATCTCTAATGATAATTATAAGAACATTTGAGTCATGATCGAACCATAAATTTGTAGAAAAAAATGTGATACAAAAAAAATATTAATCAGCAAGAATTGAATGTGATGGAAAAAATGGCAAAAAAAACTTTTATTGCGTTCCAATTATGTAAATGTTGACGCATTTTCAGTAACGTGACCATTGAGTGTGTTGTGACGACAATTGTGGCGGACACACGGTACAATAAATAAAACAGCTCAACGCAACGAATAACGTGAAACAAAATAATAATTACAAAGAACGAAAGTTGCCGTTCAAGCAAAGGCCTCAATTCGCCATTACATTTACTTACAAGAGCCCCAACTTCAATTTCCACAATAGCAGCTTGAAAAAAATCATCGGTGTTTATGCACAAAAGAAAGACGTATTATATTTCAATCATTCTCGTACACCTTTCCATCCGAATAGCGAGAGACATTTTTTTCGCGCAATCGCGATTGTCAATGCACCGTTGAAAACATCAACGAGCACGATTTCCTCCGCCACATCTTGATACTTGGGCAATTATTTTTTTTTTTTCTTCTTTTTCGCGCATCGTACCCGCAAAGATTAGCGCTCGTTTTTCTGTCACAAGATTTACGAGAATTCTTGTGCAGAGCACGATATCGAATTTTACGAGTGCGCGGGAGAAATGAGTGCGGGAGATTTAAGACCGCGAATAAAGTGTCTACCGTTGGGTTTTCGAGAGCGCGCACCTGACTAAACACATATGCGTCGTCGAGTATCAGTTTTATCGCTCGACGAGTGGGCCGTTGCATCAATATGGATGACAGTGCAACGAAAACGTGTGCGTGACATTTTTCGTTTTTTGCCGCTTCATTTATCGTTGAGCCAATTCATTACGTTGCCACTGCCTAACAACGTTATTTGGACTGCGGCCAAATTACCGTTTCGAAAATCGGGTTGTTACGCATTAATTGACTCGGAAATTTTCGGACTTTACCAGGCTTTCCATACGGGTTTTGCAAAAAAATTCCAGCTTTTGCAAATGACCCAGACGAGGGTCAGCTAAAGAACACTTTGTTCACATCAAACATATATTTTTTTTAAGCTCAAGACCACAACTCAAGGGGTCTTCCCACTTTAGACGCTAAAAAGACTATTTTCATGGTTTTTTTTATAGGTTTATATTATAGATATTGATGTAAAAGTTGGTTACACTTAATAAGTACACTTTTGAAACACATAAACAAAACAATTTTATGTATTTATGTAACCCAAAAAAACCTTAAGGGGTTACCCCCACTTGCGATTTTGAAAAAATCGATTTTTATTGCATTTTTTTGAAGTATAAGTATCTGAGAATATGTCCTGAAAATTTCAAGTCGATCCGAACAAAATTGACTGAGATATGAGCGTTGAAAGAGAAGAATCCGTTATGTAAACGATCGGCTAATTGAAACTTTAAACGCGTTTTTCTCAAAATGGCATTTCTGAAGTCGGTGACCAAGATTACTCGAGCAGCCACAATGAATTTTTTTTACCATTTTTGAATGACCATTTGGTTATTCAAAAATGGTGAAAAGAATTCATGAATTTTTCGGATTTTTTTTACGTTAATGTGTAAATAAAATGTGTTAATAAATATTTTTTTTCATGTATTTATGTAATTCAAACAAACTTTAAACGCGTTTTTCTCGAAACAACGTTTTTCGACGGCCTGTTGATAAAATCTTCGAAACTAGTGAACCGATCCTTATGAAATTTTAACCACATATTCTTTCCACCTATAGCTATAGTGCATATCAAAGATTTTTTTAAATGATGATATTTATTAATTTTATTTAATTTATCTTGCCAAAAACGGTGAAAAACTCGTTTTTTCCGACAAATGTCCGCCATTTTGTAATGTTTGCATATATAAAAAATCGTATGATATGTGCTATAGCCAATAACATACTGAGTCTAAAACCGTTTGATTTTTTGTTTCGAATGATCCATCTCCGAGATTTCGTCAACAGCGCAGACCTACGAGTTTTTTAGGACATTCTTTTAACTACCATTTTCGTCTATAAATAGTGACTTAAATTTAAAAAAATTTTAATGTATTTCGAAAGAGTATTTATTAAGGGGAAGGTAAGCGTTTCAGCGTGAAAAAAAAAACACTTTTTTGCGATTTTTTTTCATCTATATGGAAAGAGTAATTTTATTGAAACCTTTTGTACATTATTAAGGGGTTACCCCCACTTGCGATTTTGAAAAAATCGATTTTTATTGCATTTTTTTGAAGTATAAGTATCTGAGAATATGTCCTGAAAATTTCAAGTCGATCCGAACAAAATTGATATGAGCGTTGAAAGAGAAGAATCCGTTATGTAAACGACCGGCTAATTGAAACTTTAAACGCGTTTTTCTCAAAATGGCATTTCTGAAGTCGGTGACCAAGATTACTCGAGCACTAATAAACCGATCTTCTTGAAATTTTGCAGGCTTATTTAATACATAAAAATGTAGTTTTTAACCGTTCGATTTTTTTTTTCGTTAAAATCGAACCATTAACTTTGACTGTCCGCCATTTTGTGAAAAATGAATATTTTTTAAAATCCTTCGATTAAAGACTAGTTTATACTTATATTTGACTCAATCCAACCGCATTTTTTTTTCAGATGATCCACTTCGCCGCTATGTTGGTCACCGCAAACCGTGTATATAAAAACATTATTTCATTGACGGCCATTTGCCACTAAACAATGTAATATTTTTCAATAAAAAAAATACCAAAAGTTCTTCAAGATGTGTTCTTTAAGATGGTATATTGATCGATTGAAAAAGTTTTGTAGTTTTCTTTAAAAAAATTCATGAAAAAGGCCTTTTTTGCGCTACAAGTGGGGGTAAGGCCTTAAGGGGCTATACCAGTGTGACACTTTCAAAAAAATCGATTTTTTTGTGCCTTTTTCGAGAGTTTATACTTTCAAGAATGTCATTATCATTTATATCATTTATATCAACGTCATTTTATCGTGCAAAAAGATTTTTCAAATTTTCCGACATTGCAACTCCAAGAGCAATTATCCAATTGAGTGGAAATTTGAACTGAGTACTCTTGAATATATTTACTCTACAATGACGTAGGATATTTTCGATTGGATGAAAATTGACGATTTGGCATTGAAAAAAACGACCATTTTATAGGCAAGAAAACACTTTTTTTTCATAACTACGCCATTTTGTTAGATTTTCATATTTTTCGAAAATCCTACGTCATTGGACTGGAAATACCTTCCAGCTTAACGACATTTTTTTTCGTTTCCCGGTTTCAGCTACTCAATCGGTCGGAATAATGTCAACAGTGGAGGAACTTTTTTTGGCGCCTCCGAAGGCAGCGCACAAGTCGCTTGGATCTCAATATTTTTCTATGAAAAAATTATACAATATAGGTCAAATATAGCCAAATATATTCTTTACTTTCCGAAACATTTAATTGTGTACTATTCTTCCAAAAAATTCCCGAACATCACCCAAATGTTCAGCGTTCACACTGGTATAGCCCCTTAAAGTGCACGTGGCAAATGTCGGGTACGCCAGCCACTGAATAATTGCATTTATTTTTATCAGTTAGGTTTTTCTTTTTACGGCTATTTGCGTTTCCATTTATTGATGTAAATATACGTGCAGATTCATTAAATTCATGATTCAGTACATAAATGGGAAATCGAGGAAAGGAAGAATGACGAAAATTTGACAGAGGTATTGAGGTTAAGAGGCATTCTCATAATTCCGCGCGGCATTCGTATTTTCGCAAAGAGTCGAGAATCCCTAACAGGCACGATAGCCAACGTTATAAGGCAATAGTCAGCGACCATAAATTCTAGTGTCGATCGACCCTCTTTCATCAACTTCACCCGGACCATGCCTTAATTGGCATGAATTTTCCTTCACGAGTACCAAGTCCGCGAACGCGTTTGAAGAAAATCGAAAGAAACTCGTTTCGACGAACGCCTGGAGAGCGCGCGAGTTCGTTGTGAAAAAAAAAGGATGTGAGTTGTCATTTTCATCGATTATTATCGCGGCTCGGTCGGGATAAAATACATTTATTAAAATGATATACTAACGTGTGCTTTCGATCGATTGGGTCTTACCTTCTTTTTGTCCCGCATTGATCCCTTTCCTCGTACCATGATCTTGCAACCAGTCTCTTGCTCCAATTGTTTCGCTGTCATGCCCCGAGGCCCAAGAATCCTTCCGACAAAGTTGAACTGCAACAAAAGAAAGGCAAGCGAAAAATGTATTTTTAATTAGGGTAGACGTGAGACGGTTGAACGTCGAGATATTTTATGATGTTGAAGAAGTAATCTATGATATCAAAGAAGTGATTTATTATGTAAAAGAAGTAATCGAAGAAGTAATAAATCATTTTCATCGCATCCTTGGAATGCGGTTAAAATGACTATTTTTTTTTAAATTGTATTATTATTTATTTATTGTGATTATCTAGATTTTACAACTTGTAATTTGTTGCGATTTGTTGTGATTCTAGATAATCACAACAAATGAATAATAATACAATTAATAAGGAATATAGTAATATTCAAAAACTTCTTTTATATCAGGTAAAATAACGAAGAATTTTCGGTGCACTCCAACAATGCAAACTTCAACACTATTAATATTGATGTGTAGGCGAGATTAATTGTAAAGATTGGAGGTGCCGGAGTTTGCATCGTTGGAACGCACGGAAATTCTTCCTGGCATTTAATTTCTTTATTTTTATTATCTACTAAACCTTTTTTGCCGGTTTCGGCTATAAATTTTGAACAATGATCGTCGAAAATGTTTCAGTGATTTTTGTACCCTGATTGGGCGAAAAAAATACGGCAACATGGAGAAAAAATGTATTCCCCTTGCGTCGCAACGATGCGAAGTTCAATGCCATGGATTCTAGAATTATTTTATTATTATTTTATCTTCTTCATTTTTATTACTATCATTAGCTCGTTAATAAAAATCCTAAAATGTATCTGTTATCATTTAAACTTCGTTATTTTTATTATTATTTATAATCTCGCTGCTTAAGATCCCCCCAAAAACGTTTGTCATCTTCGTAACATCAATTCGCCTAAAAAATTTCACTGTATTCGAACGATGATAATTTCAGCATTGTAATATTTTTCTAGTAGCGTATTTTTCAAACATTCCCCCTCATGTGAGAGTGTAACACTGAAAAACGTTAGGAAAAAATCTTAAAAATAAATTTCCCCTACACATCAATACTGATGATGTTGAAGTTAGCATCGTTGGAGTGCAACGGAAATTCTTCGTTATTTTTTCATTCCTTCATCTCCATTCCTACCTAAATTATTTTCAGTGCAGGTTTAGATCGTGCATCTCTAACAAGGATCGTAAAAAATGTTTCGATGACTTGTGTAGACGAAAAAAAAATTTCGTTGCGCTCCAACGATGCAAACCCCAATATCATCAATACAACGGGATTGCATCGCGAGCTGTCATCCACAAATTGGCGTCTCAGTTTATCCGTCCGATGTAACTACGATACCTCCGAAGAACCGGATTCGTGCATCAAAGTGATGTTGTTCAATTGGCGTAACTATACACGGTATCGTAGATGTTCGTGATTTCCAATGAACGCGCCCGTTTTGCGCCGCGATCAAACCCCGCCGATAAGAGTGTGACGAATGGGATGGACCGATAAATGTAATCGCTCGGACCAATCGATGCCCCTTGATCGAGTGAAGCATCGATAACGACGCGATACAAAAATGGAGACGTAAAATAGAGAAAACAATGACATTTTTTTCGACGATGTAGACTATAATGATCGCTAAAAAGGTTCAGCAATCTAGAACGAGAGTCGATGATTATCTTTCTTGTTATTCCAACGAATCTCATCGGTTGTAGAATAATTATCGCGATTGGATCGCTGATGCGAAGATCAACGGAAGTTGCTCCCTCGAAATGAAGCAAAAAAAAACGGAAAATTTCTACACGATAAAATCTTTCTCTCGGAACTTTGCAGGTGTCCTTTTAATTACTATCCAACCGAGAATTCCGCGGTTCGAATAAACAAATATATATACACACAATAGATATGCGGTTCCCGTCAAACAATGCGTAATGTTATTACCGGGGGAAAAAAAAACGACAAAGGCGAAAAAGGAAACAGGGAAGGAGGGTGCGAGTGTATCTGATTTTGAAAAATGAGATGATCACCTTTTCGCTTTGTCAACCAAGCTGAGAAAAAAAGAGACACGTCGCACATAAGTGTATGACAAATATTTTGGTTTCTCAGCGTCGTAAGAATTTCTTGGGATCCTTTCGTTGAATATTTCCCAGTGAAGTCAGAGCTTAAACATTATACGAGTATTCGTATGGTTGTATGCGCTTGAACTGATCCGTTCAGGATGTGAAATAACGCCCGAGGTTCATTCCTCGTGCTTCCTTTCCTTCCCAGACCTGAGCGAGGTTCACCGAGGCGACTATCACCGACAGACGGATATATATGGGAGATTCCACGCCATTTCAGCTAGCCGGTGACCCTGACGATTTTTGCTTTTCCTGATTTTCTTTTGTAAAATTTTTCCCCATAAAAGTATTATCCACACCAATTTTTAGATGTTTATCACTTCGCCCTTTGGAGTTATAATTTTCCAAAAAATGTCGACTTCAGAATTTTTGGAAACGTTTAAACGCTAAAAACTCTTCCTGAACTAATTGAGATATCGACAAATGGCACTATATATTTTTTTTCATTTCGAAGCTTATTTTCGTAAAAAAATATGAAAAAAATTATCCGTCATCAATGTCAACGTTTTTTTTTGCTTCTAAAGTGAAAACTATTTTTTTAAATGATGATTGCTTTTTATTTACTTTTTCAAAAAATTCTCCAAAATAGAGTTACTCATTCTATGATTTTTAAGACTAGTCTCATCGTGGGTCCATTTTTCCTCCTATTTTTTTTTAGAATGAATCATATTTTTTTAAACGATTTTTATCATTTTGATGTCCAATAATGCCATTAATGATTTTGTGATGTCCAATTCGGCTTCGAAAGGCCACAAATGGTTTACTTTTCATTTATACTGAATTTAACAAAAAAATAAAAATAATTTCGATTTAAAAACAAAAAATCGTTAAATTCAGCAAAAATAAAAAATACACCGTTTCAGATCTGTCGAAGCCGAATTGGAAATCACAAAATCATTAATAGCAATCATTAAGATCGTCTAACAAAATATGATTAATTCGAAAAAATAGAAGGAGAAATGGGCCTACGTTGAAACTAGTCTTAATAATCATAGAGTGGGTCACTCTATTTCGGAGAAGATTTTTAAAAAATTAAAAAAATATAGTTTGTAGTTTAGAAGCAAAAAAATACATTGACATTGATAATTGATAATTTTTTCATATTTTTTAACGAAAGTATGTTTCAAAATGAAAAAATATATATAGTGCCATTTGTCGATATCTCAATTACTTCAGGAGTTATCAGCGTTTAAATCTTTCCGAATCTTCTGAAATCAACATTTTTGAAAAATTATAAGTCCTAAGAGAAGAGATAAAAATCTAAAAATTGGCGTGGATATTCCTTTCAGGGGGTACGATTTTAGAACAAAAGTCAGGAAAACCAAAAATGGTTGGGGTCACGGGCTGGCTGAAATGGCGTGGAATATCCCATATATATATATATATATATACACACACATAAAATGTATTTACGTACGAGTCTCCCTGTGGAAGGAAGGCGCGCCCGCGTCATTATATGATATAGGTGCCGCGCTTGAGAGAAATCGCGCTCTCTAACATAAGTCGGAGTGCAATATACATAGATATATATAGTGCATTGTCGGTATGCCGTATTGTCTCTTCGGGTGACTATACGTGGCGCATGACGATGATGCGCTGAAGGATGCATTCTTGGGGATTGAAGTTTGCACCGTCGGAGTGCAACAAAAGTTTAGTTGTTTAAATTTTAATTGTCCCTGTGTTTGTCATTGAGGGGTTAGGCCACTCTTGAGGCCGAAAAAATAGGCTTTTTAGGGATTTTTTTTCAGAAAAACTACAAAATAAATCGATATTACAAAAGAGGGTGTTTATCAAATACATATCGGTGACTGTATATAATAATTTTTTTGAAGCGATTATTTTCAAAATGGCGGCTGTGCAGCGTTTATCTCAAAACTGCATTTTTTAAAGTTGGCCGGAAACATAACTCAGACAATTTTTAACCGATTCACTTGAAATATTGAATATATCTTGAAAAATATATTGTCTACGGAAGTAGGTTTTTTTTATACTGCATAGTTCATTTGTTATTAACAAAATTATCTGACGATTTTTCAGGCGAATTTTTCACTTTCCAAAAATTTGCCTAAAAAATCGTCAGATAATCCTCCTTAGGCCTTTATAGTGGCCTAAGGCCTTAACCAAAATCTCATTTCGCAGATTGAGGCTTAAGATCTCCAGCCAGAACTTTAAAGCATATTCGGATGATTTTTGTGGCCGAAGGATGTCAGAAAAATTTGGGCAAGAAAAAAAATCTTTTTTTGCATCGCATTCCAATCATGCAACCTTCAATCTCATCGGAGAGTCGGATCACGTGGCCTCCCGTCTTCATCGTGTGCGGGACCCCGCGGGCGTCACTTTTGCCAAAACCGTTATCGATGCCGCTTCTTCCCGGCGCGCATTTTTACGACTCAAATTCGCGCACATCCGCGTGTAGGGAAAAATCCATTCTTGACTGTCTTTTTGTCGCACAATAAATTTCTGATGTTTTCGGGAGGATTTTTTGCAGCAGCTTTGAGGAGAATTGTGCGTTTCATAGGACGATATTTTGGCGGATATTTTTGGTCAGACGTAAAAATGGGTGATGGTATTTTTAATTCGAAGCTTCCAGGAGCTCGACTGCGGAGTTTGTCAGAAAGAATTACGGGGCTACATCTACCTAGAGGCCCGAAAAAAAATGGCCAAATTCCGATTTTTTTTTCTGGGAAACGGCTGGTGAAAAAGGACCGCATTTTTTTAAACCGAAGGCACATATATTGAGAGCCTTTAAAAAAATCACCGAAAAAAAAACAGACGAATTGAAACTCGAGCATACGAAATTTATGGAAAAAATCCCCGAAATATATGAAAAGTCCGGTCGACTGTTCGAGGCTGTAGGTCATTTATTTTTTAGGAACATTTAAATGAAATTTTCAGGGAATATAGCTAAAAGTGATACTGTCGAATAAAATTATTTTTGGAAAATGCCATTTTTCGACCCACCTAGGTAGATGTATAGCTCGCTAATAAAAAATGGAGCATCAAGCATGGTTTCATATGAAACAAAATCGTCATTTGCACTGGAGTTTTATAACGTTGGTTGGGAACGGCACGTTGTGCAGTGATCGTATTACAAATAACGCCAAAATCTAGACGGCGAAGTTTTTTGTGAGAATTCCGTTAACGTTTTAAATTTTAAGGATTTATTGTACCTTTGGATGGTCGGAAAACAGGCCTTTTTGGATTTTTTAAAAAGTCCTAATAGAGCAATCAAAATAAGGTTTGGAGGGATTATTTTACATTTCTGTAGGTACTGAAATCAATTTTTTATTTTCCAAAACAATTCAAAATGGCGGCCCGATAGCGCTTAGAACAAGAACGACTTGTTTTAGGCCCTCCACGGGCGGTCTCGTTGAAGAAGCACATACGAGAGAATATTTTTCGTTGCAATCTCCACGAGTTTCGCCAGCAAAGCACCCACGATTGTTGCAAAATAATGGATACTTAAAAATGGTTTCAAAATGGCTTCCAACTTGGCTTCAAAATGATGCCAAATTTGTGCAAATGTGGCACTATTTTGAAAAAAAAAAAAAACGTCGCGTGTCCAACTTAAAAAACGGCCTTATTTGTTCATAAAACCGTAATTGTTAATCGATCGTGAAAATCGTGTGTACTTCGCTGGGAAATCTGCCCAAGAAGATACAATTGAAATTTGAAGTCAATCGGTCAGAGATTGTATGAGCTACGAGTCCGCCCGATTTCGAAAACATGGTTTCAAGCAAAACGCGTCTGTAGTATTAAAACCATTTTTATTCGGACCATAACATTCTTGGGATGTTTATACATATCGAACCATATTGACGGTTGAATTTTGCATCGTTGGAATGCAACGAAAATTCTACCCAATTTCTTATTTTCATTATTATTCGAAATCATACTTTGCAAATTTGTTGTACAGCGCTAAATAAGAATCGTAAGAAGCGTTTGTCATTTTCGTAGGTCAAATCTGCCAAAGGAAATTCGGGATATTAAAAAAAAAATCATTTTCCTTGCATTCGAACGATGCAAACTTCAACGTCATCAACCATATCATCCTAGGGATGTTCATACCGTTCATCTATATCATTACAGCACTGAAAAAAACGATCCATTTTTTTTAAAGATAGGGGAAAGTGGGGTACAGTGTGTCACTTTTTTCGAACGAATTTTTACTCTAATCAAGGTAGTGCGATAAAATGTATCATATAGGTGGGTACAGGGTCTCAGCTACTGCGAAACATAGGATACAATGAGGCGGTTGAAACTCTTATATTTTTCTAACACAGATCACAAATGTTTACACATAACAGTACGAAACCAAACAAAAACAGTATATCAGTGTCAGTATAAAATCAGTATTATCACAGGAACATCTTATTTTTACATCATTCCACATTGGGGACTCCCAATGACACGTGGGGCATTGTGCCCCACATCTCGATGATACACTGCACCCTGCTAGTTAAATATTTGATTATCGATGGAAATAACTATTAATTGTACTGCGAATGGAAAAAACACAAGTCACTGAGCTCATCATGAATAATAAAACTATCGATTGGGACCGAAAAACTCGAGCCACTACAGCAAGTTACGTTATAATTTACGTTTTTCCGACGAGCAAAATATTTTCTTTCCAATCCTCAAATCAATTTTTAATTTTCAATAATTCCTTGTGAGCTGATGTCAACTTTGTTCCAGGCCTGACGAAACCAAATATAAATCGCGGTCCAACACAAAAAATTTCGGTATCAACGAGCTACAAACCTCCGAAAAATCGCATTCAGCTCACAGTGCCCCGTGATACATTGTACCTCACTCTCCTCTATACAAGCCCTCAAGTCATCATATCGTAACTGCCGTTTTATTGTGACGAGATTTTGTGCACAAACGCCAAAAGCAAAGTAATTCGTCGGCGGATTGAGCAAGCGTATTGGGCTTGAATATATCAATATCAGAGCCAAACATATAGGTCATATCATAATTCGGTGGACACTTTCATTTTTCAAAAAATCTTTTACTTTTCATTCAATAATAATTTATATTTTTGTGTAATAATTAGTAGTCCCCTTCGCTATCAATGACACGCTGCCAGACTAATGGGAGGTCATTGACCCCAGAAAATGTTCCCTTTTCATTAAGGCTAGTAATTGCGGTGTTAATGGCGGAATCCAATTCTTGTTTGTTGTTAAATCGGTGACCAGACAACTGCCGCTTCAAATGGCCAAAGCAGTTGAAATCGCACGGGTTCATATCAGGTGAATATGGTGGATGAGGCAACTCGATCCAACTCATGTCTTCGATTAACTCCTGAACTGCGTAGGCTTTGTGGGGTCTAGCGTTGTCATGACGTAGCACTGGTGCTCTAATGTTACGATGTACCGCCCATCTTGAGATATATTCCCCCAAAAACGATTTATAGCGCTCGGCCGTCATTGTGATATTTTCTTCATAAGTCTTCCAAAACGCCATGTCGTGAACATCCATGCCTACTATCAGCAAGACCTTCCTTTCATGCAATTCCGCGCGTAGTATGGGCTCGGCTGATGTGCCTGGTCTGACCCAGGAACGCGCTTGATGTCTTTGCAGGGGGGTGAAACATTCGACCCATCTTTCGTCCAGGCAAATTAATCTTCTTAGGTCATTGTTGCGATGACTAAGCCACAACAAGTTCGCACGTGCGATGTCAACTCGCTTCTCCTTCTGGGAAGGCGACAACGAATGGTGAACGTCTTCACCGAGCTTCGACACCAGAAATGAACCGTCTCTTAATATTCATTCTACCCATGCGAAAGGTATGTTCAGTTGTGCGGAGATGTCATTAATGCTCACTCTACTAGAGCATCGCAACAAGCCCTGGATTCGTTCTTTCCTTTCTTGTCTGGAAGGCGATCCTGGTCGACCAGACTTCGATGCGTCTCCAGTATTTGTCCTTCCCTCCTTGAACAATTTCATCCAATTCGTCACTGCACTTTTCTTGAGCGCGTTCTTGCCTACTGCTTTGTACAGAAGATTTCCCGATAGTCCAGCTGAATAATTCGGCAGAGCACAAATTTTCAAAAATGCGCGTTGTTCTTGCACAGTTACAGACTTTTTCAATTCTTCCATTATCGAAACGACGCGTGAACACAAATTGCGTATGTTTTCTGAAATGTAAACGTCAACACTACGTAACAGTAACATAACCTCAAACTTATCACAAACAGGATGGCAAGTGTGAAAAAATAAAAGTGTCCACCGAATTATGATATGACCAATACTTTTCATTACGTTGAAGTTTGCATCGTTGGCACGGATCACTCGTTTTTTTCTTCTTCTCTTTCCTTGATGGAGATCGTCAATTCAAATCAGCAAAAAAATATATTGGACATGAGTAAAAATAACGTCAACGCCATTATTTTTCTATCGAAAGCCATAGATATCCCTTCTAGGACGATAGTAAAGTATTCGTTGAAGTGAAATACAGTATTTCATCGCAATCAATAAAAAACGTCTATTCAACCCGAATAAAATATCATGAGAGCCGAATACAGCTCTCATTCTTGGTTGGAATTGAATTCTTCGATTCAATTCCAACCAAGTGAAGCATTACCCGAAGTCAATATATAAATCGAATATTAAACAAACGTCCGGTAGGCCAAGATTCGACGAAATCTTCATTCGACTCGAACAAACTCCCTCGGTACACAAAGAACCCGTACTGCATCGTAAAGATTTTATTTGATTTTTCTTTCGCGAGAGTGATGCCAAGCAAAGTCGAACTAATCTTGGACATATCTACGTAATAAAAAGTGAAGAAAAAAAAACAGTATCCTTTAACGCTCCCCGACGAAATGCTCGTCGCTCGGTAAGTACGTCGGCTTTTCCTCGAACCGCAGTAATAACGTGGCAAAATCGATGTTGTTGCTCGCCTCAAGATTGGCGAGAGGTCCGTTTCTCTCGGATCAAACACTTTCCCGAGATCGAGACCGGCCCGTATACAGAATTCCCGTTAAGCGTATCGCAATTTATGGCACACCTTTCGAGCACTAAATTTCCTAGGTGAGAATACACCTCGCTCTGCCCCCCCCCCTGTCTCGTTTCCTACATGCAACGAATATTTCCCAAGACCAAAACCCACAGGCCAATAAACATGCGCCCATTAGAAACCCGGAGAAATGATGTTGAAGTTTGTGTCGTTGGTATGCAACGATTTTTTGTCTGTTTTTTTCCTCCCTTTTTTCTTCGTTTTCACTGTTGTTCAAAATAATTCTCAATATTTAGGTGGTAGGTCTCTAGGGAGGATCTTAAAGAGGCTGCTCAGGGTCTTTGCGGGGCAGGCGGCAAGAGGGGAATGCATATGCTTAAGGGGGGATTGTCTTTTTTTTCGCAAAATTTACCGCTTTTTGGGAATTTTTTTGTGAAGAAAGTATACAACGGAAAACTTGTGAAACTTGGCATATAGTTTTATTGATCTGTTTACTAAATACAAAAAAAATTTTAAACAATTTCATCAAAAAATCCGCTTCCCATCCCCCTCGACGCGCGATGGTCCTTTTTTGATGGTGTGCACGATTTCTCAAAAACTATTCAACCGATTGCCTTCAAATTTGGACAGAATGCTCAGCTGACATCCTTTTATCGTTTGATGAAGCAAAAAAGCAATACGTTTAATAGTTTTTTATTTATAACAAAAAATCGATCAATTTTTTTCGAAAAATCGATACTTCAAGTTCAAAACGTCACCAAATCGTCAATTTTTTTTCCCTTCATCGAACGATAGCTATATGTGTCCAAAGTAAAATGCTTTTTGGGTTTTTGTTGCAGGATGAACGTGAAGGCTGTAATCGTGCACACCATCAAAAAAGGACCATCGCGCGTCGAGAGGGGTGGGAGGCGGATTTTTTGATGAAATTGTTAAAAAAAATTTTTGTATGTAGTAAACAGATCAATAAAACTATATGCCAAGTTTCACAAGTTTTCCGTTGTATACTTTCTTCACAAAAAAATTCCCAAAAAGCGGTAAAATTTTGCGAAAAAAAAAAGACAATCCCCCCTTAAGGCAGGATATGGGTTTAGACAGGAAACAAAATAAGCAATATTGAGGGATTTTTTAAACTAAGAAATAATTATTCTACAATTATCAAACTTTAGGCATACTTTAATGGTATATTTAAGTGTACAAACATTTTTTTTTTTTAATTTAATTCACTATGAAAATGACGGAGCTGTGACAGAGTGTTACAGCAAGATCGCCGCGGGAGTTGCGAATCGGCGTGCAGTCTAGCTTCCCGTAGACTTTGATTTGCAAAAGAGTTCAAACATTTTTCAGTCAGAACATGTATAGTTTCTATGTGACGGTAATTAAAATGGATAAAATGCCAATTTAAGAAAATGGCACGCGTTTACAAAAAAAATCAACATTTCACGCAATATTTCTGTAAAATGTGGATTAAAAAGGTACTTTTTTTCCAATTTTCCAAAAACAATTCTCGTCAAGTAGAAGGTACGAATATTATCAATATTTCTACCAAGTTTCAACTCAATCGGCTTAATCGTTTTTGAGTAATTCTACACGCCAATTTCGATAATGCAGTTTTGAGAAAACCGCGTTTGAAGTTCACGCCCGCTCCGAATCCGAGCGGTGAGGCACACCGTTGACGGGCTGTAGCGTTTGAAGTTTTTCGAATTCCGCTTTGAAACTTTGGGAAAATATTCTACATATTTACAGTTTCTTACATTTACATCTTCATAAATATTCTACATATATACAGGTACATATATAGTTCTATCGTTTAAAGAAAAAGAAAAAAAAATGATTTTTGTATCGATGTAAATGTATATCCCGCCTTAAGGAGGTTGGAGCGATTCAGTTGAGTCAAATGACGGTTTATTCATTTTTTTGTTCAATGAACCTCAAAAAAATGCATACGAGATACAGATTTATTCTATATATGCTAATTTTTTTAAATATACAATTAAAGGGCAAAATTATGCATTTTAACATTTTTATTACGTGAAGTAGAAAAACTTTTGTGTTACTACCAACTTGAAAAAGCGTAACATTATCGATGATTATTATGAAAAAAAAACTATGACAACGAATGTTTTATACAATTCACAATGAAATTTTGAGTAATTCATAATTATGCCTATTCATATTTACGTCACGAGATTATTGGCCCATGGTTTACGATGGGCAAGATGAGGATTTTTTTTTCTAAATGTTCGTAAAGGTTCACTTTGCGTTAATCCGTTATTAGGAATGGTTTATCTTGGTGCTAAAAAACAATAAAAATTACATAACCTTTAGTGTGAAAGTCTTGCCCATCTAACCGCACGTTAAATTACATACATTGAACTATTTTTTATCTCTGGTGTTTGGTGGTGAAAAAAGTTCAAAAAATTCGTAAAGACTCAGTATAGTGTAAACAATAATATGTATTTTTTAAAATTAAATTTAACCTTGGATTGTGGCTAACGCTCCAACCTCCTTAAACACCATTTACAACCAGCTAATAGATATGTGGAATGCATATAGAAATATTTAGAAATGTTATTAACCTTAAACTCTTAATTAAACTGTT
Source organism: Ophion obscuratus (assembly GCA_964007375.1). Lineage (NCBI taxonomy): Eukaryota > Metazoa > Arthropoda > Insecta > Hymenoptera > Ichneumonidae > Ophion > Ophion obscuratus. The sequence goes on from OZ023317.1 coordinate 48,848,475, forward strand.
TAGAAATGTTATTAATCTTTTTTGTTTATTTACATCGCCAATAAGTTATTAACCAAGTTTAAATGTGGCAAACGCGCAATTAAGGTCTCAGTAACTGGTATCACTGAGCTCAGATACGAACGTCACATCGTGAGCGCGTAGCTGTCAAACATCCTTCGCGAATTTCGTTTTTTTTGTTCGGCGAAAATGAAAAGATCGAAGGGAAAAAGGCAAACCGAAAAACAGTACAATCGACGGTTGGAGCAAATACAACCTGGTAAGCGGTTAGTCCAGTCGAGATAGGTCTAAAATTCGATTAACCTGGAATTAATTCCGGGCTTCGATTTTCTTTTTTCATACTTGGGGGGGGGGGGGGGGGGGGGGTTGTTGGTAGTGTAAAATTCGATTTTCGGGACAATCCCCCTGGTGCGTTTGCCGCCATCTTGATTTGAAGAGGGATTTTTCGCTTTTCGAATAACTCGCTTAATTTCAACCTTAGAGTGAAAATGATCATATCAAAAGTTGTGGGAAATGTAATTCCCCACAACTTTGGCAATTATAGTTTTTACCCTAGGATCGATATTTATAGAGTTACACTGCAAATAGGGATAAAAAGTTCACCCCTAAATTAAGTATAAGTCCGAAAATATTGATCCTAGGGTAAAAATTGCACTGACCAAAGTTAAAGAAAATACAATTTCCTACCCGATTACTGCTTACCATTTTTACGATAAGTTTGATAATAAACGAAATAACTGAACATAAAAAAAAAATTCACCCTAAATTAAGTATAAGTCCGAAAATATTGATCCGAGGGTAAAAATGCTAATAACCAAAGTTGGAGGAAATCAAATTTCCTATGTGATTATTTATTACCATTTTTACAATAAACTTGATAATAAACGAGATAAGTTTTAAAAAAAAGTTTTTTACACCTTTTAGCAGTCTAACTCTATAAATATCGATCCTAGGGTAAAAATTATAATCACCAAACACGTGGAGAATTACATTTCCCACAACTTTGAATACGATCATTTTCACTCTAAGGTTGAAAATAAGCGAGTTATTCGAAAAACAAAAAAAAATTCCTCTTCAAATCAAGATGGCGGCAAACACACAAGGGGGATTTTCCCGAAAATCGAGATTTACACTACCAACCACCCCCCCCCCCCCCCTAAGTATAAAAAACGAAAATCGAAGCATGGAATTAATTCCAGGTGAAATCCTATTTCGACTGGACTAGATGGAGAAAAGTAGTTGAGCCGGTAAATGAATGCGCAGTAGAGGGGCGACGCGTCATTGATTTGAAGGTTATGTCGAAACACATGTACTGCAGCTTCTGTAAAGAATGATTCAAAATATTTAAATACTCTTTATGAAACTGCGATAAGAAATTCGTAGCAAGGAAATAATAGCTTGTGCGTTTCAAATTTTGGCGCCTATTCAAAATGGACGACTTGACAGCAGCGTCGCCACGTGGCGTAGGGCGCTTTATCGTTTTACGCGAATCAGCGGAAATTTCCGGTTTTATTTCACGAATATCTCAATAACGAGACAGACAAAACGTTCAAATATTTCATAAAAATCTCAAGAATTTTTTCCGCCCATTTCCATGCAATTATTACTATTTTTATTATGTTGCGACAGTAGTATTAGAGTTCTAATTGAATATTTTGCTATGTCGCCCGTGTATAAGAGCCCAACTTCAATAATTAACTGCTCAACAATCACGCAGACGAAGCACGTAAAATTTTACACGGAGTCGTAACATCTGTTCACAAATATCCTCAATAAATTTCCGCCAATTCTTACTATTTCGCAATAGTTGAGCAACCCCCTTAAACAAAGTATGCCAAAGCTCGGTTCTGCCCAAAAAATGGGCACTTAGAGAAAAATCCATTTAGTTGCGTTCCAACGATACGAACTTCAATATTACGAGAAATGGCAATATTCCATCAACGTACTCGACAGCAGGACGTAAGGAAAAAAATTATTCAAATTTTCAATATTCATGATATAGCGGTGATCGCAAGGGATACTTGAGAACTGTCTCGTAAATCATTTTATAGCCGCCACACGGTCGAGTCCAACATCACAGATAACTGACGTTAACATATTAAAAAAAAAACCATCAAAAACTTCGGGCAAAAACGAAACACTGTTTCCGAATTCTCAAACTGTTTTTTTACTGTCGCTTTATTGCTTTACCATTTTATTTCGTTCGTAATGTTATTCCGATAAGCGAGTGGTCTAGTCTGCCTCGTAGCAAGATTTCTAGTCGGTATATTGTACTAATCTTCGATAACTGGCATCAGGAAGTATTGAGTTTTAGTCATGGAGAATTACACGATCGAGCGACGCATACACCGAGAAAAGAAAATCGTTGAATGTGCAAAATGCATTTTGTTGTCTCAAAATTTTGTTGTTTTAACAGTGGCTCAGACATGCTTAAGGGAGACTTTGTCCTTGAAATTGCAGCGGTAGATGTTAGCGGCTCCACATGAGCAGCTAGAAGAAGAGGAGGGATGCCTCTATGGACCAGGCATTGCCGATTAGCGGTAATTATGAACACATTTGTGTAAACACATTACAAAACTTGAAACGCGTTTTTCTCGAAAACACGTTTTTAAAAATGGCTGACATTCTCCTGACCGCTGTAATTAACATATCGACCTGAAATTTGGAGAGCATACTCAGAAAATATGTCTTCACGGAATGACAGATCGTTTTTTCGATAGATACATTTTTGCATTTATTATTTATCTTTTTATGCGAAAAAAACGCGAAAATTCGATTTTTTTTTAATTGCCGCCATTTTCCGAAATTTGTATACTAAACGAAAAACCCATCCGTCATTCCATGACCAAAGGGTCTCAGATTGATAATATGCTTTGAATTTGTGTTTCAGATCAACAAAGAGGGGGCAGTGATGTCAGCCGTTTACCTCCCGCGATTTGAGGACCTGATTTCGCGGAGCTGCAACGGCCGCCATTTTGGTTTTTTTTTTCAAAAAAAAAAATTTTTCAACGTTCTCTATATCATGAATAAAAGCATAAAAAAACCGCACTTAAATAGCTTTACTTGTTTCCTTTAAAAAAAATAAAATGTAAACACCTGAAATATGGCACTCCAAGGACAAAGTCTCCCTTAATTTAATAAGGTACAGTTCACATCACTAAAACTCAGATTGACAAAACGTGTTTTATGCCAACCAAAAATCACGTTGAACGTATTTAAAGATACATTTTGTTAAACCAATTGAATTTTGGATGGATGAGCGAATTTTTTTTCAGTCTGAAAATTGTTATTCGCTGCATTGTTACTGCACAGTTATTGCAGACAAAGTTTCACGGTCGTGTTATCTCGCGCCGTGGCGATGTGAATTGGCCACCAAGATCGTGCGATTTGACGTCATTGGACTGCTTTCTTTGGGGTTTTTCTGAAAGGAAAAGTGTATACCAACGATCCACAGACTATTCCCCGGAGCTCAAGGAAGCAATTGGACGCACCATTAATGAAATTAGCTCGCAATTGTGCCAAAATGTTAATGGAACATTTCGTCAAAAGAGTGAACGTTTGCAAACAGGAACGAGGCGACCAATTATCGTATATTTTGTTCCGCACAGAACCTCCATGTTTGTACCTTATATTAAAATAAAAATAATCGTGATTTTCAAATAAATCATACGTTTTATTGATAAGTAAAAATGTCAGGCCTTTTCTAGGCACCCCGTACAATCAGAAATGTTCCCGCAACGTCGTAAACTTTATTTTTTTTGTGGACATTGGGTGAAAAAGAAATCAGGTTCGTCTCAAAACAACCCAGGTAGAAATTATGTTTGGAATCCTATAGGATTCCCCTACTTCTCCCTACTCCCTGATAGGGATCCAACGGGATACCCCATTGGATCCCTAGCAGGAAACGTCACGCTCGTACATTGGATTCCAAGAGGGACTCCCCATCGGGATCCAAAAGGGATTCCCATCGGGATCCAGTAGGGATTCCTATCGGGATTCCATAGGGATTCCCTATTAGGATCCAATAGGGATTTCCCATCGGAATCCAATGTAAGAATCTTAAAGCTTCCCCACAGTATTGAACGGAATCCGATACGATGCTTGATCGATCATATCGCATTCTGTAAGCCCAAAATGCTACAAAAAATAAAAGCATCGATACACTAAAGAGATCAATTTATTGTTTACAAAGGAGTACATATCGAATACCACAATATACTTATTTTGTTTTTTTTAATTGTTTACCCATACTGAATATTTATATTGCTTTGTATAGTATTCTTCGAATACTTATATCTTATATCTATATCTTCGAGTACTTTTTATACTTTATGAATTTTTTAAAAATACTTGTGCAGTTATGGGCGGGATATTCTTTGAATACTTTTCATACTATATAAAATTTAAACACTTTAATAAGGTTGATGCTTGCATCATTGGAATGCAACAAACATTAATGCTTTTGAATTATTAAAAAAAATTTTTGGCAGATTTTGGTTACAAAAATCCTTTAACCATTTAAAAAAAATATTTAGCGATTTACGATATAAATGTATAACAAAGATCTTCTATGACAATAAAAATATGGAAAAAAAAGGTAAAAAGGGACTTTCGTTGCGTTCCAACGATGCAAACTTCAATGCCATATACTTTTTGTATTTAATGAAATATGAATACGTTTTATATTGTAAATACTTAAAAACGAATACTTTTTTTACTGCAACGTTTTTTGATACACATTTTATATTATTATTAAATAAAAATACTTGTGCGCATGGAATTTTCTTTCCGACGTAACGGCAATCAGGTTATGGTTGCGCTTGAGGTTGAGCAGGTCGGCGGCCATCCCAATCTTTGAAATTAGCGATTGCTTTCCCACAGCACAGCAGCGCTTCATCGGTAGTAACATAGGTTCCATCCAATCTTACGATCGCGATTGCGCAGTAACTCGATCATCGCGCGCTTTTCAACGACGACACGAATATATATGTACCCTGCGCCGCTTATATTCTATCGCCCGACGTCTTTCTTTTGTCGGAAGCGATTTTCTGAATCCTCATTGGATCCCGATAGGGAATTCCTATTGGCTCCCGACAAGGAATCCCTGTTAGATCCCGATGGGGAATCCCTATTGGATTCCGATGAAAAATCCACCGGGTCGGGTGGAAATTACTGTTACGGGCTACAAACTTAAGCGAATGTGTAATAGATATCATGTTTATAAAAATATGATTTCATACTTACATTTAATTTTCTCTTAAAACCTCATTTAAGCCGCTCTAACAAAACTCCACACACACAGCGATAAACCGCAGACGCAATCGTAACCCGATTGCCGTCACGTCCAAAACAAATTTTTATGCGCACAAGTATTAAAAATTCAAAAAGTGTGCATATTAAAATTTATAACAAGTTTTTTTATTCGTAAAAAAAATACTAGCCCATAACAAACTATAAATATACAATACGGGTAAGCACTAAAGTAAAGAAGTTACTAAAGAATATAATTATATATTGTAGTATTCGATATCCGAACAAATTCCTAGAAACACGTTGGTGCATCTTGAAACTCTCAAGCAAATCTGTGCACAGGACCATCAAAGAATAATTTTTTACAGAGCGTCGCGAAATCCCATTTTATATAATTTCAAGTAAAAAATTCTCAAACCACGTTCATCTGGAAACAGCCCAGGATCCATTTGGATTCCAATGTGGTCTCCCTACCTGGGGTGTCCATATCAACTTCCCATAAGGATCTGGTAGAACCTGAGGAGTCCCCAACAAATACATTTGGATTCCAATGTGGACTCCCTACCTGGGCCGTCCCTATCAAATCCCCATAAGGATCTGGTAGAATCTGGGGAATCCCCAACAAATCTATTTGGATTCCAGTGTGGACTCCTTACTTGGGGCGTCCCTATCAAATCCCCATAGGGATCTGGTAGGATCTGGGGAGTCCCCAAAAAATGTCTGCATGGGAAAGCGTTTTTACATTGAGGAAGAGAAATTGGACGATGCACATCGAGAAATGGCGATTGTGGGGCGAATTACGGCTGGCCGAAAATGGCGGGAATTTGAAAACACGCGAGAAATCGCGGACGTTTGTAACGAGTGCGTGTCCAAACACTAATATTCTCTTTGCTTGCCAGAAACTCGTATGCACGGGGCGGCCATTTCGGCCTCGTTATTATAACTCGCGGGTGCGCATATATATATATATATATATATATGCGCACTGACGCGTTGGCTTTTGCAGAGGGAACAACGGAGAGAAGTTCACCCGTATAAAACTCGGCAAGTGCGAGCGTTCTCAAGAGAGCGAGATTGAGAAGCGGAGAAGCTTCTATTCTGGGCGCGTAACCAAAATAGAAGCCAACTATACACGCATTTCGTGCTGCTTTTCCTCAGCCTTCTTCCAAATCGTTTCCCCTTGCCCTCGCCCTCTCTCAAACTTTCGCACCCTCTCGAGCCAACGAGATCGTCCGCTGCCGCTGCGATATATGGACCACCACCTTCGTATACTCAAAAACGGCGCGCGTTTCCATTCTCCAACCGTTCTTCGGAACTTCTTTATAGTTTCTGGATTTCGTCGATGTTTCAGGAAACGCGAAAAATGCAAAATTTGCGAAACTTTTCGAATTTTCCAATTCGGAGCGTCGCTCGCGAGCTTTTTTTTTCGCGTTGGACGATCGTTAGCGATGACCGCGTGGTCGAAATTTCATCATTTCGAAGTTTGCATCGTCGGAACGCAACGATAATTGATGCTTTTTTAATTGGAAAAATTGCTTTTTGGGCAATTTAGACTATGAAAATCCTTCGATCGTTTTTACGTATTTTTTTTTTTTTATTACAGATTTACGAGCTCAAGTTGCAAAAAGGGCTTTCGAATAATATTAAAAATGACGAAATGAGAAAAACATCGTTGCATTCCAAAGATGCAAACTTTGACAAGAGATGACGTAGGTAGTAACAGTATTTCGTTGTTACCGACAGTAATGTATTCATCGTGAAACAGCTATCATTGAATGTCATTTGCCGTACATAACCTCCTTTTGAATCGTAAATAACAACACTTTAGAATTTATTGAATATGTCAACATTTGTGCCGAATAAAGTGTTTTCGCGAGGAGTTTTACTTCATTACTTTAAGGGGTTACCACCACTTGCGATTTTGAAAAAATCGATTTTTTTTATTGCATTTTTTTGAAGTATAAGTATCTGAGAATATGTCCTGAAAATTTCAAGTCGATCCGAACAAAATTGACTGAGATATGTGCGTTGAATAAGAAGAATTCGTTGTGTAAACAACCGGTTAATTGAAGATTATTCGAACACTAATGAACCGATCTTCTTGAAATTTGCAGGCTTATTTAATACATAAAAATGTAGTCTTTAATCGTTCGATTTTTTTTTTAGAAAAAAATGGCCGTTTTATAGCCAAAAAACGGCCGTTTTTTTTCGTTAAAATTGAACCATTAACTTTGACTGTCCGCCATTTTGTGAAAAATGAATATTTTTTAAAATCCTTCGATTAAAGACTAGTTGATACTTATACTTGACTAAATTCATCCGCATTTTTTTTCTTCAGATGACCCACTTCGCCGCAATGTTGGTCACCGCAAACCGTGTATATAAAAACATTATTTCATTGACGGCCATTTGCCACTAAACAATGTAATATTTTTCAATAAAAAAATTACTAAAAGTTCCTCAAGATGTGCTCTTTAAGATGGTATATTGATCGATTGAAATTTTTTTGTAGTTTTCTTTTAAAAAATTCATGAAAGAGGCCTTTTTTGCGCGACAAGTGGGGGCAAGGCCTTAATATGAACAAAAGTGCTGCTGAAGCTCATCGTATTTTAGTGAAAGTGTATGGCGAACATGCTCTAGCTGAGCAAACGTGTCGAAAGTGGTTTGCACGTTTTAAAGTTGGTGATTTCTACTTCGATGACAAGGTGCGACCTGGCCAGCCGAAAAAATTTGAAGATCACGAGTTGGAGGCATTGCTCAATGAAGACTCATCTCAAGCACTTCAAGAATTGTCTACATCATTGGGAGTTGACTTATCAACGGTAGGAAAATGTCTTAAAACTTTTGGCATAATCCAGATGAAAGGACATTGGGTCCCATATGAATTGAAACCACGGGACATTGAGAGGCGTCTTTTGACATGTGAACTGCTGCTTCAACGGGAGTAAAGACAAGGTTTTTTGCATCGAATTGTCACTGGTGATGAAAAATGGATCCATTGGAACAATCCGAAGCGCAGAAAGTCACGGGTTAAGCCCGGCCAACCATCAACATCAATGGCAAAGCCAAATATCCATGGGTCTAAGCTCCTGCTCTGTATTTGGTGGGATCAGAGGGGTGTGATTTATTATGAACTGCTGAAACCGAATGAAACCGTAACTGGGGATCGCTATCGACTGCGATTGATGCGCTTGAGCCGTGCATTGAAAGAAAAACGGCCGGAATACTCCGGAAGACACGACAAAGTCATTTTGCTGCACGACAATGCTCGTCCGCACGTCGCAAAACCGGTACAAACATATCTGCAAACACTTCAATGGGAAGTCCTACTCCACCCGCCGTATTCTCCAGATATCGCTCCTTCTGATTACCATTTGTTTCGTTCGATGGCACATGGCCTGTCTGAGCAGAAGTTCACTTCTTACGAAGATTGTCAAAAATGGGTCAATTCGTGGATCGCATCTAAAGACGAGGCGTTCTTCCGACACGGTATTCGTATCCTTTCCGAAAGATGGTCAAAAGTAGTAGAAAGCGAGCGGCAATACTTTCATTGGTGTATTTTTTATTTTCTTTTAAAATAAAGATTTTTTTTTTTTCATTAAACAAACGTTACGAATTAATTCCAAGCTCTAATAATTGTCCAATTTTTAATATTGAAAAACCAAAATTTCCGTTATTGCAATAGCCATCGCTCTATGTAGTCTTTTTTTAGATTCAGCATTTTTTAAGCCTCCGAATATAAGTAAAAATTTCGCCAAAATTAGGTACACTTTTTTTCAACACCCGTCATTTTGTACATTTTGTTTTCCTCTTAAAAACTGCTACCTCTAATAACGACTACATTTACATACAGTATAATCTTTTTATTTCACGTTATCGATCCAGCGGTTGGACGACATTTTTAATTCGGAGGCTCTATTATGCCGCAATAACGTTGTTAATTGTTAATTTTTCAAAATAGAAATGTACGCGAAAGACGTTCAATGTATGCTTAATAACATATCCTTTCCCCAAATGCAAAATAAATAACGTAGTAGACAACAAAAATTCGGAAAAAACGACCTTTTTTCGGCTCGTCCCATAAAGATACTCAGCTGGTCATTGCTTTGTGCAATTATTTGAACAATCAATGTTCAGCTAATGTCCAGTAGCTTGATCTTCTTTTTTTGGGAAACTGAGGTTACGAAAAACACTCAAATGTTGTTTAGGGTCCTTGTGAGAAATCCGAAGCCAACATTTACTGGACAAGATTTTGGGTGATGAAGAAAATGAGGAAAAAAACATTTTTCGTTGCGTTCCAACGATGCAAACTTCAATAACGTGGGTTTTTGCCATTTTCTTAAGGCGTTACCCCCACTTGTAGCGCAAAAAAGGCCTTTTTCATGAATTTTTTTTAAGAAAACTACAAAACTTTTTTAATCGATCAATATACCATCTTAAAGAACACATCTTGAAGAACTTTCAGTAATTTTTTTATTGAAAAATATTACATTGTTTAGTGGCAAATGGCCGTCAATGAAATAATGTTTTTATATACACAGTTTGCGGTGACCAACATTGCGGCGAAGTGGATCATCTGAAGAAAAAAATGCGGATGGATTTAGTCAAATATAAGTACAAACTAGTCTTTAATCGAAGGATTTTAAAAAATATTCATTTTTCACAAAATGGCGGACAGTCAAAGTTAATGGTTCGATTTTAACGAAAAAAAAATCGAACGATTAAAGACTACATTTTTATGTATTAAATAAGCCTGCAAAATTTCAAGAAGATCGGTTCATTAGTGTTCGAGTAATCTTGGTCACCGACTTCAGAAATGTCATTTTGAGAAAAACGCGTTTAAAGTTTCAATTTCCGGTCGTTTACACAACGGATTCTTTATTTACAACATTCTATATTTAATACTTTTCGCATAAAAAATTGGTGAAAAAATCGAACATTTTTTGGCCCAAGAAGGCAGAACCTTCCCTTGACGTACGGACTCTTAGGATCACTCTTACGTCCTCAACGGGAAATTTCGAAATTCCCAATATTTTCATGGTGGTAGCGATTTGAAACTAGACCAAAGTAAGATCGACCACTCGGTCGACCAAAGTAAGATCGAAGTCGTTGAAAAAGTATTTTTAAATCGTTTTTATAGCACGTTAAAGTGTTTTTTTAAACACCTCTCTTTTCTAACCTGACAAAAGTTATAATTTCACGATTTTTTCACCTTTTTCTTAATTTACGCAGTAGAAAAATATATGACAATTAAAAATTTTATTGGTTTATTTGGTTCGGTCAAGAACTACGAGCTGCATCTTTCCCGCCAATTGGGGACTGCAAGACGCACATGGAATAAGCTGATAAATCTGCAGTCATTTATTGTTTCATCCGCCGCAACCCGTTTCAAAGATCGTGCCGCCATACCTCCACCATTTTTAAAGATTAATAGATAGAAAAAAAATAAGTCTTTTCTCCCAATGAATTTAAGGCCTTAGGCCATAGTAACGGATATAAAATCATGTGCGAATTTAACAATTTTCTATTCCTACGTAAAAGTTAATCACTCATGAAATTAATTACACATTTATTTAGTATGAATATCAAGCTGTTAGAAAATATTTTTCTTCGATGTACAAAATAGCCGACTACTCGAAACTGCTCGAAACAGCTTTTTTCCAATTGGCGTGACAAATAACTTCGACAATTTTTACCCGATTTAATTTAAATTTAAAAGTTATGTTCCTAATTGCATTTCGCAGTGAAATACGTACGGAATTTCTGATTAATCGAAAACTTTTCATTTTATGAGCAGTTATAACGAAATTTTTCAGTGAAAATTCATGTTTTAAGTTCAAATACCTACGACTTTTTAATAAAACAATATTCTTAAAATTCCGTACGTACTTCTGCCCGTGCAGAAATTTTGACCGGGATACCCTATGTCCGATCAAATCCCGATCAGGATTTGTCATGGATTCCCCAAAACCGGTATCCCGGTTAGAATCCAAATTGCATCAGGATCGGCATATGTACGACGACGATGGCATCATTTTGAAAATTTTGGCGTCACGTGTATTTTCTGTATTACTATCGAATTCCTATCTATAGAAAGGAATTTCTGTCTATAGATTCCTATCTATAAAATTCCTATCTATAGATAGGAATTACATAGTAATACCGAAAATACACGTGATGCCAAAATTTTCAAAATTATACCATCGTCGTCGTACATATTCCGATACTGATGCAAGTTGGATTCTAACCGGGATACCGGTTTTGGGGAATAAGTCTCTGTTTTTACCCACCGACATGTCGGTGGGTATAAACATGTATTTAAGACAAATTAAAATCAAATTCACAATGATTAGATTAAAATTTACACCAACCGTGAGTTCTTACGTATTTCGAGAGAAAACATTTCGTCGAGGCAAAGAAATTTTTGCAAAAAATGTTGTGAGTTTCAAATATTACATTATAAATATGAAAAAAATCACAAAATGAGTTGTGAATTTCCTCAAGTTGAAGAAAATAAAAATCGAATTCACGACAGTTATATTAAAATTTACACCACAAGTGTAAACGTATTTTGAGAGAAAACATTGTGTTGAGGCAAAGAAATGTTCGCACAAAACGTTATGTGCAAAAATTTCTTTGCCTCGAGGCAATGTTTTCTCTCAAAATACGTACGAACTCACTTTTGGCGCAAAATTTAATCTAATCATTTTGAATTTGATTTTAATTTGTCTTAAATACGAAAAAATTCACAACTAATTTTGTGAATTTTTTTGTATTTATGATTTCTTGTCAATACATTTGCATTCACAGATTTTGATGTGAATTTTTTTAAATTCACATCAAAATCTCGCGATGAGCGCGATCTGCCATTTGAATCTTTGGACAAATTTTTTTTTTTATTGATAGTTTAATGCACCAAATCTTTATAAATGTTATTTATTTTTATAATAAATTTAACATGTCATAATTCCATTTTTGACATTTTATTTCAGCCTGTATTCACCCGTGATCCTTCCCAGATTCCTCAATGATTCCATGGGGAATCTATTTAGAGTCATTAAAGGATCCGGTTCTGGATCCCTAATGGAATCCAGTTTACGGATCTTACATCTGATCCGATCGGACTAGATCCCGACTGGGAGCCCGGGATACAAGTCAGAATCCAGCTGTATCCCTGCCAAAATTTCTGCACGGGTCTAGGTATTCTAATGTAGATTGACGAGAATTTTTGTTTTTTTGTTCTAGATAAAAAATTGTGAATGTTAAATGTCACGCCGCGGAGCGCCTAAAAAAAAGACAACAAAGAAAATATTAGTCGGCGGCCGTATTGTACATCGAAAAAAAATATATATATATTTTTTAAGAGCTTGACATTCATACTAAATAGATGTGTAATACATTTTATGAATCACTTTTTCATACGAAAAAAAATTGTTAAATTCGCACATGATTTTTTACCCGTTACATTATTATTTAATTTATTATTTAATATACTTTATTATTTAATTACTTAAGACCTAAGGCCTTAAATAATTCAAAAATAAGATAATAAATAAATCATTAAAAAGTCATGAAAATCAGCAGTTTTCTCCTCGCCTAAAGGTACCTGCCCCCTCAGTGATTTTGGCATCCTAAATCTCCCGACCAAAGCAGAGCCAAAACTTCCACCAGATGTCCCCTGTACATCTCCAATAAACATGCCTTTACGTATATATACATGCTGTGTATCCCCCGATCCCAAGCCCTCATTGCACAAAATGACGGAACCCATCCGGAAAAAAAAGACTTTCCCCCGTCGTTTGAGTGGCAAAAACGAAAGTCTCGTTGCAACGAAACGTGGCATTGCCTTTTGCGTCGCGAAACGCAGAGAGCTATCGTGTTGCCACTCCCGAACGACAACGTTATTTCTTTTTTTTTCCCCTGTTTTTTTTCTTTCTTCTAATTCCTCGTTCACGCAAACTCGAGAAATTCGAACTCGAAGAATTTTGAAAATAAATCCGAAGAGTGTGCCCGCCTCGTCTCGAGCCCATAAAGAACGAAAGTTATTTCACTGTTCACTCGCATATTACGAAACACTGCGATAGGGAGCGCTAAGCCCGGGGGGGTGTGACGTATAGACTTCTTACATTAGATCGTCGGGGCGAGGGAACGATCGAGGCGAGAGAAGTATAAAACAGGGTGCCATCTATATATTGAGTGTGTCGAATTAATCGGCTACGCAATGATCGTCATTCGTCGTTTGTTCGCTGCGCATGCGATTGTTTCTTGGTTTCTCTTCCAACGTATGTTCTTAAAAGGGTAAAAAGATATATACACATATACATTAGGGTGGGCAAAATTTAAGCTCTATTTTTTTCTTCCCTTTTCCTCACCATCCAATTATCTTCTTTGAAGAAAGAAAAAAATTGTCGCGAAATCTGCGAGCGGTCAAAAAATATTTAGAGGTCGCTCAAGCCTCACAAAAATGCAAGTTTTCATTTTTTTTTAAAGTATTTTCTTTCGTTTACTCCTCACCTATGAATTTTACGCTTTATAATTTTTAAATCAAGCTCGCGAAAGCTCCAGTCGGCCAATGAATATTTAGTGGTCGTTCAAGAGCTTCGAAATTTCCATATGTCGCGATTTTTTTTTCTCTTCTCACTCATAAATTTGCCACTTTGTAAAATTCTTCAAAATAATTAATCCTTTTTTTCGTTAGAAACGGATTTTTTAAATTCACCTCACACTTCTAACCCGTTAAAACGGGGGACCTATAATTTTGTTTACGGACAAGAGCTTCAAAGAATTATTCTATGAGAACAAAGATTATAATTCTTGCGTTAGTGGTGTAAGGTTACTTTGAAAAATCTGTTTTTAAAGAAAAACGATCAATCGTTTTGACAATTTTACGAAGCGCTAAATTTATGAGTGAGATAAATAAATAAAAAATTGGCTAGAATTGGAAATTTCGAAGCTCTTGAGCGACGGCTAATTATTCATTCACCGGCTGGAGTTTTGGCGAGGTCAATTAAAAAATTATAAAACGTAAAATTCATGGGAGACAAGAAACGAAAAAAATCGATTTTTTAATGAAAATTTGAATTTTTGAGAGGCTTGAGCGACCTCTAAATATTTTTTGGCCGCTTGCAGATTTCGTGAAAATTCTTTTTCCTCTTGAAAGAAGATAATTGGATGGTGAGAAAAAGGAAAAAAAATAGAGTTCAAATTTGGGCTGCTGTAATATACAGAGTGGCGCATGGACCGACACATTTTTTTGGGGGGGATCGGGATGGTCATGTGCTATTTTTTTTTTCACCCTTGACCCTATGTCCTAAATATCACGGTAACTGAGATATGATTTTTCTTTCGTTTTTTTTTAACTTACCCGAAATTTCACCTTTAGAAGGCCCTAACTCTTTTATTTGTGGTTGTAACAGCACGAAATAACTTTGGTTGTATTCCGCAATGTATGTTTATTGTGAATATATCACTATTTAATACAATTGGTTTCGAGAAAGTGATTCTTGAGCTTCCAATCTTAAAAATGTATAATGTATAAAAGAGTTCAACTCCTAAATTCATTATAAAAAAAACTTATTCTTCTTATTTTGACCTCATAATGAATGATTTCTATGGCATGTAGCATACCGTTGGGAAGGGTATAAACTAGAGAACTTTTCAAATAGAACAAAGTCCGAAATAGAACTCATTTTTTTTTTTTTATAATGAATTTAGAAGTTGACATTTTTCATCAATTTACGCATTTTTAAGACTTTGGAAGCTCATGAGTCATTTTCTTGAACCCAATTGTATCGAATAATGATTTATTTGTGATAAACATACGCTGCAGAATACAACAAAAGTTATTTCGTGCTATTACCACCACAAACAAAAAGTTAGAACGAATCTCCCAAAAAGTTGTGTCGGTCCATGTGCCAAACACCCCGTATATATGTGCACGCCCGCCCACACACAAACACACACACACACACACACACGCACACACACACACACACACACACACACACACACACACACACACACACACACACACACACACACACACACACACACACATTAGGGGCACTTATGCTTCAAATATTTTACAATGTAGTTTGTCACGCGGGAAATCTCGTGTAAGTGATGGCCATCTTCGGCAACCGACGAGAGAGTGTGTCATCTAGTGGTTTGAGATCTTCGTTACCCAGGCATCAGCCTATAATGGCCTACCTACACGCCTGCCCTCTTTGTTTTTCATCGTTCTTTTTTATTCTTTTTTTTTTAATGACGAGATCTCTAGTGGCTCGATGAGGCGTGTCGAAAGACACATATACGTGTCATGGTGCGTGGGTGGACAAGCTTCCACCTCTCTCTCTCTCTCTCTCTCTCTCTCTCTCTCTCTCTCTCTCTCTCTCCTCTCTCTCTCTCTCTCTCTCTCTCTCTCTCTGGCTATGATCACATATTATGCCTACACGCCACGCTCTTTTTTCTCCGTCTCCTTCTCCGTCGTTTCTTCTCTCGGGTGCGATCACCAAAATGACGCGGAGGTAAAAAAACACGCGTTCGAACTTTCTTTGCTCAATCGTCTCCTCGCGGGTACCTCGTTAACATTTCTTCGGACCAGAAAAAGCCGCGTCAAGTTACCCCACTCAGAGAAACGAGTGAGAGAGAGAGAGAGAGAGAGAGAGAGAGAGAGAGAGAGAGAGAGAGAGAGAGAGAGAGAGAGAGAGAGAGAGTAGAAAAAAATAGAAAAAAATAGAAAAAAGCTCTGACGACCGATATTTCCCTGTGTGAATCTTTGGACCTAACTGTGATGCACCGCTTGCAAGAGCAACACCGAGGAGAGAGAGAGAGAGAGAGAGAGAGAGAGAGAGAGAGAGAGAGAGAGAGAGAGAGAGGGAGCGAGGGAGAGAGAGAGAAAAAGAGGTTTTAATCACAATTTATGAAACGCGGACACGCGGAGCCCATTACAGGTTGATTTTATCTCGAACGCGACGCAGGAGACGACAATGCGACGTCGAGCTTTCTATGGACACTTTTCTCCGAAAAAGAAAAAACCAACTACGCAACCATGATACGATATTATACAGTACTACCTCTCTAAGAGAGCGGTCTAGGGCGGTTAGGGGAAGAAATTCTCGAGAAATTCGTCGCCGAAGCCTTCCCCCACCGCTAGGTTAGTGCGCTCGAAAATCGCGCATGTGGTAGCGTGTATGTGTTTCTCCACTCGAACTCGATAACAGAGCGCGAACGAAAGTGTTGAGAAAACTGTAAATGAGTTGCGGAAAGTGTCCTGGCGTTTCGTCGTTTCATGCGTAATTATATCTCATTGAATATTGATGTGTAAATCTTTCTTTTTCTTCGCGTTTTTTTTATTCTGCTGTTTGGTATATTTTGTTGTTGCAATATTATAACACATATGAAGGAAACATTTGTAAGACTTTCAATAATTGTTGAATTATCTTATTGTTCGCAAAAATATACGTAGTATATTCGTTATCGAAACTCGAACATATATAGTGTACAAAAAAAATGTAACTAACAATTTATCTTGTGTATATACTTCAAGTTGAAATATACAATGTATATATATATGTATAAATATTTCATTTTTAGATAAAACGGGATGGCTGAATCGAAAAAACGAAAATACAAAACAAGCGGCACTCGATAATTTTTATCAATATCAATAATATTCTATGCTGTGTTAATGTCTATTAAAATATATTTTACTTGCATTAAATGACTACTTGAAATTTAATTATGGTGCATGTTTTTTTCTCCGACTTTACGGCTTAATCGTATATATTATTATACAAAGGAATATTATCCATTTGACAATCGTGCGACGTGCGATTTTCTGAAATCGCTCGCGATCTCTTATCGAGTTGTCCGCGACAAACTCGAGAGGCCTCGGGTACACTGGACAGCTCGAGCTAGGTGGGGGAAGCCATAAAATGCGCTTAAGCGGAACGGCGGGGAAATTCTCTCTTAGCGAGGGCTCTCTTAGAGAGGTAGTACTGTAGTGAGGTTTGCATCGTTTCATGCAACGAAAGTTCATCTTTTTTCTACTGCTTACATTTTTCGTCGACTTAGGGTACGGTATTTACCCAAACGGTTTTTCTCATCATTACAGCACCACCACGATCTTAGTTGTAAGAAAATCTAGATTTTAATAAGTATGAAGAAGTTTAAAAAAATTGAAAGGAATTTCAGTTGCAAACTTCAACGGCAAGATACGACCATTTAACGTTTTAATTCTGAGTCGCTGCTCCATAGCCGATATTTTACATGGATCGTTTGTGCAACGATGGAATTGACATAAGTTTCCGAGCTTCGTAAATATGAAAATTGAAAAAATTGGAAAGCTTGCAAATTCAACGTGGCGTTGAAGTTTGAATAGTTGGAAAAATTCCGTTTTTTTTTTCAACTCTTCATTTTCATCGCAATCGAAAAGTTTTTCTTTACTCATTTAGTTCGAAGATCACTGCTGAGAATTCAAAAAATCAGAGTGTTTTTCGTCGCTTCGGTGTGCATGAGAAAAAAGTTGCCACTAAAGTTCGCAGCGTTGCACGCGCAACATAAATTTGTTTTTCAATTTTTTGCATTTCTTCGTTATTTTTGTCGTCATCCAAAATCTCTTTATTTTCGCCAATTTCGGTTGTGCGCCTCTGATGGAAATGAAAAAAAAGGTTGGAACAATTTTCGTAGCATAGATCTGTCGCGCGAAAATTGTTCCTGTCGTGGCAGGTGACAGACGAGTGTCGAAGAGATGGCAAACATTTTCGAACAGATATTTCCCAAAGATGAACAATGTTTAGGGCAAAAGAAAATCGTCAAGCTCTGCATCGGAGAATTTCCCAGAGCCTGATGCTTTGTCTTTTCTTGAAAAGCTCAACCGTCTAAGAGAAAATTGGTTTGGAAAATTTGTAAGGTTATGTTGAGCGTGCCCTTAAAAAAATCCACCGTAATTCAACGATGCGAACATTATTGAAAAAAATGGTAGGTAATTGAACTTTAGCGTCGCAAACATCAGCATTGTTGCTCGACAAATTATGCAACTACAGCAAACGCAATATGCACTTGAAGTTTGCATCCACGAAATGCAACGAAAAGTCTTTTATATATTTTTATTTTGTCCTTTTCGTTATTTCGAATAATATTTTTTTTCCCCCAATTTAGATTATGCATCTCCGAACAAGAAAATAAAAAAATTGTAGAGAGTTATTCGTAGGTAAAACCCGGCAAAAGGAATTTGAGCAAATATAAAATAATAATTCTCGTTGCATTCCAACGATGCAAATTTCAACATCTTAGCATAATTGCATATTATTTTTATTGACGCTGGACATCCAGGGGAGGCAAAAATTCGATAAAATTATATATTCTCGTTTTTTTTTCGGTTAAAAATGAAAAAAAAAAAAAAAATAGAAAATCCACTCACGTCGGGATGTTCTTTGACGGGTACGTAAACTTTTTCCGTTAATGTCATGATGTCGCCCTCGGGTTCCGGGAGTATCAGCGGTTCCTTCTTAACTCCGCTGATCTGGAACAGGCTCGCTCGTACCTTCGAGATTTCTGTAACACGAAAAAGAAACACGGGACTTCGTGAGTTTCAAAATGATCATCGTTCATCAACGTGCTCGAATGTAACCGCGGCTTCTCGTGCACTCAAAAAGAAAAAAATAATTTCGGTCAAGCAAATCCATCATGGCGGTATGCCAACGAAAAATGTATTAAAAAAATAGACGGTTAACTTATTTTAAGGATTATTTATTCCTACGAACCGACGAATACTCGAAATATCAAATATTTTAGAGTACCAACTGAACATTTCGTTCCTTTTGGGTCGGGCTACCAATGTCAATAAAAAAAATGATTATGTTCAACCCGCGGGAGATAGGATTTTTTTTCAACATCCACCCCCCGATAAGGGTGGGTTCCGGAGAATTAAAATCGTTGGTATTTGGAGAGGAGGGGGGGGGGGTCCTTTTTGGTCAGGGTACCAACAACGTCAATGAAAAAAATGATTATGTTTAACCCGCGGGAGATAAGATTTTTTTTCAACTTCCACCCCCCCCCCCCCCGATAAGGGTAGGTTCCGGAGAATTAAAATCGGTTGGTATTTGGAAGGGAGGGGGGCGGTCCTTTTTGGTCAGGGTACCAACAACGTCAATGAAAAAAATGATTATGTTTAACCCGCGGGAGATAAGATTTTTTTTCAACTTCCACCTCCCGATAAGGGTGGGTTTCGGAGAATAAAAATGGTTGGTATTTTTTTGGGGTATTTCTTTCGGCCCACGGTACCTACAAACGACGCCAAAAAAAGGAAAGATTATCTCAAATCCGTGAGAAATAGAATTTTTCCATCATTCACCCCTCGATAAGGGTGGGTCCCGGTGATCGAAAATATAAATAAATTATCTTAAAACGTTTTTTTTGAAGGAACTAGAGCTCAAATGTGCGAGAAATGATAAAAAAAATTGAAAAAGAATAAAACCGTTGCGTCATTTTTTTCAAGTTCCACCCCTCGATAAAGGGTGGATCCTGGTCATCGAAAATATAAATAAATTATCTTAAAGTGTTTTTTTTTTTTAAGGAACTAGAGCTCAAATGTGCGAGAAATTATAAAAAAATAAAATAAAACCGTTACGTCGCAACGCTGCAAACTTCACACCAATAGTCTTCTCTTGGAAAACGGACGAGCAAAAAACTCGAGGCACCGCGTATCGTTATCCTTTCGAGTTCTACGGGACGAATTTAAAACGAGACTGGCAGCATTTTGTCCACGCCGAAAAAAGCCACCGAATTGCAAAAATTATTTTTTTAAAGGAGAGAATAACAAACAAAAAAGTCCCTGTTGTATGAAAAACGCAATGCGGTAACCGGGACGCCTAGTGGTTGGCAATCCGTTAAAAAAAAAATGCCGTCTCTTTCACGTAGTGAGCAGGGGATCACCCAATCAGCGAGGATAATCGCCTCTCGGATTACGTATACGTTTCAGGCAGCTGAGATCAGTGAACGATAAGGAATATCATAGGATTAGCTCCGCACAGGTAATGAAAGTCATTAACGATTTCTATCCGATATATATTCACGTGTGCGTGTGTGTGTTCGTATTTGTGCGCTTAACGAGCGTTTAAGAGGACAGGCTTGGTCGCGCTTGTGATTGAAATTTGCACTGTTAATGAATTTTTCGTGCGCGCTAAAAACCACATGCATATATACACATGCAGCTCGCACGTAAAACTCATTAGCCGTGCGAATTTCAGCCACAAGTTCGACCAATACGAGCTTTATATATATATATATATATCTACAGGGTGTCCTGTTGTGGATCGATAATCCTGCAACTGTCGATAGATCAGATCATGTCCTACTGTATACTGGAATTTCAGTTTAGTCCCACGGTTTTCACGATTTCGAGCTTTATGTTATTTTATCAAAAAAAAAAAAAAAAAATCATCTGATTCTGGTTTTCCGCGTGCCATTTCCACAGATGATATGAATCGACAATAACAAAACATGTATATAAAAAAATGTAAAAAAAAAGTACATTTTTTACACCGCAGGCTATCAAAGTCACATGCTCGAAATGGTTTGTGTGAAAATTCTGCATAACATGCAGAATTTTCAAGCAGATGATTTTTGTCTCGAAAACTGTGGGACTTTTACTAAACGGAAATTCCAGCATATAGTAAAACATTATTTGACCTATCGACAGTTGCAAGATTATCCATTCATAACAGGACACCCTGTTATGTATGTATGTGTATATATATATAATTTGTATAAAATGAGTGCGTTATTCCATTATGGCCAGTCGGAGAGCTCGTCTAAGTGAAATCACGTATGTGCTGAAAGCGTCCAAATGACTAATTTGTCCTTGACATGATACTGTAACTTTACGGTCAGATTAAACCAAGTTATGTGAGCTGCCCCAACGATCAAAAGTCGATCCATATGTGTCTTGTCGCTGCTACCTCCCCCCCCCCCCGAACTTAAGTGAGCTCAAGGAAGAGAACGCTTCGAATGGACGTCACAACAAAGATGATGCTGTGACTACATTACCCGATGAACGTTGAAGGTTTGCATTGTTGGAACGTAGGGATAATCAACTTTACTTGGTTTGCCACTTTTTTCTTCGGCAGATTTGGGCTTGGCGAAATGACGCAAACGGTACTTTGGGATTCTCATCAGAGTTCTAGATTTTTCAGATTAATCGAAGTTACAGTTAATGCTGAGAATAAAGAAACGAAAGAATTTCCATTGCGTCGCAACAATACGAACTTGAAAAGTGTTTGACGAGTTTTTTTTTTTTTCGGAACTACATTTTTCCAGATAATCAGCAAGATAATTTGAAAAGTTTCGTTTTTTTTCAACACCTTTTTTTTTATTTCGGAAATGGATTCTCTCGACTCTATCAAGAAACCTTTGCCATTTTGTCTTTTGGAACATTTTTCGTAAACGATATTCGCGTTTCGTTAATAACAAGTGGCATTTTGTTGCATCGCTGAAATGCCACAAATATTCTTATTTTTCGTCATTTTCGTTATTGTCCAAGTACATTTTTTCTGCATACAGATTCAAGATCGCTAATGACGATCCTAGAAAAAACGTTCGAGTGATTTTCACAGCCTGAGTCTGCCAAAGAAAATACGAGCCCGAGTCGAAATAATTTCCAATGAGTTCCAAGGATGCGCTGAGCAACGCACACGCGCGTGAGTAAACTGTTGTTAAAAAAAGTAAAAAAAAAAAAAAAAAGAAAAATGCTCCTGGTCAAAGTATCGATATGGAATGTATGATGAATGCCGCGAATCATCGATTGGAGAAACGAGAGGTCTGACATTTTCAGCCGTGTGTACGAAAGTACCACAGGAAGGGGGCCACAGGAAAAGGATGTGCGAAGGGGTCAGGATAACGCGGGAATAGGTACGGTATAAGACGGCGAGGGAGAGCCCAACCCAACTACTTAATGTCTCTCCCATGGTGAATGTGTTCACCGAGTCGGGACGAGCGGCAAGTTTTCTCGGTTGCTCCAACGTACGACTCTTCCCGAGACTTATCGTCCACTTGCAAGGAACATCACTTAAGTGTCCATATTCTCCTCCCATTTTCTCGAAACTCATATATACGACAAAGCATTGAAAACTATTAGACACGTATTTTTTTTTATCCGCGGAGAAACGGTTTCAAGGGGCGAAACGACCCCTCAAAGAAAGGCGCGTTGAGGGGTGGTTTCGCAGTTTCACCCACAAGCAGTCCACCGATTTTCACGAAACGAAACCAAAATTCTTTGAATGTAAAGCGATGAAAAATCGACTATGGAATAATTGACAAAAAAAAATTGAGGCATGATACGCCTTTCTTTGAGTCTAATTGTAAATATTTTTGAAGATTTTTTTTTTGGACATTTGGCATAGGAGTGTGAAGAACGGAAGGTTTTTAAGATTCTTCTTGAGCAATCTACAACAAAATAAGAAATTAGAACCATTTTTCGTTTCATTCCAATGCAAAATTGTATTTTCATTATTCTACAAAATCTTGTTTGCAGATTTCGATCACCCCCGTCGAAATAAGTGATTCGAAAAATGGTCGAGGGATTGTCGTCGCTAAGATGTGCCAAGATAAAATTCGAGAAATTAAACATAATCATTTTTGTCGCATTCCGACAATGCAAACGTCAATCTCATCACAATTCATGCATTCCATTCCTCAATTTCTCGACGCAGCGAGTCTCGACGTCAATCTTATCGTGGCACTTGTCGCATGGACAATTATTTCGTTTCAAAGTGACCCAAACTTTTCGAAACAAAAAAGCAATCCGTCTATGGCGGATTATGACCGTACGGTATTGCACGGTATTTCATGAAACCGTATAACCAACGTGGAAAGATCTATGCTCACGGGAGTTTCGAGCAGAGGACCTCAGCGAGGTGTGCAATTCTATTTCTGCTGTGCAGACTGCACAGGACGACGCAAAGTATGAGAAAACATGGAAGGGGTACACACGTAACGCATTCACTCCTCGTTATTTTGTCCTTCTTTTTTTCAACTCCCTTCTCTCCCTCTTTGTCTCTTTCTCAAGCCGCGGCAAACTTTTATTCGGTCCCTGACGTCACTTGAGATATGTCGCGCTCGCGGCACACCTTATTGCCGCGATTGCCAAGCATCCGTAGACGAATAGTTTCAGTAAAACAAACGAAAACCCAGCACTTTTTAGCGTAAAATATGATTTTTTTTTACCGAAGCTAGATGGTTGCATACTGAAAGTAACCCCAATAAAATGTTGCCCCTCAACTCGCCCCAACCCTAAGAAATAGGGGTTGAAAACGTAAAAACCGCCGTATCGCGGCAATCAATAGCCCGATGAAAAAAGGTTTCAAGCAAAAGTTGTTTGGAATAATAAAATACGTATAAAGTTACGTCATGCCCAAACCCCTATCTTTGAATCTACACTCCTCTCGCACACGCATCAACCCTGAATTTTCGGATCGTTTTTGTGCCGCTATTTTCATAGATATGGGGTTGGACGTCACATAACTTTATACGAAGTTTGTTATTCCAAACAACTTTTGTTGGAAACCTTTTTTCATCGGGCTACTCATTGTCGAGGTACGGCGGTTTTTAAGTTTTCAACCCCTATTTCTTAGGGTTGGGGCCAGTTGAGGGGTAACATTTTGTTGGGGTTACTTTCAGTATGCAATCGTCTACCTTCAGTAAAAAAAAATCGTCTTCCGCGCTCAAAAGTGCCGGGCTCTCGTCTCTTTTACTGGACTTGAATGGAGAGACGACGAAAAAGTGCGCACCGTGAAGAGTCGATTTGCTCGAAGCGAGTATATTTTCATTTGCTCGTACCAAAATGTTGATCAGCTCCGAAGGAACGGTTACGCTTAAAGCGTAGATATCCGGTATTTTTTTTTCTAATTGAATGTTGAAATAGAAAAAATCATTTGTCCAAGTCAAATAGATGTTCCGGTAAAGTATTCATTATAAACTACTAAATGATTCATTAGATGTAAATAAATGTTTAGTAGGCGGAACGAGAGTGGGCGGTGCGTCACATTCTGAGCGAGAACATTGTGCAGCAAGCGTACTACGAATAACCTCAAAATCTAACCTTCGTAATTTTTTTTTTAATTGACATTCAGTCTTTGATCTGAACATCGAGCCGTCGTTTTGGCTCATTTTTTGCCGATGAGGGCTGATATTGTACGTAATACGCAAAAAAAAAAAAAAAAACGGAAATATTTGGCGACAGAATGAATGAGCTTATCGGATTTCAATAAAACACGATTTTTCAACGATATTTCATCGACAAATCATGATTTGTTCATAATAATAAAAAACGAATATGAACTTTGCATCGTTAAAGTGCAACGAAAATAAAATTTCGAAATTGTTTAAACTTTTTTTGCCGATTTAGGCTGTGAAAGTCACTGAAATGTTTTTACGAATCTCATTGGAGATTAAGGGGTTACACCCACTTGCGATTTTGAAAAAAATCGATTTTTTTTATTGCATTTTTTTGAAGTATAAGTATCTGAGAATATGTCCTGAAAATTTCAAGTCGATCCGAACAAAATTGACTGAGATATGAGCGTTGAAAGAGAAGAATCCGTTGTGTAAACGATCGGCTAATTGAAACTTTAAACGCGTTTTTCTCAAAATGGCATTTCTGAAGTCGGTGACCAAGATTACTCGAACACTAATGAACCGATCTTCTTGAAATTTTGCAAGCTTATTTAATACATAAAAATGTAGTCTTTAATCGTTCGATTTTTTTTTTTAATCGAACCATTAACTTTGACTGTCCGCCATTTTGTGAAAAACGAATATTTTTTAAAATCCTTCGATTAAAGACTAGTTTATACTTATATTTGACTAAATCCATCCGCATTTTTTTTTCAGATGATCCACTTCGCCGCAATGTTGGTCACCGCAAACCTTGTATATAAAAACATTATTTCATTGACGGCCATTTGCCACTAAACAATGTCATATTTTTCAATAAAAAAAATTACTGAAAGTTCTTCAAGATGTGTTCTTTAAGATGGTATATTGATCGATTAAAAAAGTTATGTAGTTTTCTTTAAAAAAATTCATGAAAAAGGCCTTTTTTGCGCTACAAGTGGGGGTAACGCCTTAACGACTTCAATTGGCAAAAAAATGGCTTTGGATAATAATGAAAATATAGAAATGAAAAATGAACAAAAAAATTCGTTGCGTTCCAACGATGCAAACTTCAACGTCATAATGAAAAAATAGGATCTGAAAATATCAAAACAAATTTTCGTTGGGCCCCAACAATGCAAACTTTAATATAGTATTTAATTTTTCGAAAATCAATCAACATTAAATGTAATGTTGAAGTTTGTATAGTTATTGCCCAACGAAAAATTCGTTTTTATATTTTTATATAATATTGTATGTAAAAATTATTATAAAAAACGAATTTATAAGTATAAAACTTCAACATTAGATTTAATATCGAAGTTTGCATATTTGTGATCCAACAAAAATTCGTTTTGATGTAATAATTTTTATCTATGATATTGTATAAAAATATAAAAACGTATTTGCGGTGGGTCCCACTTATGCAAACTTCAACATTATATTAATTTTCACAGTTTGTATAGTCGGCGCCCAACAAATATTCAGTTTTATATTTTCCATCCCTATTTTTTTTTTTTTATCATCAGCTAAATATTTTCGCCGATCTCCGAGAATCGCAAAAACGCTGCTCGATGGATTTTTCTACTTTTACAACGATAATCATTAAAACAAAAATCAGCAAGTCAACATTATAAACTCCTTTTTATTGCATACCCATGGGGCAAACTTCAATCCCAAGAAAAAATGAATAATCCGTCTAGGATTTTAAAAAACCCCTCACCATTTTTCCACAATCTTAGTGAAAACCAACGAGCAAAGTCTGCAAAAAAAACAACAATTTTCCGTAACACCAAATATAGCGAATCAAAAAAATTGGCGTAAAAAAAGAATTCCAACGACCCAAGCTTCAACAAAATGAAAAAGTGTTGATTTTTGTAATCTTTCCCTACATCGGTCATTTTCGTCATTGCCTATTACGAAAAAAAAAAAAACAAAAAAAAATACTGCAGAGTGTAAATAAACTGCAAACGAGCGTGTAAATATATTTTAATTCAGGCGACATTGAATTTCCGGACGAGGTCAATAACCGAATGAGCTGTGTTGAGCACACGTAAGTTGGGGGTAAATTTGTACATCGACGTGGCTATGTATGTACACACGCGCACAGACACATGTGTGTACAGGGAGGCTAGATTTTTGCCCATAATGCCCCGATGCCTGTCGAAAGCACGCTTCGTGATGCTTCTTCATCCTTGTCTCGGGGCTCGCGAATGCGTTCGCGGTTTCGCTCGTTCGTCGTTGCAGCTGGTGTGTGTGCAACGGCAGAAGAGCATTACGGAAACACGACAGCGGTAAAGGTTAACGTTCCCGTAGTGTGGCCCACTTTCTCGCGTGTCTGTAACCTCTTCGTCGTCCCGTTTCACACAGACATGTGTATATATTTTTATACACACACACCTTTATATATATGTATATATATATATATATAGGTCAGTTGCATCTCGTCGCTACTATACTCGGTCACCTACGACTAGCTGCCAATTCCACAATTCATACTGCAACATATAGGCACGCCGAGAATTCGACCAACGCGCGTATATTCATGCCGCTATAAAGTTTCTCAGAGAGACGCGAAGATTTTTGTTTGATTGTTTTTCTTATTTTTTTTTTTGGTTTTTTTTTACGCACTTAAGCCGTGCCTGTGATTGAAGATCGCTCGTACTAATTTTTTCCACGGTAAACCCAGAATGAAGACTCGGAGTACTTGTAACAAGTGGTTCTTATATCGACACTGATAAAAAGACGATTCGTTAATATGCAAAGAAATGGCATTGAAATTTTTTGACCAAGCATCGTTCCGTTTGACATATGAGAGAGAGGGAGAGGCAGTCCGGCATAAAGTTTAAGTTTTCGTCACAAATATGTCCCGTGTTTTATTATTGCTAATATTATTACTATTGTTATTAATATTACTTAAATGATTGTTGAGATTAATATCGTTATTTCACGTAAGGCGTTCCACTTTAGAGTAACGTAACTTATAAACCAATGTCGAAAAATGCTCGCTCTGACTTATTTTTATTATTATTGTCAGAGCACGAATTATTGTTGAAATCAATATTGGTATTGTGTATAAAGCGCTCAAGTTTACGGGAGTATTCACAGACCAATCTCGAAGAATCATTGGAACAACTACATTATTATTTTTCAAATTTTATTTTATTTTTATTTTAACTCTATTTTTATTTTATTATTATTTCATTATTATTTTCATTTTGTTTTAACTCTATTTTTATTTTATTATTGTTTCATTTTTATTTTCATTTTATTGTTATTTCATTCATGTTTTATTGCTGTTTTATTTTTATTTTATTTTATTTTTATTTTATTTTTATTTTATTTTTATTTTATTTATTTTTTATTTTTGTTTTATTGCATTATTATTATTGTCGTTACATATACACCTACTGTGACGACTTCATAGAGTTCCGCAGACGCGTTCTACGTAACATTTTTTTTCTACTATAAAAGCGTGTCGAGAGCCAACGGAAAAAGTAAAGCAACCGCAAAATCTTGGGCAATTCGATCATCGTCAATCGCAGTTTACAGCTCGCATAACTACGCGTATCGAAAAATGTGAAACTTGTTCAATAGCGTCGCCGTATTACGACGAGAATACTCGTGACGTTTTGTGCGATCTTGAGCGACGACGTGAACGATCGTATATATATTTAAAATGCTGATGGTAATGAGTATACACGCGAAACTGATGAGAGGAGTAAGAAAAACGACTCGACACGAGAGACCGAGGCAAAGTTGACGCGAGAACGGGTCGATTTTATGAGAAAAAGAAGATAAAAAAAAACGTTACTCAAGTACACACACAGGCATACAAGTATTTATTTGATAATGCGGAGAAGAAACTGAAGTTTCTTCGAGGAGCATAATTGTTGCAAAATCAACGGGAGCATGCCCATTGCGTGTATCACGTGCGAGAAATTAACCAATTTACATTCCTCTGCAGTGTTATAGATTAATTAAAAAAATTAAACGGCCGTTGATTTCTTTGTTTGGATTGGCCCGTATTTTTGTTTTCCTTCCTTTTTGCACGCCTCAAACGGTTCGATGCATCTGAATAATTAATTTCTAAAGGTACGCAATGCGCATCTTTAATTATAAGATAGGCTGTAGGTTTTTCTGAAATGTATTTGAGTTGCGCTTATTTACGATGAAATCAGACGAGATCGAAAATTGCATCGTTGGAATGCAATGCATTTTTTTTTTTTTTTCGTTTCGCATGTTCCAATTTCTTCAAACAAAATTTAAATAACTACGGAAAAATCGTTCGAGAATTCTTTAAATGCTTTTTTGGAGATTGGCAATTCAAATGTGCAAATAAATAATTGGTATAGATCGAAAATTGCATCGTTGGAATGCAATGCATTTTTTTTTATTTATTTTCGCTACCAATATTTGTTAACAAATTTTAATAACTATGAAAAAAGTCGTGAAAGAATTTTTTAAATGCTGTTTTGGAGATTGGCAATCCAAATGTGCGAATAAATATTCGGTATAGAAGTGGAAATAGGGCCATAAAGATATGAAGAAAAAAATTCCGTTCTATTTCAACGATGCAAACGTCCACATACCGGAATATGATAGCTTTGATAATTTTTGTATTGGATGGTGTTGGAGTTACCATCGTTGGAATACAACTGAAGTTCTTTATTTTATTTTTTATTACTATCTAAGTCCTTTTTTCCATCGTAGATTATGCAACCCCTATAAGGACCTTAAAAAGATATTTCAGTGATTTTCGTATCCCAAATGTGCAAAAAAGATAGGGTAATACAAAAGGAAAATATTTACATTGCATCCCAACGATGCACACTCCGTTACCATTGTAAGTATTAGCGACTTTGATTGGACCGAACTTTGCATCGTTGCAATGAAAATTATCATTTTTTCGTTGCTCAAACTTCTTATGGCAGATAACATGGCTGAGACAATTCCGCAATTTTTGTTTATTCGCCTACTCATCGATGTGTAAGCCAGACATGCGAAACATCTTTTTCAATGATCAAAATGAGGAAATAAAAGTATAAAAAGAGAATTTTCGTTGCACTTCAACGGTGCAAAATTCGACACAACGTTAACTTTGCGAGGACCGTGTGAACATTTGAGAACGTACCGATATATGGGCAAACAAATAAGGCAGAATAATTCAGAGACACGAGAGATTTACAGCAGCGCGATCTCTCCCGACAGGAGGCGCGGCAAAAGTTTAACGTCCGCGTATAGGTCATTTTTTTTGTCCGTGCACGTCCGAATCGCTCGAGATTCTTGCGCAATTCGAATAAGTATAGCCGAGGAGAAAGAGAGACTGCTCGGTGTGGACCGACTGGGCCAAGAGCACAAAAGCCTCGGTACTAAATCATCTTTTTTATTATTCTCTCATACATATACATGCCTCCATACATGTGTGTGCGTGCGCGCGCGCGTGTGTGTGTGTGTGTGTGTGTGTGTGATAAACGACAACGCACAATATTGAAGATAGATACATATAGCGAGACCAATAAAACCTCAATGTTATTAACTTTTGTAAATCATTACATTTGGTAAGTTCGAGCCTTACTGCCGCTGCATTAAGCCGACAAAAAGAAAAGGGTATAACGAGAAAATCATACGGGGGTCTACATAGAAAGGTAACAAACACACGTCGCAATCTTATTGTAAATAGAATCGTTCAACAGGTCTGCATAAGCTTGAAATTTCAAAAATACGATTTTTTTAGTCGCTTAGTTTTATAGCCCAGGATCTAAATTGCAATTCGCAACAATAATACTGTAAGAATTCTAAAAATCGGCCGAGGTATGACGATTTATGGCGATTATGGACTGCAATTTATCATTTTTTTCTTTTGCGATTTCGTCGAAAATATTTTTTTACGAATATTATCGATAGAACGTCCGCACAATACGATAGTACAAATGATTTTTCGATATATATATATATATATATTTGTTAATAACAAATGATTAAATTTGTCATCCTGGTCGGGAAACGAACTCGAAAACTATGGCGCGTCGCCAAAAATCCTTTGAGGGGAATCTTGAAATATTAAAAGAAACGTGTATGCCAAATTTCAGATCGAAATTCGGTTTCCGCTTTTCGAAAGTTTAGCTCTTTTTTTGTACAGCTCGATGGATGAATAATTTTTATAATTCCAAACAAAAAATATCCCGCCGTACGAAAGTTTTATTATTATACTAAAAGTAAATTTTATTACTCATTTCAGGTCACCCTAGTTGCCAAAACCACCAACACCAATTGGCCATGCAGCAACGCCGGTACTACGTTTTAATAATAATAACAACATTGTAAAAAAATATTTTTTCAATTAAAAACAAACTAACACATCTATTTAGTATGCATATCAAGCTGTTAGAAAAAATATATTGTTTTTTTCGATGTACAAAATGGCCGACTACTGGAAACTTCTCGAAAAAGCTTTTTTCCAATTGGCGTGACAAATAACTTTAACAATTTTCACTCGATTTACGTAAAATTTAAAAGTTATTTTTCCAATTGTATTTCGCAGAGAAGTACGTACGAAATTTCCGAGTAATCGAAAACTTTTCATTTTATGAGCACTTTATGAGCAATTATAACGAAATTTTTCACTGAAAATTCATTTCTTAAGTTCAAATACCTACAACTTTTGAATAAAACAATATTTTTTAAATTCCGTACGTACTTCTCTAGGTATTCCAATGCAGATTGACGAGAATTTTTGTTTTTTGTTCTAGGTAAAAAATTGTTGATGCTAAATGTTAAACAAAAAAGATAAAAGGAAATATTAGTAGTCGGCCATTTTGTGCATCGAAAAAAATACATATATACATTTTCTAACAGCTTTATATTCATACTAAATAGATGTGTAATTAATTTTACGAGTGAATCACTTTTTCATACGAAAAAAAAGTTGCTAAATTCGCACATGATTTTATACCCGTTACTGTGGCCTAACCCCTTAACAAAAAAAAAAAGAAGAAAAATGTGGCGCATAAAGAGCGATTTAAAATGAAACATAGCAACAAAAAAGCACATCGTCGAGCGTATTTATATTATGCACTGCAGACTGTCTCGTCCGTGTAGGAAAATTCAGACTGCATTCCCAGCGTGTAGCTCTTTCGACGCGAAACCTTTCTCTTTCGCGTTGACCATTATTATTTCTAACCGCCGCCAACGAGCTCGCGTACATTGGCCGACGCGTGTCTTTAAAGTGTGCAATACAAACGAGTGTATCGCGCTTCGTGGTCCAGCTTGCAGTGCAGGTAGGTAATATATACATACGTATAGACACGCACAATGTATGTATATATAGATAGACGGATAGATAGATAGATAGAGGGATAGATACGACGATATACATGTGATACTTAACAGCCACAGTAGAAAAGGCGAAGGAGGCAACTAGGTCGTGGCAAATAATAGAATCTCTCCTGAATGGTCGTAATGGTGCGTGCATTATACAGGCGCGTGCCATCATCGCAAACTCGACAATGTGCACACAATAGAAAGGCAGGGCGGCCAATATATATACGTAAATACTTATATTTATAAGCGTGTATAAATATATAATAAAATATATATAAATGCTATGTAATAAAATATATAAATAAATAAATTGTGAGTGGATTAGAAAAAACGCAAAGCGTTGTGTAATGAGGTATTCCACGTGAATCCCGTGGACTTTTTCCCTAACCCTCGCCAATTCGATTTATTTGTTTTTTAATCTGACTCCATTGACTCTGAAAGACACCCTGATTTTTTTTTACATTTTTCGAAACAAACCTCAGTAAAAAAAATTCTCCGAAAAAAAACGCCCTGATTTAAAAATCTGAAAAAATTCCCAAAAAATGCGTGATTATATGTAAAAATTTGCAAGCTATCACCCGCAGTGGAACTATGATTTTTGCTGTGCTTTCTGAGCGATTAACGCTAAAAAAAATCCGAAAAATACAAGAATCGCTTATTTCGGGCGGATACTTAAATATTTTGATACCCACAATGATTTTTTTTTACCATTTTTGAATGACCATTTGGTTATTCAAAAATGGTCAAAAGAATTCATGAATTTTTCGGATTTTTTTTTACGTTAATGTGTAAATAAAATGTGTTAATATATATTTTTTTTTTCATGTATTTATGTACCTCAAACAAACTTTAAACGCGTTTTTCTCGAAACAACGTTTTTCGACGGCTTGTTGATAAAATCTTCGAAACTAGTGAACCGATCCTTATGAAATTTTAACCATATATTCTTTCCACCTATAGCTATAGTGCATATCAAAGATTTTTTTAAATGATGATATTTATTAATTTTATTTAATTTATATCGCCAAAAACGGTGAAAAACTCGTTTTTTTCGACAAATGTCCGCCATTTTGTAATGTTTGCATATATAAAAAATCGTATGATATGTGCTATAGCCAATAACATACTGAGTCTAAAACCGTTTGATTTTTTTGTTTCGAATGATCCATCTCCGAGATTTCGTCAACAGCGCAGACCTACGAGTTTTTTAGGACATTCTTTTAACTACCATTTTCGTCTATAAATAGTGACTTAAATTAAAAAAAATTTTAATGTATTTCGAAAGAGTATTTATTAAGGGGAAGGTAAGCGTTTCAGCGTGAAAAAAAAAACACTTTTTTGCGATTTTTTTTCATCTATATGGAAAGAGTAATTTTATTGAAACCTTTTGTACATTGTTAAGGGGTTACCCCCACTTGCGATTTTGAAAAAATCGATCTTTTTTATTGCATTTTTTTGAAGTATAAGTATCTGAGAATATGTCCTGAAAATTTCAAGTCGATCCGAACAAAATTGACTAAGATATGAGCATTGAAAGAGAAGAATCCGTTGTGTAAACGACCGGCTAATTGAAACTTTAAACGCGTTTTTCTCAAAATGGCATTTCTCATGTCGGTGACCAAGATTACTCGAACACTAATGAACCGATCTTCTTGAAATTTTGCAGGCTTATTTAATACATAAAAATGTAGTCTTTAATCGTTCGATTTTTCTTTTCGAAAAAAATGGCCGTTTTAATACATAAAAATGTAGACTTTAATCGTTCGATTTTTTTTTCGAAAAAAAATGGCCGTTTTATAGCCCAAAAACGGCCGTTTTTTTCGTTAAAATCGAACCATTAACTTTGACTGTCCGCCATTTTGTGAAAAATGAATATTTTTCAAAATCCTTCGATTAAAGACTAGTTTATACTTATATTTGACTAAATCCATCCGCATTTTTTTTTTTCAGATGATCCACTTCGCTGCAATGTTGGTCACCGCAAACCGTGTACATAAAAACATTATTTCATTGACGGCCATTTGCCACTAAACAATGTAATATTTTTCAATAAAAAAATTACTGAAAGTTCTTCAAGATGTGTTCTTTAAGATGGTATATTGATCGATTAAAAAAGTTTTGTAGTTTTCTTTAAAAAAATTCATGAAAAAGGCCTTTTTTGCGCTACAAGTGGGGGTAACGCCTCAAGTGTCATTTCAAGAACATCCCGTGAAATTTGTACGCGAAAATGTCCAGAAACAGGCCGGTGTCGCGTTTTTCTCGAAACCACTTTTTCAAAGTCCGTGTTCACTGCCATTTGGAAACTACATGACTGACCTATTTCAAACTTGGTACACACTTTCTACATATAAAATACCTCCCCCCAACGGTTAGTTTGAGATTTTTTGTTACATTGAGGGAGTTTTCCACCCCCAAAAAGGCGGAATTTTTCGTGAGAAATAGCACTTTTCACTTTACATGACCACCGAAAATTTAGAAATGAAAAAAAAAAAAAAAAATTATCAAAGACCGTTTGGGGGAGGATGTGATGATACTTTGACTAAATTTTAATGGTACTTGATTTCAGATAATTTCTAGCTGAGATACAGTGAACACCGCAAATCGTATTTTCCCAAAGGCGTTCTTGGAAAAGCTTTGTCCTCGGCTTGTTTGTGGATATTTTCGCGTACAAATTTCACGGAATGTTCTTGAAATGACACTTAACAATGTACAAAAGGTTTCAATAAATTTACTCTATCCATACAGATGAAACAAAAATCGCAAAAAAGTGTTTTTTTTTTCACGCTGAAACCCCTACCCTCCCGTTGAGTGTAACAACTTTTATATCAATATCAATAATATAAACCTATCAAAAAAATTCATGAAAATAGCCTTTTCAGCGTGCAAAGTGAGAAAAACCCTTAACTCGTGCAGTTGTCGAAAATGCGCTGAAACCGCCAAATTTCGCTGGATTTGGAATAAACTACATCCGGCGGGAAAAGTAATTAAGCAGATGAGCGAAAAAAATTCAAGTTTTGTTTCGTCGACGGTTTTTCTGGTGGAAAAAGAAAGCGTTAAAAGCATTTTCAGACGATTTGCCCATAGTGTGTGTGTGTGTGTGCGTGAATAACAATACATAAACTCATTGTACAAGCTACCGAGCGCATAGTACATAGCCGATTCTCCGTGTGTACCGGCATAAAGAACATGAACCCATAAACACATATATGTGTGTGCCCAGAAGTGTCTATAGACGTGCGCGTGCACGCTGTGTCGTGTATAGTACAGTTCGGAGCGGCTCTTTACCATCTCGGATTTCGCGGTGGTATCGCCGGCGCGGAGCGAGGAAATTAGACGGAGGGGGGAGAAGCGTATAGGTCGGCAAGTTGCAAGCAAACCATGGGCGTAGAGTTTTGATTCAATGATAAATACGCGCGATAAAGTTGACACAAATATGTGTACAGTTGTATGTACATGGCGGCTCATTCTCTACGTTTCGTATCCCGACACTGCAAATATACATGGTGCATTGAAGTTTGCATCATTGGAATGCAACGAAAACGGATTTTTCTCTTCTTTCATAATCTCGTATTTTTTTCTTCAGCACATTTGGGCTATGAAAAGCACTGATACATATTTGAGAATCTTTAATACAAATTTATAATCAAAAGCACAAAAAATTCTAGATGACAATAAAAATAAATAAATTTAAAAATCAGAATTAATATTCGTTGCATTCCAACGATGCAAAACTCAACACCATAAATATACGTGGACGTTGGGTATAAAAATATTGAAAATGTATCGTATCGGTACAAATAATTGGGCTTTAAGGACGCAGCTTGAATTAGAAAGTCCGAAAAATCGTTTTTTTTATGGCTTAAATCGATAGATAAACTATGTAAATTTACTCTGTAAATTTACAAATTTCCAGAGGCCAAATGTAAATATTTTCGAAGATAGAAGGCCAAAAGCAGTAAAGCGATTGATATTTGATATTGATATTTCCTCCTATCGAAAAGTTTGAAGCGCGTTTTCTCCAATTTTCATTTTCACGATTTCTCCAAATTCGCGGGCGTGATAGCAAAAAAACCAAACGACCTATTGAATCAAATCAAAGTTTATTTTCTTCAATATGAAAATCTCTTCTGAGTGAATTAACAAAGTCATTTCACGCTTGGCCTACGTGTTTGGGTAACTCAGAATCCATTGTACTTTACGTTCAGGACGTATATTCGAGAATCTCGAATTCTGACTTTTTTCCTTCCCCTATACATCCCATACTTTTCACACATCCATAAGAGATGGTGTTGAAGTTTGCATAGTCGAAACGTAACGAGAAATCCTCTTCATTTTTTTCTTTTCCCAATTTCTCAGCATTACCGAAAAACTTTTTTTTCAGCTGCAAGTTGTAGATTTATGACGAGCTCGGTTCGCTCAAAATAAAAAGGAAAATTTCGTAGTCGCAATTAGCGAAAGAAATTTGATCAAGTACAGGGAAAAAAAATTCAACATATTTTCATTATGTTTCAACAGTGCAAACTTCATCATCAAACTTCACAAACAAATTGGCCGCGACGTCTCAATTTTTCGATGCATCGACACGCCTCTAATTTACTCGGGATCCACAAACGCGTGTGACCTGATTCTCAATAAATACAGGGTGTTATGAAGGTCAATGGGGGGGGGGGAGGGTTAAGGAGGTGATAGGTCACCTCGTTAGGAACATACCTAACCTAGATTACCTTAGCCCAAAGTTTAAGGATTTCGAGTTATCGTGTTAAGTGTGATTTTTTGAATATATCCCAAAATTAGGTACTAACTCGTTTACCTCTTAAGTTAATCTTATTTTTTTAATAGCACTAACATAAGAGGTCTTTTTATTTTTTAACAAGTTTTTATTTATTCAACACGCCCTATTTAGTTAGTTGTGTGGATACAGATGATTGTATTGGTGCTTGTCGATTGAATACACATTAAGCTTAGACGCAAATAAGTTTTTAATTACCAATTATTGTCTGAACATTAAGAGGGGGAGGGGGCGCGAGAGAGAGAGAGAGAGAGAGAGAGAGAGAGAGAGAGAGAGAGAGAGAGAGAGAGAGAGAGAGAGAGAGAGAGAGAGAGAGAGAGAGAGAGGAGATTGAGGTCCATCACATTTATAGCGCTACGCATATGCCAGCCAACAATCACGCACAGTTTCCCAAGAGGGCGCTGTCTCCTTCGTGTACGCGAGCTCGAGACAGAAGCACCAGCGTCGGCTGTACCCAGTCAAGAGACCGCCTGTATGACATCAGCTGACTCGAGTCAGCGAGCAGCTCCTTGGGCGTATCGTGGCCCCAAAAACGAGCGCACAAACGACGGCTCTCGTCGCGTCTTTAACCGCAATCCGTTACAGAAGGAACGAGCATCCAGTGACGGTATAAGCTGAATCATTGGGTGCGTGCCTTCGACGCGGACTTATACGCATACATATGTATGCATGTACACTATCGGCCAAAAGATTCCGGACACTTTAAATAATTGCAATACTTTCGATCGCTGGATAATTGCCCAATATTAGAATAATGCAGTTCATTTAATTTATTATTCTACGAAGGCATTATACAGCTCCGCATAATTAATTATATTATTCTAATATAATTTTGCAATTATCCAAAGTGATGGAAAGTTTTGCAATTATTTGAAGTGTCCGGAAACTTTTGGCCGGTAGTGTATGTTAGCGTACCAATACATACGTGTATCGTGCACGTCGCAGCAAACGAGTAGGTAGAGTGATCAAAAGTACATTAGATTGAAGTTTGCATCGTTTGAATACAACGAAAATGATTTCTTCTTTCCTCATATTTCTATCAGCAGACTTGAGCTACGAAATCTGCCAGATGAAACAAAATCCGTTGCAGTCCAACGATGCAAACTTCGGCATCGTGCAAAAATAATGATTTTGATGCGTTGCATTGGAGGCGTTACTTCACGAAGACTCGTGTCAGACGTTAGCTGAACTTTCAGAATCAATGGGAGTTGATCACACAACAGTTTCGAAACGTTGGAAAGCATTAGGAATGATTTGTTAAAATAAAGCATTAAATTTCACGAAAAAAAAAACAGCAAGAACTTACTCAACATCTCAGTAGAAGTCTACAACCGAAATTGACGAAAAGAAGATTTCATATAGAGGTGCAAATAATAAAATGAAAATAGTAAGGATGAATTTCGTTGCATTGCGAAGATGAAAATTTCAGTGTCATCGGAAGACGATCATAATCAGTCTGACGTTACAAGCCAGTAGTATCTTTAACTTATAAGCATTTATATCACCGTGTGACAGTTCTGTTACAAACCATCTAAGTCCTCACAAAATTGCATATCGACTTTTTTCTTCTTCAAAATACGATTTACGATCTATTCGTATTAAAAGGAACTTCACTTTGGTGTCCTCCTCCGATTTTGTTGAAACATTTTTATGTGGAAGAGTATCAAACACTAAGGGACACGGATTTTTTTTTATCGGCGTAAAAACGATTTTAAGGGGTGAAACGCGCCCTCGAAAATAGGGGTGTTTTTCGTTTTTCGCCGATAACGGTATCGTTCTCATCTCCAATGTTAGTAGACAAAAAAATAAACATTGTTGCAACCTGCATTTTTTTTATATCTCGTACCGTTAAAACGTTATCGACGAAAAAAAGAAAAACAGCCCCATTTTTGAGGGTGCGTTTCACCCCTTAAAACCGTTTTTCCGCCGATAAAAAAAAATACGTTTCTCCTAGTTTTTGATATCTTCCACATAAAAACGTTTCAACAAAATCGAAGGAGGACACCATAGTGATGTTCCTTGTTAGCTGGTGTAAACGATCAGTACAGAAATTTTGTAGAAAAAATAACACTACAGAAACAGCACCCCTCAAGGTTTTATTATATGAAAAGATAGAGATAGAGATATGGTCTTGAAGTTTGCATCGTGGGAATGCAATGGAAATACGTTTTTTTTTCTTCAAAATTTCCCATTTTTATCGTGTTGTAATTTGCATCCTTAGAGTGCAACGAAAATTAATTTTTTTAAATTCTTTCATTCCTTTTTTCGGCCGAATTCTTAGTAGAGATTTACGACTCTAATTTGCAAAGAAAAGGCTTTGTACAACGATAAAAATAAAGGAATGAAAAATGAACAAAAAATTCGTTGCATTCCAACGATGCAAGCTTCAGCGTCATTCATTTTTTTTTGCACATTTACACTGCGAAAATCACTGAAATGTTTTTCCTTACATTAAGGACATGTAAACTAAAGCTGCAAAAAAGATCTTATATAACAATACAAAATCTAGCAACAATTCTCAATTTTTTATTTTCAAACAAACAATTTTCTACTCGTATCTACGAGTAGAAAATTAATTAAAAAAAAAAAAAAAGGCAAATTTTCGTTGCACATAAGCGATGCGAACTTCAACACCACATAGAGTTAAAGATGAATATAAAATTCGCCAATTAGTACGAGTAGTGTGCGGCCGTGTTGATAATACGAGATGTTGAGGAATCGGCTTCGATTCGG
Source organism: Ophion obscuratus (assembly GCA_964007375.1). Taxonomy (NCBI): domain Eukaryota; kingdom Metazoa; phylum Arthropoda; class Insecta; order Hymenoptera; family Ichneumonidae; genus Ophion; species Ophion obscuratus. The sequence goes on from OZ023317.1 coordinate 48,887,719, forward strand.
CCCGTGAGATTTCCAAGGTCGTGGTTGAAAGAAAAAAGGGAGTTTTTTTCCCGTTTACGTTTCGATCCTTGGTTCGGATCCTCTTCAGAAATTTTATTTGTTCTACAAATTTCGCGATACACAATATATTAATAGATTTTACAGATTTTGTATAATTGTACTTTGTGTTATGAATGAGTTTTACATGTGTTATAATGATTTGTGTAAATTTCGTGTCAGTTTTTTCTTCATAATTTTTCAATCATGGTGATATTGTATGAGTGATTATTTGTAACAAGTTAATTTATTCTTTTTGTTGAGTAACAAGGGTGGTGTGTGAGAGTGTGATGTTGTAAGATAATAACTCCTTTAACGATCCTCTGAATAATATTAATTCAACAATTACACAAAACAAAACAAAAGAATGGCTTATAAATCTCTCCAACATTGATATTCCATCGCACGTTTCCACATTCTTATCTCTTGGTGAAAAATTTTGTTTTCCTTATCTCAAACCTTCGAATATAAAAAACTATATCCACAACTCCATCTCAGAACTTGAATCCAAACTAGAATTTTTGCTCGACAAACCTAGACAAAATGAAATCAGAATAGAATTCACTAAAATCATAGACAAATTGAATATACCAACGTCATTCTCCAACACCATTGAAATTATAAATCACACTTCTTCTTTTTTTAAAGACGATCCACAACTTTTAATTACACGAGCAGATAAAGGAAATCCAACAGACATTTTAAACAAATCAGATTACACTGCAAAAACATACAATTTACTCGCAGACTCCTCAACTTACAAACTAACAAATAAAAACCCTATCAATATCCGACAAAAAGGCATAAACAATATTCTCTCCAGATGGAAAAGTCTAAAAATCTAAAAGCAGAAAATTGCAACTTAGCTCGTCTCTACTGCCTTCCAAAAATTCACAAAAAAAAAACTTTCCACTTCGTCCAATAGTATCATCAATCATCAAAATTAGCAGAATTTATCCAATCAAAACTATCTAAACTAATGCACACAACAAACTCACATGTCAAAGACAGCTTTTACTTAAAACAATCAGTCTCAAACATATCAATCCCACTCAACTACAAACTTGTCTCTTTTGATGTCGTATCTCTCTACACCAACATTCCATTACAACTAGTTATTCAAAGTCTTCAAAAAATATCAAATCTATTAGGTCCTATCATAATTCGGTGGACACTTTCATTTTTAAAAAAATCTTTCACTTTTCATTCAATAATAATTCATATTTTTGTGTAATAATTAATAGTCCCGTTCGCTATCAATGACACGCTGCCAGACTAATGGGAGGGCATTGACCCCAGACAGTGTTCCATTTTCATTAAGGCGGTTTCAAGCAAATTTCAAGCAAAAAAACGAAAAGTTTCAAGCAAAGCAACTTCATTAAGGCCAATTTCAATTGCGGTGTTAATGGCGGAATTCAATTCTTGTTTGTTGTTAAATCGGTGACCGGACAACTGCCGCTTCAAATGGCCAAAGCAGTTGAAATCGCACGGGTTCATATCAGGTGAATATGGTGGATGAGGCAACTCAATCCAACTCATGTCTTCGATTAACTCCTGAACTGCGTAGGCTTTCCGGGGTCTAGCGTTGTCATGGAATAGTACTGGTGTTCTAATGTTGCGATGTACCGCCCATCTTGGGATATATTCCTCCAAAAACGATTTATAGCGCTCGGACGTCATTGTGATATTTTCCTCATAAGTCTTCCAAAACGCCACGCCGTGAACATCCATGCCTACTATCAGCAAGACCTTCCTCTGATGCAATTCTGCGCGCTGTAAGGGCTCGGCTGATGTGCCTGGTCTGACCCAGTAGCGCGCTTGATGTCTTTGCAGGGGGGTGAAACATTCGACCCAACTTTCGTCCAGGCAAATGAATCTTCTTAGGTCATTGTTGCGATGACTAAGCCACAACAAGTTCGCACGTGCGATGTCAACTTGCTTCTCCTTTTGGGAATGCGACAACGAATGGGGAACGTATTCACCGAGCTTCGACACCAGTCATAAATCGTCTCTTAATATTCTTTCTACGGATGCGAAAGGTATGTTCAGTTGTGCGGAGATGTCATTAATGCTCACTCTACTAGAGCATCGCAACAAGTCCTGGATTTGTTCTTTCCTTTCTTGTCTGGAAGGCGATGTTGGTCGACCCGACTTCGGTGCGTCTCCAGTATTTGTCCTTCCCTCCTTGAACGATTTCATCCAATTCGTCACTGCACTTTTCTTGAGCGCGTTCTTGCGTACTGCTTTGTGCAGAAGATTTCCCGATAGTCCAGCTGAATAATTCAGCAGAGCACAAATTTTCAAAAATGCGCGTTGTTCTTGCACAGTTAAAGACTTTTTCAATTCTTCCACTGTCGAAACGACGCGTAAACACAAATTGCGTATGATTTCTGAAATGTAAACGTCAACACTACATAACAGTAACATAACCCTAAACTTATCACAAACAGGATGGCAAGTGTGAAAAAATAAAAGTGTCCACCGAAGTATGATAGGACCTAATATTTTCCGAAACATTTCCACTAAACGAAATAACTAAAGCCATAGAATACATCATGTTTTCAACTTATTTCACATGGCAAAACAAAATTTATCAACAAATTTCTGGATTACCAATGGGTTCACCTCTTGCTCCGATACTATCCAACATAGTTATGATTGATTTAGAAAAAAATTCAAATTCTCATTGCCACTGTACAAAAGATATGTTGATGACATTATTATTGCTTTGCCAACCGACAAAATTGAATCCACAATCAATATTTTTAAATCGTATAATTCAAAATCACAATTTACATCAGAAATAGAAGAAAATAATAAAATTCCTTTTCTCGATATACTCTTAATCCGCAATCAAAGTTCAACTATCACAAATTGGTACAGAAAACCTACTTGGTCTGGCAGATTTATAAACTTTTTTTCACGCCATCCACTTTCCAAAAAAAGGTATAATTTACATGTTAGTTGACAGAGCAATAAAACTATCTCATCCGTCTTTTCACCATAAAAATCTTCATCTTATTAGTTGAACACAATGACAAAAAATTGCTATCCGATTTCTTTCACAGAAAAAATAATAAAACAAAGACTTTCTACAATCAACAATTAAAATAACAAAAATAAAAACTTTGACTCCCCTAGACTAATAAATCTACCATACACAAAAAACATGCATCACCAACTAATTCGTCTTTTCAAACAATATAATATAACACTAGTCACAAACAACAAACGCAACATCTTATCGATCACAGGCTCCACCAGAGACAAAATAGATAACGGCAAAAAATCTAACATAGTATACAAAATTGATTGTAATGATTGTAACTCCACATACATAGGCCAAACAAAAAGATACCTTAAAAACAGAATCAATGAACACAAAAATAGCCTAAAACACACCAGCACAATACACACAGCTCTAGCACAGCACGCAATAGAACAAAAACACGATTTCAAATTTGATGATGTAAAAATTGTAAACAATGAACAATGGCTCAAAAAAAGATTGATCCTAGAAATGATTCAAATCAAAGCGCATCCTAATGCCATAAATTTTAGAACTGACATAAATAAGCTAAGCTCAATATACAATACAATAATATAATCATAATAACATTTTATCACCATAACTACACACATCAATTTTTAAACTCGTGACTAAATTTAAAAACTCTTGACATAACACATTAACTTCAAAATCTCTGACACGATACATTTATTTTGTTTAAAAAAAAAATAATAATTGTTAACTGTTAACATGACACGGGTACCCTCAAACTCTTAACACGGCACTGACAAAGGATCATTCACCCTCTCTCGAGAAACATTAAGGGGTTACCCCACTTGCGATTTTGAAAAAATTGATTTTTTTATTGCATTTTTTTGAAGTATAAGTATCTGAGAATATGTCCTGAAAATTTCAAGTCGATCCGAACAAAATTGACTGAGATATGAGCCTTGAAAGAGAAGAATCCGTTGTGTAAACGACCGGAAATTGAAACTTTAAACGCATTTTTCTCAAAATGGCATTTCTGAAGTCGGTGACCAAGATTACTCGAACACTACTGAACGGATCTTCTTGAAATTTTGCAGGCTTATTTAATACCTAAAAATGTAGTCTTTAACCGTTCGATTTTTTTTTCGAAAAAAAATGGCCGTTTTATAGCCAAAAAACGACCGTTTTTTTTTTCGTTAAAATCGAACCATTAACTTTGACTGTCCGCCATTTTGTGAAAAATGAATATTTTTTAAAATCCTTCGATTAAAGACTAGTTTATAGTTATATTTGACTAAATCCATCCGCATTTTTTTTTTCAGATGATCCACTTCGCCGCAATGTTGGTCACCGCAAACCGTGTATATAAAAACATTATTTCATCGACGGCCACTTGCCACTAAACAATGTAATATTTTTCAATAAAAAAATTACTGAAAGTTCTTCAAGATGTGTTCTTTAAGATGGTATATTGATCGATTAAAAAAGTTTTGTAGTTTTCTTTAAAAAAAATCATGAAAAAGGCCTTTTTTTGCGCTACAAGTGGGGGTAAGGCCTTAAATTCGTCACTTAGTCTTTCTCGAACTCTCTGGGACGACACTACTCGACATGTAGAGCGGAGAAATTTTTTTCTAATTTTCTTCTTTGTGCTTGCGGGGATATATTTATTTTATTTTAATAGGTAATTACCACTTTCACACAACATCTCATTAATCTCATTAATCAAGACAATAGTTCGAACTAAAGTTTCTTTCACCATACCAATTTTTCACAGATAATACAATCGCCGAAAAACGATTAAACCTATCAATTGAATGAAAAGAACGGTTCCGAATCAATCCTCCGATTCAACCTCACGAGACAGTATTTCATCATCACAAATGCTGTCTACACCAACCATCCTCCAAGCACAAACCAAAGAAACTAGATATATCGACAATATTCAGGTTCGTTATCTAACATAATTCTTATCTTTCTTACAACATCACACTCTCACACACCACCCTTGTTACTCAACAAAAAGAATAAATTAACTTGTAACAAATAATCACTCGTACAATATCACCGTGATTGAAAAATTATGAGGAAAAAACTAACACAAAATTTACACAAATCATTATAACACATTTGAAACTTATTCATAACACAAAGTACAATTATACAAAATCTGTAAACTCTATTAATATATTTTGTATCGCGAAATTTGTAGAACAAATAAAGTTTCCGAAGAGGATCCGAACCAAGGATCGAAACGTAAACGGGAAAAAAAAGCTCCCTTTTCTCTTTCCGCCACGACCTTGGAAATCTCACGGGCCGAATCGAAGCCTCAATTCCTCAACATCTCGTATAAAATTCTCCTTTCATTTCTGTTTTATCGTGTATATTTTCGAGCATCGCGCACATAACGAAGCGAAAGAAAAGAGTCGCAACAGACGCGCGTTGATCAAAACAGATTTCATTTTATTGTGATGATGAAGGCCAAAAGTCGTGGACGCGCAAGAGGCACGAAAGAAAATTGTCGCGGCACGAGCGCACTATAAATTCATTACGCGCCCGCACTACGATGTTACGTAATCGTTGCGGGGAACGCGCGGAAGACCGCGTGCGTTTGTTCCGGCGAGCTACTCTACACACTCTATTATCTTGCCGATAACGCTCAAAGGACCAATGCTACGTTTTGTTTCGCGATGCGGAAGGATGGGAGCGAGGGATAGGGGGGGGGGGGGGGGTATCGTCTTCGCGTACGATAACGAAAAGTCGATCGTATTGGCGGAGCGGTAAGCATAAAGATTGATAGTATGGCATGGATCGATTGCAGCTGAATTGTAATTTGGACGATCCGGAAAAAAACACTATTTTACAAGTTTTTATTTAAGGGGAGGTACCTGAGTAAACGGCGAGAAAAGCAGGTAAACTTCGGGAATTTTTATCTCAAAAACTAACGTTTCGATTGGATCCGGGTTTTTTTTTATTGGAAAATATGTACATTGAGGTATGTTTGGGAATTTTTAAAAATAAATTCGTTGACTGGAAGCGATCCAAACGCGATTATGTCGAAACGTAGTTTTCAAGATCGGTGCCAGATGTATCTCGAAAACGGCTTGACCGATTTTGTCCAAATTTGGATACAATATTCTTCGATAGTTTTTCTTGTTCGCCACGTAGGATTTTTTAGAAATTTTTCATTTTTGACGGAACTGCGACCGTTTTAACGGCGGGGTAAAGTTAATTCGGCGAAAAAAAGGCATGTTTTTAAGATTTTTTTTTTGGCGTAACGAATAGTGTTCGTTTATTGAAAAATGTACGTATAATAAAGTAACATTTGAACGACATTCTCCTAAATTTGCATTGCAAAATATTCAAAATTGAGCGAGTGAAAATTAAACCCCGGAGGCGCCTCGAAAAAAAGTTGGTTTGCGGTGTGCACCATAACTCGCAACAGAATCATTTGAAACAAAAAAATCAAAATGCATTTGTTAAAGGAGATGTTCCTCGACGTAATGACGGGAGGAATTTTTTTTCTTTTCGATTTTTCGATTTTTCGTAGCACTTGGGAGCGAAAAACCCGATTTTCGCTAAAAAAAATCGGCTAATTTGTTGTTGAAAAATTAGTAATTATTAAAAAAAAACAAAAAAGCTCTCGACAATACCTGGTGAATTATGTGAAGAAGTACTGTGCAAAATTTCAAAGCGATTGGTCCAGTAGATTTTGAGTTATCGTGCACACGGACTTCAAATATGACAAGTCTCAGAAAAACGGTTTGAAAAACGCAGAAGAGAAGAGAACGGCATGGAGCAATAGCCGCTTAAATACTCATAACTTCGTCAATTTTACTCCGATCGACTTGAAATTTTAACACAATATTCTTGATATATTGTGCATTCATTTAAAAAATTTAAAAAAAAATACTTTACCCCGCCCTTAATTTAACATTCGTTTTTCGTTAGCATTTTCCGACGATTATGGATTGCATACACATTGCATAAAAAAAAGCAATGGTTCAATCAAATGAAAAACCCCTACGTGGCGAACGAGAAAAACCATCGAAGAATATTATATCCAAATTTGGACAAAATCGGACAAGCCGTTTTCGCGATACATCTGGCACCGATTTTGAAAACTATGTTTCGAGATAATCGCGTTTGAATCGCTTCCAGTTAACGAATTTATTTTTAATGAATTCCTAAACATACCTCAATGTACATATTTTCCCATTAACAAAAAACCCGGATCTAATCGAAACATTAGTTTTTCGGATAAAAATGTTCTCTATTGATCTTCAAAATGGCAGAGGTATGGCACGGTCTTCCAAGCTGCATTTCCAAAACTGACGTGACGTATGGCTAAAAAACTAATCGATCGATACTGATGAAATTTTGTGTGAATCTTTCTAACCTTATCATCTAAAAGATGACCTTACATGTTTCGAAATTTTTTTTTTTTAAGTATTTTTATATTGCAAAATGTAGCCATTTGTGTCGGAAAATTCAATGTTTTTGTTTCAAAGCATACCGTTTCATCGATTCTCAACTCTTCTCACTTTTTCGTGATTCATATTCTCCGTTTGAGTGTCAATGAAAGAAAAATCTTCGTTGGTTTTTTATTTTCAGATAAATCCCGCCGACGCTACGTGTCACGGCGTCAGACAAAATCCGCCGCAACCCGTTTAAGGGGTAAGGCCACTGTAAATTTTTTGAAAAATCGATTTTTTTTTATTGGCTTAAAAAATAGTTTAAGTTTAAAATAAAAAATAGTTTGTTTCTCCGAAACTTCTTTTTTTCATTTTTTCCAATAAAAAACTATTCGCAAAACTTTAAACGCGTTTTTCTCGAAACATGGTTTTTCAAAATGGCACGCAGCATAACTCGAACAATTTTCATTTTTTTTACTTGAAATTTTAACCAGATGTGAACATTTACATTATCTTGAGAATGTCGATCGGAATTTTCAAGAACTTTATTTATTGATTTTTCATTAACAAAAAACTTGCCGTTTTTTTCGTCAAAAATCAATTTTTTTTTTCAAACGCACGCCAAATCCACAAAAATTGATACTTTTTAAAATCCGATCGACATTCTCTAGCTATAGCCCTCTAGATTAATGGTTTTTTTTTTGTTCTAGATTCAAAAGTGCACCAGTGGTGCTGCGTGCCGCGGAGCCCTGGAAGCAAAACATGTCCCGGGAAGATAGCTGTGGAACCGCCATTTTGTTTTTTTTTTACTGTAAAAAAATTTTATAATAAAGTTTAATGTATGCCCGATAACACCATTAAAAGTTTTTTTTCAAATACCTTCAATTTCGGGAGCAAAAAATTAGTGAAAAAACCTTTTTTTTGGGCCGTTACAGTGGCCTTACCCCTTAAAAGACCGTGCCGCACCTCCACCGCCATTTTTAAAGATTGATGGCAAAAAAATACCATTTAACAGCCAAAAGTAGTAATAAAACATACCCAAAGTATAAAAAAAAATAAACAAATCGTTCCTCTAAAAGAAAAAAAATCATGAAAATCGCATTTTTTTTCTCGCCTAAAGACATTTCGCCCCTTAATTCAAATACATGTATATCCTTTTGAACGATAGTAATTCTCAAACACATCAGTCGGAACGCTTTGGAAATGCTCGCGTGCGTGTTTGCTGTTATATATACGTGTGCGAAGAACTGCGGCCGAGCAGATTTGAAAATAGAAACTGGAAGCTAGACCGCACACACTTCTCTTCTGCGGCTTTGGCTATCTCGTAATCCGGTTCCTGCTGTATTTGTCTCTCCTCTCCTCTCCTCTCCTCTCTCTCTCTCTCTCTCTCTCTCTCTCTCTCTCTCTCTCCCTCCCTCCCTCTACCTCTGACTCTTCGGTGTGTTACGCCACCGTGAGGCCCTTTTCTCTTTTCGAGAAAACCTCTCCGTCAGACGAGACGCTACGCGGCTCTTTTCGAGCTCTCGATATGGAGTCAATCCGCAGAGAGGCAGGACAGGCCTTAAGAGGAATAACAAAACGTATATCGATACTGAGCCGGAGTAGAACGGGACCACGAGCACTTCGATTGATAGTAATAATCACTTTTGAAATGTACTCAAACTTAGCGCAGAAAATAATACGAAAATATGCTCATGCACATGTATACATGTACAGGGTGTCCCAGATCTTAATGCGTTCCCGGAAACGGGGGATCGGGGGTGAAATTTCGAGTCGATTGATATAAGCATGTGTGGGGCTCGGATCAACCCCTGAATTATTATTAATTTTTAAAGGCGGGCCAATCAGGTGCGCACGATACGCGCGTGGTGCCTGACGGGAGCGCCGCACCTACAGGCACACGCGCGTATCGCTCGCCGACGTACGCCGGCTCATTCGAGCGCACCTGATTGGCCCAACTTTAAAAATTAATAATAATTCAGGGGTTAATCTGAGACCCACACATGCTTATATCAATCGACTTAGAATTTCACCCCCAATCCTTCATTTCAGGGAACGCTTTCAGTTCTCGGACACACACCTTGTGTGTGTGTGTGTGTGTGTGTGTGTGTGTGTGTGTGTGTGTGTGTGTGTGTGTGTGTGTGTGTGTCTGTGTGTATGTGTGTGCGTGTGTGTGTTAAGGAGCCAGTCCACTTTGAAAATTTCAAAAAATCGTTTTTTAAATTTGTTTTCGAAAGTACATACACTCAGAAATATTGTGTCAAAATTTTATGAAAATCCGAGCTCTGTAAGTATTTTTTTTTAACCTGAACGTCAGGATCTCATGTCGTCTACCTGAGCGTATAGCGCCCTCGGCCTATCATAGTATAAACTTCAAACGCGTTTTTTCTCGAAACAACGGTTTCAAAATTTAGCTCCATTGTATCTCTAAAACTATGAAAACCGATTCTTTTGAAATTTGAACCACATATTGTAAACATGATTCGCAACAAGATGACCCTCGATTGTTTTAAAAATTTTATTATTACTCTTTTTTTTTGCGAAAAACTGCGAAAAAAGCGTTTTTCAATTACTTTTTTCATTTTTCATCTGCCATTTTTTTATTTTTTGATAAAACTTTATATCCGAGGGCCATTTTGTACCTGGTGTCATACTGAATCTAATGGACGTTGATTTTTTCGTTTCAGACAAGCCGTTGCCGACTTGTGATGGAGCTACCTGGCCCACCTACTTTTGAGGCGTTACGTGAAACTATAAGTTTTATACTTAAAAATGAATAAAAATTAATGAAATTTTTTTAATGTATTTCAAGACTTTATGTATCAAGCCCAACAACTTTTATATTCATATCTTTTATAAAATCCCCCCCAAAAAAAAAAAAATCCCGAAAATAGCCTTTTTACGTAACTAACTGTTTTAAATAACTGTTTCTGGAGAACTCAACGACAAGTACAATAAAAGTCAAAAGTTATAAATCTCGTGCGTCTTATCTCGTTAAACAAACTCCCCCAAGAACGTATTTCAACGCCAACATCTCGACGAAACGATATCTGGTAGTTTTTTTTTTTACTTTTACGCATTCTTGCAATTCTCGTGTGCGCGTGCGCGCGAGTTCGAAGACTTTCGGCAAAAGTTGATTCGTTGATTTTTCCGTGATTCCAAAAATAGAGCGATTCCGACGTACGTACAGTCGGCGGGGGGAAGGCACGCGGAGGGATATTTTTGTCGAGTTTTCGGTGTATATACGATTATATATATATATATATATATATATATATATATATATATATATATATATGCACGTTTATTTCTTCGATGTGTCTGAATTTTACATCGTACTATTTATTTATTATCCATTTTTTTATTTTTTTATATAAAAAATTTTACATAAAAATTAAGTGTCCTATAAGAGAACGTAAAATACATTTTAATGGTTGTCGAGTAGCGGGACCCGGCCTTACGACAAGGAGGGGGGGGGGGGGGGTTAAAAATGATGATTTTGCATCAAAAAGGGATGTTGGGAGACTGACTGGACCGAATATTTCTAAATTGGTCCTAGTCGACGAGACTGAAAAACCCAATTAAAAAAAAAATTAAAAAACCTAAAAAAACGTAGTTCGGCCACGCATAGGAAAGAAAATCATTTTTCTGCTCGTTTGTGTACACTCGTTTGTACGAAATAAAGTGGTAGTAAAAAAATATGCGTTGTCACAGTAATCGTGCAATTTGTCAATCTTGAGTTAAACGAAGCTCAAAACAAGTCTGTATTTTCGAGCCACCCCCCTGTCCACAATAGTTTTTACTCATCCAAATATAGTCGATAAATATTCTCCTCAAAACGTCACCTTTCTATATTTATTTGCATGATTAACGTGGCTACACGTGCGAAATAGATGGAACATTCTCACACCCACTCGCGCACGGCCCGAAATTTCTCTCTCGATTTGGAGCATCTTCTGGAACGGAATTACACATTCTGCATTAATAATAATAATAATAATAATAATAATAATAATAATAATAATAATAATCATCATCATCATGTATGCATATATGTATAATCGAAACGGGACGTGTGCTTCACCGGCTAAGTTTTCACGCCAATGCCTCACGGGATCTCGCTCGTCTCGACGTTTTCGAGTGTGTCTCTCGGAAAAGACGTTTCTCGCTGGCGAATTTTCGCTCACGGCCACGATTAGAAGGTTTCATAGGCTCATTATGCTCCGCTTGACTTGGCAAGCTTCGCCCGATCGCGGCCATCCCCTTTTCGCCAGCACCCACGTGTGTGTATTATACACGTCACATGGTCTTGGCCAAAATTATAAGGCACCTCCCTTATGAGCGTACTGTTCCAAAGTACTTCCACAGTAGAAAAGACATCATGAGATAAAAGTTTGCACTCTTAGAATGCAACGATAATGATTTTTTTTCAACTGCTCAAATTTATTTTGACACACCTCAGCGTCGAAAATTGCTCAACAATTTTTTTAATGGTTCGTTTGGAATGATTTTTGTCGAATTTAGAAATGCGAGGTAACTGTTTTTGAATTTAGAAATGCGAAGTAATTTTTTTTTTTTTTCGAATTTAGAAATGCGAAATAATTTTTTCGAATTTAGAAATGGGAAGCAATTTTTTTTCGAATTTATAAATGCGAAATAATTTTTTTCGAATGTAGAAATGCGAAGTAATTTTTTTCGAGTTTGGAAATGCGAAATAAAAAATTTCGTATTCAGAAATGCGAAATATTTTTTTTCGAATTTAGAAATGCAAAATAATTTCTTTCGAATTTAGAAATGCGAATTTTTTTTCTTTCGAATTTTGAAATGCGAAATAATCATTTTCGAAACTGCGAAAAATATTTTGCGTTTATTTAGAAATTCGAGATAATCTTTTTCGAATCTGCGAAAAAGATTTTGTAAAATAGTGAAAATAAGGAAGTCAAAAACAAAGAAGAACTTTCGTTGCATTCCGACGACGCAAACTTTAACACCACGAGAAATCAGAGTAGGTATTGTACATTAAGGCGGTCACCCCATGTGACAGGTAACAAAAAAAACCAAAATTTTAGTTTGCACAAATTGCCAAAAATGTATGCGCGTTATATGGACCCGGCATAGCGGACTAATGGTGAGTCAACATTTCCTTTGTATAAATCGTACTTCAACTTTTAAACGCTTTTTTCTCAAAACTGTACTTGTCAAATTGGCTTCCATGATATCTCAAAAACTATTGAACGGATTTCGCTCAAATTTGTATGGTACAGTCAGCACATCGATAGTTCTCACCCGAACTAGAATATCTCTTACATCCGCCATAGTTTTTTTTAAGCACGAAAAGTCGAAAAAAATGACGACACGTGGAACGTAACTTTTAGAACGGTGCCAAAAATTCATTTTTCGATATTGTTACTTTACTCTAGTTCCGGTGATAGCCTCAGGTCTACAAATTAAAATGCAGTTCAATTTTTTTTTATTTCAGATTACGCAAAACCTCGAGAATCATGACAGCCGTCAAACAACTTTTTTTTACACATGAGTGTATTCCGAACGGTGTAAAGACTGTAAAGATGTTAATAAATGTGTGGAAAAAATTCAATGATAGTGCGTCTTAATCGTTCATAAAAAAAAAATTCCCAAAAGAATGAAAAAATATTCCAAGAATGAAAAAACATCCCAAAAGAATGAAAAAGAATGAAAAAATATTCTTCAAGGGGGTCGTCCATGGGACGACCCCCTTGAAGAAAAAAAAAACAAACTCATCATATTTAGGTCGGTTCGAGCAATTCTTAAATTATTGTAGCAATTATTTTATAGCTGAGACAAAAATTTGGTGCAAAATACCTTTGACCAAGATTAACTCGGTAATTATCGACGTCACAAAAAAATGTTCCAGACAAAAGTTGTACGGTGTGAAGGGGGCCATCAAATGCGACCATTTCTTTTTTATTGCGCTGGAGGCGCTGACGAACAGTGCAGGTCACCTCCACTTTTTCAAATGGAATGGTACACTTTTTTCTCAACCAACTTGTGGAGAACCTCAAGCCGCACAAAAAGCATTAGGGGGTCAAAGTCGTTCAAGGTCATTCAAGGTCAGTGTCGATGATACATAAATATGTCACCTTGAACGACTTTGACCCTCTAATGTTTTCTTTTTTGCGGCTTCAGGTGCTCCACAAGATGGTTGAAAAAAAAAGTGTACCAATCCATTTCAAAAAGCGGAGGTGACCTTCACTGTGCGTCAGTGCTAGCACCGAAATGAACGATGCTGAAGTTTGCATCATTGGACTGCAACGAATTAAATTTATTTTGACACTTTTCACCCACAAAAGTCCTTCAACTATTTTTCAAGATATTTATTTAGCGATCTAAATTATAAATCTATAGAAAAAGATCGCCCATAGTAATAAAAATATGGGAAATAAAATGTAAAACGAAACTTTCGTTGAGTTCCAACGATGCAAACTTCAACACCATCGAAATAAAAATAAAAATGGTCGCATTTGATGGCCCCCTTCGCACCGTACAACTTTTGTGTGGAACATTTTTTTGTGACCTCGATAATTGCCGAGTTATTTCGGGTTGCAGAGATAAGAGGGACACCTTGTATATACGAGGGTGGGGTGAAAAGCTTCCGACCTGACCAAGAAAAACGATGTTTAAAAATTTTTTTTGCTTTATTTTTCAACATAATCTCCATCAACACTGATACATTTCTCATAACGGTGTTCTAATTTAGCTATACCAGTTTTAAACGTAGATTCGTCAAGCTCAAAATACTGATTTACAGCTTCGATAACTTCTTCGTTGCTCTTAAATCTTTTTCCGCCAAGCCATTTTTTGAGGTTAGGAAACAGGTAACAGTCGCTGGGGGCTAAGTCTGGAGAGTAGGGAGGATGCGGCATCAATTCAAACTTCAATTCGTGGATTTTAAACATGGCAACAATCGACGAATGCGCTGGTGCGTTATCGTGATGAAACAAAACTTTTTTCTTCGCCAAATGAGGTCGTTTAATTTGCACCTCGTGCTTCAAACGTTGCAATAACTCTGCGTAGTATTGACCAGTGATAGTCTTACCCTTTTCAAGGTAATCAATGTATATAATTCCTCTCGCATCCCAAAAAACAGTAGCCATAACCTTGTTTGCCGATACAATTGTTTTTGCCTCCTTTGGGGTTGGTTCCCCTTTTCCAACCCACTGTTTTGACTGTTCTTTATTTTCAGGAGTGTAGTGGTGGACCCATGTCTCATCAACAGTTATGAATCGACGCAAAAATTCGTTTGGATTACGCCTATACAGCGCCAAATTGTCGGTAGAAATGGTTTTTCGAAGCAGTTTTTGGTCGAGCGTTAGCAAACGCGGCACCCACCTTGCACACAGCTTTTCCATGTTCAAATCGTTGTGCAAAATATTTCGCACACGTTCAGCTGACATCCTACAGGTCTCAGCTATCTCATGAACTTTCAACCTGCGGTCTTCCAACACTATTTTATGGATTTTTTCAATCATCTCTGAAGTTGTGACCTCATCGGGCCGTCCTGAGCGAGCCTCGTCAGAGGTGCTCACACGACCCATTTTTAATTCAGAAACCCACTGCTTAATAATTGAATATGATGGGGAGGAGTCTCCTAGTGCTGAATCCATCTCTTCTTTTATTTGTTTTGGTGTAAAACCTTTCATATGGAAGTATTTGATGACAGCACGTTTTTCCAATTTTGCCATTTTTACGAAAACAACGGAAGCGTCTCGCGCAATGTGCGCTCAAACGCAAACTAACGTAGCGATTGGGCTGAAACTGTACATACAAGCTCGGTAGGAATGGTACTGTAGGACGCCGCTCCAAAACTAGACCTAGTGGCACCATTTCTTGGTCAGGCCGGAAACTTTTCACCCCACCCTCGTATGTATATACACAAATGTTTGGACAAACGTCATTGACGAAGACCGGAGGTTGCAAACGACTGGCCTAATGCATCCTGTATATGTGCACTTGCTGCGATTCGTCGTGAGACACAATATCTTGGCGATGGCGTAGCTATCTCTCAAAGATACTCAGCGTGTTTCGAGTCCATGACCAATTTCGCGTGAGAAACACGCGCGAGATGCAATGACGTGATGCAAAAAATGAATTGCTGCTGTACACGAGTTTTCAAAAGAAAGAAAAAAGAATTAAAAAAAAAGAACGGAAGGAGACGAAAAAAAAATCGTGGGAAAGGCCAGTGACGAACTTTTAATTATACAAACTTGATTATACAGTGCCGAGTGATTAATCGATATTTCGAGGAGACGAGAGAGAGAGAGAGAGAGAGAGAGGGGGCGATTTTCTTAGACTCGCAATACCTGCGCAACGGAATAGGAAAGAAGAAAAAAAAGGATCCTAAACACCATATTCCCGATAATTATTATTAATCTCGTAATTGGTTTGATTAGCAACTATCGTTTACGATGCGAGATTATATTCGATTAATGGAGAGGGGGAAGGCTTGGTCACCAGTCGACGAGAATGCTCGCGGAACATTGAGTGCAATTAAAGTGTCGACGCAAGACAGGCGGGAGCATATAATGACGGCGAGTCGGATGAAAACGAACGATGCCAATTTATAATTGTTAAATCGCCAGTGTACATAAATATGCATTTCATGTACTCGTCGCTGTACACTGGGGAAAAAAAACGATTTGCACTCACGGCGTTCGTCATTGGGGGATGCCGACAAATTATTTATTCAAAGAATGAAAAATAACGTTATTTTGAGAATGACGCGTTCCATCGTGCTAACGAATATTCGGGATAGTAAAATATTTTGAGAGTCTCATCTCAATATTTCCTCGGCACCGTGATTGTTATCCCCCTGTGGATATTTCGCGCAGGGAAAAAGTCGATGGTATTTGCCTCGTTGGAATGCAACGAAATTTTTCTTTCCTATTGCCCAATTTTTTTCACCCCTTTAGGCTACAAATATCATTGGAATATTTTTGAAGATCCTTATTAGGAATCCATAACGTACACCTGCAAAAAAAAATTAGATAGTAATCAAATCAAAAAGATTTAAAAAGAAGAAAAAACATTTTCTTTTCGATAGATTTTAGCTGACTGTGAGAAAACCACGGCATTGAAGTTTGCATTATTGGGATGCAACGAATATATTATTTTTTCATATTGCACAATTATTTTTAGCCCATTTAGGCTTCACAATGCATTGAAACATTCTTTGAAGATCCTTATTAGGGATCCATAACCTCAGCCTGCAGAAGAAGCCTGCAGAAGAAAGTTCAGGTAGTAAGCGCAAAATAAGGAGAGAGGAAAAAATGAAAAAAGGATTTTCGTTGCGTTCCAACGATGCACCATAAAAGTTGCAGAGCGCGCGAGAGCACGTGTGAATTTTCCACGCGAAGAATGAGAATAGCTGTGAAAACGCGCGAACGACGAGCAATTCGAATTTAAATTGCATTTTATACGAGACGAGTATTTTTTATTCGTGACCAAGGAGTCTGATGTGAAAAATTACATCAAAAGCATCAACGCCTTCATTAGAATGGAACATACAACGTTGAGGTTTGCATCGTTGGAATGCAATTCATTTTTTCTTCTCATATTTTTTTTCTGCCGGATTTGAGTTACAAAAATAACTGTAACATTGTTGAGGATTTTCATTCGGTTAAGGGGTAAGGCCACTGTAAATTTTTTGAAAAATCGATTTTTTTTTATTGGCTTAAAAAATAGTTTAAACCCTCTAGAATAAGAAAAAAAAGGTCCTGTGCGACGTCTTTTTTAATTTTTTTCCAATAAAAAACTATTCGCAAAACTTTAAACGCGTTTTTCTCGAAACATGGTTTTTCAAAATGGCACGCAGCATAACTCGAACAATTTTCATTTTTTTTACTTGAAATTTTAACCAGATGTGAACATTTACATTATCTTGAGAATGTCGATCGGAATTTTCCAGAACTTTATTTATTGATTTTTTATTTACAAAAAACTTGCCGTTTTTTTCGTCAAAAATCAATTTTTTTTTTTCAAACGCACGCCAAATCCACAAAAATTGATACTTTTTAAAATCCGATCGACATTCTCTAGCTATAGCCCTCTAGATTAATGGTTTTTTTTTGTTCTAGATTCAAAAGTGCACCAGTGGTGCTGCGTGCCGCGGAGCCCTGGAAGCAAAACATGTCCCGGGAAGATAGCTGTGGAACCGCCATTTTGTTTCTTTTTACTGTAAAAAAATTTTATAATAAAGTTTAATGTATGCCCGATAACACCATTAAAAGTTTTTTTTCAAATACCTTCAATTTCGGGAGCAAAAAATTAGTGAAAAAACCTTTTTTTTTGGGCCGTTACAGTGGCCTTACCCCTTAATGCACAATCGAAATACGTAGGAAAACAATCTTGGATAATAATAAGAATGAAAAAATGCAATTGATAAAAAAAATTGTTGCATTTCAACGATGCAAGCGCGTCAACGCGATAAATTTGCATCGATAAAATATTATTTTTTTTTAAATTCTCCCCTGTTTTTACTCCTTCTTGGACCAGGCAATAAAGTCACTCAAACGTATTTCAGACTCCTCGCAAGAGATCTACAACCCAAGTATGCAAAAGACAAGATTGTTCGACACCAATAAAAATGAAGCGCTAAAAGATTTTTTTTTTAAGTGTAAAAAAAGCGAACTTCTCAGCACTATTGTGGTGGAACGTTCGGGCGGCCGGCAATTTTCAACTTTTACTAATTCGCCATCGAGGCGCACGATTCTTCCGCAAGTAGTCTCTTTCGTCCTTACACCGACAAAGCGGCCGTCTTCCAAAATTCAAGGCGTAGTAGAAGTTCTACCACGTGGCACATGAGTGCGAGAGAGACAGCTGAAATTTTCGAATAAAAATTTCTCGGAGATGGATATTAAGGTAATGAATATTAAGGGAAAAATAAAATCGTCAAGCTCTGCGTAAAGAAATTCCCCAGAGCCTCGTGGGGTTGAATGCAACGAAGGTCAATATTTCGGAACTCCTTTAATTAATTTCGGCAGATTTTGCTTGCAAAATTTCTTCAGCCATTTTGAAAGATATTTATTTTGCGATATACGACATAAATCTGCAGAAAAAAGATCTATAATAATGAAAATATGAAAAGTAAAATGTAAAAAAGAATTTTCGTTGCATTCCAACGATGCAAACTTCAAAAACGTTCTAAAAGGCACACCAAATTTTATATTTTTCGTAATTTTTTTATGGAAAAAAGTGGTTTAAAAAAAAAAAATTTACATTGAGGATTATGTTTTCAAGTATCATTTGCAATTTCTGCATTGAAGAATATTTATAAATGTAGTAGATACAATGGTTCATGCAGGCCGCTGCTTTGAAAAACGTCATTGGCGGTGAACACTGCTGCTCGAGAACAAAAATCATCCGGAATAAAACAAAAACCAATCGCATGTAGTTTTTGCATAAAATTATCTCGTGCTTGGGCGAAGGATTCGATAAAATATTGATTTTCAAATAAATCGCCGTAGTCCAAAGTGAAAGGATTGATTTTCGGTGATAAAACACTCGATTTTGTTGATAAAAAAAACTATGCAGTGAAAAAAAAATTCTTCGTTCAAGCAATGCTCTTTGACGTATAAAAGAAGCTTGCAAGATTTAAAATTGATCAGTGCAGTGATTTTTGAGATATCTTGGTCACCGATTTTCACAAAATTGCTTTTGAGAAAAACGCGGTTGAAGTTTGCCGGTTCGCGGAACATAAACGCCCATTACTCCCGCAATGTTAGAC
Organism: Ophion obscuratus; assembly: GCA_964007375.1. Classification (NCBI taxonomy): domain Eukaryota; kingdom Metazoa; phylum Arthropoda; class Insecta; order Hymenoptera; family Ichneumonidae; genus Ophion; species Ophion obscuratus. The sequence continues at coordinate 48,906,926 of OZ023317.1, forward strand.
GAATCGACTTGACATTTAAAGAGTATTTTCTTGAAATATAGTGGTTTAAAAGAATTCGTTGAAAACCAAAAAATTACCAACCAAACATCGAATCGTTGGAATGCAACGAAAGTGATTTTTTTTAAAGGGTCTTCCTACTTCAGACGCTAAAACAGGCTATTTTCATGATTTTTTTTGGTAGGTTTATATTATAGATATTTATATAAAAGTTCTTACACTTAATAAATACACTTTCGAAAAACATTTTTAAAAAATGTATTATTACATCATAAATTTTTATGTAATACATAAAAATTATGTATTATTACATTATATAATTATTATTATTACATTATAAAAAAATATGTGTTATTAAAAAAAAAAAAATTATGTAACCCAAACAAACTTTAAACGCGTTTTTCTCGAAACAACGTTTTTCAACGGCTTGTTGATAATATTTTCGAAACTACTAAACCGATCCTCGTGGAATTTCAACCACATGTTCTTTACAACTATAGCTATATCGCATATGAAGAATGTTTTTGAAACTTTAATTATTGTTTTTTGGCAAAACTGTGAAAAACACGTTTTTTTGTTTTTTCGAAAATTTCCGCCATTTTGTTATTTTTGCATATATAAAAAATCGTATAATGTGCACTACAGCCATTAAGGGGTAAGGCCACTGTAAATTTTTTGAAAAATCGATTTTTTTTTATTGGCTTAAAAAATAGTTTAAACCCTCTAGAATAAGAAAAAAAAGGTCCTGTGCGACCCAAACAAACCCAAACAAACTATTCACAAAACTTTAAACGCGTTTTTCTCGAAACATGGTTTTTCAAAATGGCACGCAGCATAACTCGAACAACTTTCATTTTTTTTACTTGAAATTTTAACCAGATGTGAACATTTACATTATCTTGAGAATGTCGATCGGAATTTTCAAGAACTTTATTTATTGATTTTTTATTAACAAAAAACTTGCCGTTTTTTTCGTCAAAAATCAATTTTTTTTTTCAAACGCACGCCAAATCCACAAAAATTGATACTTTTTAAAATCCGATCGACATTCTCTAGCTATAGCCCTCTAGATTAATGGTTTTTTTTTTGTTCTAGATTCAAAAGTGCACCAGTGGTGCTGCGTGCCGCGGAGCCCTAGAAGCAAAACATGTCCCGGGAAGATAGCTGTGGAAACGCCATTTTGTTTTTTTTTACTGTAAAAAAATTTTATAATAAAGTTTAATGTATGCCCGATAACACCATTAAAAGTTTTTTTTCAAATACCTTCAATTTCGGGAGCAAAAAATTAGTGAAAAAACCTTTTTTTTTGGGCCGTTACAGTGGCCTTACCCCTTAACATACTGAATGTAAAGCCGTTTGATTTTTTGTTTCAGATGATCCATCTCCGAGACTTCATCAACTTTTTTTAACTACCATTTTCGTCTATAAATAGCGACATAAATGCGTTTTTTTTTAAATGTATTTGGAAAGTGTATTTATTAAGTGTAACAACTTTCATATCGATATCTATAATATAAACCTATCAAAAAAAATTCATGAAAAAAGCCTTTTTGTTTAGCGTCTAAAGTGAGAAAACCCCACAATTGCTCAAATTTCTTTTGGCACATCCGAGCAACGAAAATCTCTCGACCATTTTCTAAATTGCTCGCTCAAAAAGGTATGATCTAAATCAGCCGAAAAATGCTGTACACTGATGAACACGAGGAAATAAAAATACAAAGAAGAATTTTCGTTGCCTTACAACGATTCAACACCATATATTTTCAAAAATATCGACTAGGCATAAGCCCTTAAGGGAGACTTTGTCCCGGATTGAGCAGCGAGAGATGTTAGCGGCTCAACATGAGTAGCTAGAAGAAGAGGAGGGATGCCTCTATGGACCAGGCATTGCCGATTAGCGGTAATTATAAACACATTTGTGTAAACACATTACAAAACTTTAAAACCATTTTTCACGAAAACACGTTTTTAAAAATGGCTGACATTCTCCTGATCGCTGTAATTAACATATCGACTTGAAATTTGGAGAGCATACTCAGAAAATATGTCTTCACGGAATGACGGATCGTTTTTTCGATAGATACATTTTTGCATTTATTATTTATCTTTTTATGCGAAAAAAAAACGCGAAAATTCGATTTTTTTTAAATTGCCGCCATTTTCCGAAATTTGTACTAAACGAAAAACCCATCCGTCATTCCATGACCAAAGGGTCACAGATTGATAATATGCTTTGAATTTGTGTTTCAGATCAACAAAGAGGGAGCAGTGATGTCAGCCGTTTACCTCCCGCGATTTGAGGACCTGTTTTCGCGGAGCTGCAACGGCCGCCATTTTGGTTTTAAAAAAAAAATTTTTTTTAACGTTCTGTATATCATGAATAAAAGCAAGAAAAAAACCGCACTCAAAAAGCTTTACTCGTTTCCTTTAAAAAAAATAAAATGTAAACACCTGAAATATGACACTCCAAGGACAAAGTCTCCCTTAAGGAAGCGCAGGTTCGTGCTCTCGTACATGAGAACGAAGCGGAGTTTTCTTCATTTCGCATAAATAGATAGTTCGTCAGGCATAAATTATAATACGCCGGTAGTTAGCGCGTGAGATCATCATCGATGGCGTAATCACCGCACAGCAGCAGTGTGACCCACACACACACACACACACACATGTGCGAAATAGTCGTTGATGCAGCTGGATAAATTGTCGTAATCGGATATATCAGCGGCATCGATCGCTTTAATTGGTCGCGCGAGAGCACAATCTACACACGACAATAAAATTCTCTACACTTGCAACATTTTACGGTATCCCGAGGTCTTTGGCGTACGTATACGTGTCTTCGAGTGTGCGCATTTATGTGAATTCCAAAGTTCCAACTCCGACATAAAGAAGAAGCAGCAAACGGTACAGATACGTACACGCGTCTCATAAAACTCACACGTTATTGTATTCGAATTTTTTCAACTAATCTTGACGATGTTACCGTCGAGATCGATTTTCATGTATGCGTATATACACTGCTCTAAAAAAAATTAAAGGAACAGAAAATTTATTCAACCTTTTTAGTATTTTTTGAAGCGATGTATCTATGTGAAAAATGGTTGCATCAAGATGAAGAAAAAAAAAAAATAACATTTCGATGCTTGAAGTTTCTAGTTTCGAGATCTTTTGACCAGCAAATTTTGTGAGCTACGATTATCGCGCACCTATAAAAAATAACGGGAGAAACGTTTTTTTCCCAATTTCTTCGTTTTTTTTTCAAGGGTCCACGGGCGCGGGAATTTTTTTTTTTTTCAGTCCAATCAATACATAGGTTAGTTAGCTTGTTTATTCAGCATCAATTTTGTTTTTTTGCTCTCCCTGCGTCAATTTTTTGCTGAGATATCCAACTTTGAGTGAAAGACGATCCTTTTGTTTTTGACCATCGATATCTCAGCAACCAATGATCGCACAGGGAACTAAAGAGCAGCTTTGAAAACTTGACAAAAGATCTCGAAACTAGAAACTTGAAGCTTTAAAATGCTTTTTTTTAAATCTCGATACCATAATTTTCCACGTAGATACAGCGTTGCAAAAAACACTAAAAAAAAAAATAAAGAAATTTTCTGTTCCTTTCATATGTTGGGTTGTGTGTGTGTGTGTGTGTATGCGCGTGTAGTGCAGTACACAGTACATAAATACAGTAGTACATATATACACTACACTATATGTACAAATACAGTACATATACATATACAATCTACCGACAAAAATGAAAGGAAGCAAAACATATACGAAATCTGTATGTCATTTTCAAATTGCTCTATCTCCGCAAAAAATCATCAGAGGAGAAAAATTTAAAAAAAAAACATTTTGACGCTTGAATTTTGTAATTTTCGAGCTTCGACCTTCAATTTTGTTCGCCCTTTTGTTACTAATAAATGAAAAGAAAAACCGCGAAGGAAAAGTTTTCGTTCTTTTTTCTTTAAAAACAGTCTACAGACAGGGAAATTGTTTTTTTTTTAAATTAATGACCCTTTGGTCTTTCGCTTTAATTTGAGCATTGAA